>JARDWD010000803.1:0-335808 GCA_029034505.1 Ornithoptera priamus
AACAGTAATATATGCGCACTATATATTGCTTAGCGCTACTACTACACTATACTGTATCATGCACAGACGAAGACGACCCATTTGTTACGGCGAGAAAGCTTCAGACAATACGCTGCTTCTGGGGAAAAGAGGATGTTATGTGAGATTTGAATCCAAAAAACACCCCTCGCCGGTCACCCTTAGTGCGTTGCAAAGGGCCTCGGGTTCGAAATGCGCCGGTGTGCCTATTGTTGTACGCCTATGCAATGAAAGACAAAGCTAACCTAAAATTTGCTGCTTTGAGATTTTGAATTTTCAAGAAAACAGTTTTTAGTTACTATTTAATATACGAGGCTTATGTCCAGCAATAGATGTCCGTCGGCGGAAATGAAGATGATGGTGATTTAAGTTAAAATCGCATACCGATAAAGACATATTGGTAACATTGTTTAAAATTTGTATTTAAACATTTTTTAAACGGCTATGGGATAGCAACACTTACCTCAATTTCACACAATGTTGACGTGTCACTAATGGCAGCCGGAAAAGAGCTGTTATGCGGCAAATTTAAAATATATTTAGATGGTAGCGAGTCACCATTTAAATGTATTACTTTTGAAAAACCACAATCTAAAATACTATAAAATATTTCCCTTATATTACAATGTCAGCGCGATGTTTCCATCAAGATCTTTATTAACTTCATAGTCTTGTCTCTAAAATACTAGCTCGCATAATGGTTCTAGCTTTACGATATTTTTAAGGTAGGTATAACATTTTACTTTTTATTTAACGAAATGACGACATTAGCGGAACTTTACCCTAATAGGAAGGGATACGCCTGCTCATATCTACGTGGCGCTAGCTAAAATTGTACACACTACACCATATAATGCTCGTCGTCATGAGACATATCAAGTTAAATCTCGTTACCCCAGTAATTTTACTACTACAACGCCCTACAATCATAGACCTAACACCAGTCTGAAGCGTTTGAGCAAATATTTTGGACGAATCTAAAAATTTTAGTAATTTGTTTATTAATTAGAGTTTGATAATAGTTTCATATATCGGCCTAATATCAAACAAACCACGTCATTTATTAACGTCTGTATTATATAATACTTTTAATGGGCACTGTAAGCAATCTCTTTTAGAATTTATTATACGTTACAGTAAATCTCATTCAATTAAATAAACATTAGTTAGAGAAAAAAAAACCTACAATAGCACCAGTTTTAATTTATGAGCCTCGTTCATTAGCAAGATATGAAAATTAACAAGGCTGAATACACTTCTTTATTAAGTCCTTTGTTTTACGTAGAGATAATAAAGGACACTGCTGCAGATTGCTGGGTGACCGTTTTAGTTGTACTCTTAAATTTTCCATAACGAAACAATCTATTGTTATAGAAAATCTTTAACAGGATATATATAAGCGCAAAACTACTATGATAATTGTTACTTACTATATTCGTGTACTGAAGTTACCGTAATATGAAACCAAAAAAAAAATTTTGTAGTTTGCGAATCACGTATTACTCATACTACCAATGTAGCCATCAAAAATCACATCAATGCTGTTGAAAATACAAATATATAAGATGACAGTTATAACTAGGCGATTTCGAAACTTTACCACTATCCAAACTCTTCCGCATACAGCCTCCAAATAAACGGAACCATCGCATTTCGTCGAAAGCAGTTGGTCTGAAAAATTACAACTAAGTTTCCCATAAATCGTAGGCAAATAATAAAAATTCTTTTTATATTAATCAGTTTTAAGTTTTATAAGTTCTTATAAATAATTGATATTATTTTGGAAGAGAAGATAAAAAGAGATTCCCTTCGCGAAGGTGTTGATGTATTTCTGGGACTAATTTAGTTACGCAAAGTGGCTCTCCTACACTTGACGCAGTGTTGGTACACATGATAAAGTCTCAGCTCGTTACGCGAAGAGAATTAGTGATGAGTCTTTACCTGTTGCACATCTTGTTTTAGTAATAGTGCAATATATTCTACCAAAAAAAAAATTACAAACGATGATTTGTAGATGTTAAAAAAAAACAAGCATGTTTCAACAGAAATTATTGTCACAATCATAATTAAAATCAGTCGATAAATATTCGCTATTAAACATAGACCTCCACCAAAAACCTCTACATCTATTGGTCCAGCTCTGTGTGCTTCTAACGATTTCCTACGACCGTCACTTGATAGTTTGTTCACCTTAAGGGAGGCCTTGCAAGCCTTGCAAGGGTAGGAAGTCAGTCCTTTGCTAATTTGCCCTGCCCTATGCGTGGTGAGAGACCATCTCCCGATCGTATACATCGTTACTCTTTCTATTTCAAATATTTTTTAAGACTTTTGTCTTTAGTCATTACAGTAGTTGGGTCGAGAAGATGCTGCGTATCGTTCCAAACGTTTTTTAGCATGCACGTACACATGAGTCTATGATAGCGAACTCTATATAACTCTATCTTCCTATTTTTATATTTTAAGACTAAAAACCTGTTAGGGAGACAGTCAAGATATTTCTTTATAACGTAACACATTCGGTTAGCTTTGGGCGGGAAATGGCGAAAGCAGACCGGCGGATGTTGGCATCCTGCGCTTATACTGTAAACTGTTATTTTTGATACATACGTATACATATACTATAATTGCCTTTATCCGTTAATGATTTTGGGCAATGATTAGCCTGCACTTAATATTAGGTGCTACATAGGATATTTTGACGGCACCAATTTTCTGTTTTCAGTTTCCTTCATGCGTTTAACGCGATTTAATTCTTCTTCTTTCCTCTTATAGTAGTAATTTTCTAGTGTGCATTTCATTACTTCCTATGGAGACAATTAATGGCTTTACTTTTTTAATACATAGATATTTCTAATGTAATATTATCTTACATTTAATATTTAGCTACAAAATAGTGATTAAAAATTAATAAATGTAGAATTAGTTGAGAATTAAAACATCATAAATTTTTTTGCAAAATTTATCTGTTCGTTAAGCTTAGGTATCAATCATCGCGCAATAGCTTTAATCTTCGTAATTTAACTATTGGAAAAATCATTATGAAGCATATGATAATGATGCAAAGCTTAAATTGAAAATGCTTGTAATTAGTCCCTTAATTATATATTTGGGATTAAACGTAGTGACCATTTTTTAAAAAATTGCGATTATCACAAACAAGATTTTAATGAAAAAAATTATTTACGACTTCGCTAAAATTATAGTTCGTACCTCACAAGTAATATCCTTTAATCGTGATTTATATAAAAAGCTGTAAGTTAATTTAAATATTAATTTAGCCAACCAATCGCTTAAAAATCAATATATGTACAGTATTTTTATTTAAATCGGTTTTTAAGACTTTTCTTTGTTTCCCAAAAAATAAAGTTTCCCAATACATACGAGGAGAGATGAAAAAGTAGTGAGAATGAGATAGAATATAATGACTATTGAAAACTTAATAATTTATTTTTCTACATAGTCTTCGAGACTCTCTGTAAGGCTTCAACCCCTAAAAAAATAAAAGTTTTGTCTTGGTCCTGCAAAAAGCTCTCCACGGCTTCGTACCTGTTTCCCCTTACGTATTGTTCCAATTTGGGGAACAGATAAAAATCGCTAGGTGCCAGATTTGGTGAATAACAGAGGTGGTCAACCAATTCGAAGCCAGCTTGGTGAATGGCAGCCATCGCAACTGCCGATCTGTTAGCAGGTGCGTTGTCATGATGAAACAGCACTCCCCTTCGAAGTTTCCCTCTCCTTTTCTCTTTGATGACATTCCTCAACTTGCGAATTAAAGCTGCATAATATTGGTCTATAATAGCGGTTCCACGTTCCAGGTAATCAATCAACAATATCTCCTCTGAGTCCCAAAATATTGAGACCATAACCTTGCCAGCCGATGCCACGGCACGAAACTTCTTCAGGGTCGGTGATGACAGCCGTTTCCATTGCGAAGATTGCTGTTTTGCCTCGGGATCAAAATGATGGACCCGTGTTTCGTCCATTGTTACGAAATAAGACAACACGTTTTCAGAATCTTCTTGAAACTTGTCCAACAATATCTTCGAAATGTCAAGTCGTCGTCGTGTTTTGTTTCTGACTGTCGGTTAACATTCTCGGCACCCATCTTGCAAAGACTTGTCTCCTATTCAAAGATTGTTTCAATATGGGTTGAATACTTGCATATGAAATGCCCGTTTCCCGAATTACGAGTAAGTATCGGATGGTAACTCTTCGATTGCTCAATACAATTTTCTCGACTTTCGCAACATTTTCTTGGGTTACTGACATCGGCCGCAACGATGTTTATCTTCCGTGTTTGTTCTCCCTACTCGAAATTGAGAAGCCCACCTTGCTACAATGGAATACGGTGGAGCAGAATCTCCTAATGTTACCTCTAAATCGCAATGAATCTCTTGCGTCGTTAACTTTTTTAAACGGGAGGAGGTATTTAATAACGGCGCGCACTTCGTTTTTCTCCATTTTCGAGAACACGTACCGACACGTAGCAAACAAATGACGACATTCAGAAAAAAACAAAAGCGAAGTGATTCACCCTTTTCCATTTGTGCGGGTAAATTTACACCTATCTAGATTTTAGTAGACTCATTACATATGTTTTCATATAAAGTTAAGAAAATAATTGATTGTGTATTAATATTTAGATATAACTTATCGGTAATGAGACAGTACGTTAGTCGTTGCTCTTAACCTTTTCCTAACGATCTCCATTTAATGACAAAGCTGTGGGGGTCGTAGGCAAAAGTTTTACTGCAACTATAATCACGAGCGATAGATTTATTTAAAATTAATGTACATTGCCACCACCTGCATATGTTGTTTCGCAAATAAATTTAACCTCAAACTCGGGAAAATCACCATCTCACCATCTCGCAAAAGCCAATGTTTCTGATGATGATTGTTATTTATGTGGAAGTGATGTGTCCGTGACAATATCTTCCGGTCGTAACACAAATTCACGAGTTAATTTCTAAGTATTACATAGACCTTGAATTCATAACTATTATTTGATAGAACCGATAAAATGTGAAACATTTATACAAAAATAAATAACTTGTTTCTTTTAGGACATTATATTGCTTTTCTGGCTCTGTCTTCTCCGTGGTCTGTAAATGCTAGCGCATTGTTAAATTTTGTACTGAAATTTCAATTTTGGGGACAATAACATTTTGGAAATGGAATTTACTTATGATACAAAGGGACTGTCATGATTGTTAATTATAAGTCCCAATTTAAAAAAAAAAGAAAAAAAAACTGCTATTCTGATAAGTGCCATTTAGTAAAAGTTAGTAAAAAAATCACTTAATATTAACAAAAAAATTATGATGAGAACTTATTGCTCACTTGTTTTATAATTATTTTTAGTCAACTCTACACGTATAATATATTTTTCTATATTAAAATGCGTAATATATTTATTATTAGAATTTTAATTAAATTAACTCAGCACTTGTTTCTCTAAAAGCTTCTACACATACATCATCAGATGATAGACGTTCACAGCTGGACATAAGCCTTCCCCAAAGATCTCCACACCGATCGGCTTTTCCCGCTTCCAGCGATTTCCCTCGACCTTACAGTCAGCATGGTCTCTGGTGTCGCCGGGCACTAGGAGCCGTCTCTTATAGGGGTCCATATGTGGATATTTGGGCCATTTCTCATCACGCTAGCCCAATGTGGGTTGGTGGGAGCCAGAGACTCGTTTGTTGATTAATAGCGTGGTCCACGACCAGGTGAGGTTGGCTTGAGGTCCGGTGTCGTTGCGTATGTCAAAGTTTAATAATTTAGTTAATTCCATTTCAATACAATCAACAGATATACATTGACGGTTCTCTTCTGATCGATTTTAACTAATGTTACCGTATGTATAAAACCTATCATATTCTTGACTTACGGTCAATAATAAATAGCCTATAAAATATTAGGGTCATAATATGTAAATTTTATTTGAAAATAGAAATCGTCTACCATTTATTTCTGTCGAAACATTTTCATATTATCCTTTAACTCTCTCCTCTAACTCAATGGATTTCCAAAATTAGATTTAAAAGTCTCCAATTAAAGAGGCTTATTCTTTTCTCAAAGAGTAACACTACGACTGGTACGCCATTAATATTGAACATTTTACAGTCAACTATATTCACAAGTACGTCAATCATGTTTCTTTGGTTCGGACTGATAATGATGATGATGATTGCTGCAATATAATATGAATTATAAACTTATAATAATAAATTGTACTTAGTTAAGAAAAGTTACTTTAAAACATTATCACTACAAGGCATGTATTGAAATTATTGAAAGAATATGTATTTTTTTGCGCTTTTTCTACTAAGCATAATATTCCAGTTCTCCACCAGATCTGAGCAGTGGTTCCACGTAGACGGTGTTCGGCTACGGAGACCTATCATCAATAAAAAAGTATTCTGTGGCGGCATTGTTATATTTTAACGTCCGATTGGTTGATGGCTTCACGCATGTGCAGTAGTACCTAAGTACGCATGCGTAACGAACAAACTGTCAGCTGACTTGAATATATGACAGTTTTATAATTGGACTATTTAAAATGTAAATATTTATATGAGCAAGAAATAATCACTATTATTTTGTATGTTTTATTATACTTATAACAAAATTGTAGATAAAATAGCGCTTGAAACTGTAGTCTCTTGTTCAAAACGTACAGTATAGCTGTGCTCACACTTGCTTCAATTTCCTTTAAAATAGAAGTTATAGAAATTACTTTAATATTGCATAAATTAGGAAAAATGTTTTATCTAAAGTACCGTTTCGCCATAGCATAGACATCAACGGGCTCTCTTTACTGCGACATCGACAATATTTCATATACTTTATAATATTTTGTTTAAGAGGTTAAAATTATTATATTTATATTATTTGCTTAAAATACAATATAAGACGCGACGGTATCTATTAATGTTACCCGTAATTTTTTTATTTATGTTATTGGTAACAAAATGCGTACAATTATTAGCAAATTAATAAACAATAATTATTAAGGTTATATTAGATGCGCAGGTTAACAAGATTAAATACAAATTATATTAATTAATTAAAAATATTTTTTTTGTGTAGATTTTTATTGTAATTACAGATATATATATATATTTAAAACAAAAAAAAAATAACGTAACACGCATATGCGATCCGGGTTCGATGCTGAAAAGCTCTGTTAACGCGGCGCGGTCATTTGGGGCGTGGTGTGCGCAGTGGAAATGGAGGACTGGGGGACGACGGGGTCGGGGGGCTTCGTGAGTTGTCTGCTACCAGTCGCCGCGTGCGGTTTACTCGAGACCCGGCACGAGACTACGTTAGCTATTTTTCCTTAACACGCTGTTCCGCTTACCGCGTTTTGATCCGTGCCGCCTTGGGGCCGAATCCAGCAGCCGCGTGCGATTGCGCCCGTTCGCAATTAATTGCTTTTCAAATTTAACAGCGGCACACTTGCACCGCTCAAAAAGTTTAAATTTATTTAATTGTTGATAACGTTAATAATAATAATAATCTAATACAGTTTCTTATTCATTTAGATATTTTAAAATATCTTGTATTTTTTTAATTGTGAAAATAAAATTATACAGTTAAAGATACCATAACAATAAAAAAGAAAATTTTTATTAATAATAATAATGACCATTTCAATTTGTTTAATAAAATAAGTAAAGGACTTTCTTCCTTCAATAAAAATTTCCATTCCTTGCAAAATATACTTGATTTTAAATTCAAATTTTGTAATTACTTAATATACTTCATATTATTTTCGATGTATAGTGTAAACACATACAGTGCATAGTGAGATTGATAAGTTATCCAACAGGTTAATTTTTACCAAGGGGTATGTAATTTTTTTTTAACTACTAATAAGTAGTTTAAAATAAAAAAAAAAACAGTAGTATTATATTGTAGCCGTACAGATCGTGAATTTAATTACATTCTTTAAAAAAGAATTTAATGTTTACATAAATGGATAAATAAAAAAACAAACGATTCAAATATTTTTGGTCGTTAAAACCGTTTTTATAACCTTGGATGATAAAGACGTTATTTGTCATCTTCGAATTTTTTTAACGGTGTGTAAGTTATAATAGCTGCTTACCATCAGGCCAAATACCTGTTTCCATTGTGTTGTAACTATAATTAATAATAATAAATAAATAATTAAACTATCAAAGAGGTTTTAAGCTCAACGCGTACTTTTTACGTATTATGTTATCGGCACGCAAAAAAAATAGATAGTATATAAAAACCTCATAAATGTAAATTTAATGTAAATTGACGCTTGAAATGAGAGAATCGGTTAGGTTGATTTGCTTTAGGTAATAATTCCTGTTGAAACTAAGTGTTTGTCTTTTCAGTTTCATTTAACCGATAGTAGGAATTTTCGTGATAGTTTATGAAAACAAATATAAAGTAATAAAAGTGTAAAGTTATTAATCACATATCCAAACAACTACAGAGAAAAGTTTTCTAGGGTTTTCGCCGATTTCACCATCAGAGGCGAAAAGTGTAAATAATAAATTACTCTGTGTTCTCAGCTCGTACACCGGGTATTCTGTTTAATATTTACAGTTGCTCTAGTTTCAAACTCTCCTTACAGTAAACTGCTGTAAGTCGAAACTCAATTTTGACTTTTAGCCACTTTCGTAGTTTATTCATTAACCTTTGATGGGGAACGAAGGTACAAAGTTGGAAACTATCAAACTTTAATTAATAGCCACATAGACGCGTGTTAAGTTAATATTTGCCACGATCAAAGTATGTATTTACCAATTTCGTTATTTCATGTGCGGTGATACTTTTATTGTTAAACTGCACAACTGTCACAGTAGACGTATAATCTACCTGTCTTGTGCTTACCGTATATAACATATTTTATACATTTAAAGGTACGTTACTGTCGATTGTCGGAGATGATATTGATTTTTTAGAGTTCGTGCTCGTATTACAAAATACATTGTTAGCATCCGTCGTTTACTTTGAAATGCGATTTTATCAATTTCGGTATATCATTCACGTTAAATTAAATCGAGAAATGTTCGAACAGAGTAAAATCTTTGCAGTTATAAATAAAAACGAACGAAACAGATAATGAAAATCGAGAAAAAAAAAATGGAAAAACATTGATGAAAAACATGAAATGTATCAAAATATTATAACAGTGCGAAAAGACAAAGGAGGATGTTAGATGATATCGATCTAGTATTATAATTAGAATATAGTTATGCTTATATTTAACTAGATAATCATGAATATTTTCTATGTGTATAATACTTATTAAAAGAGTAATTATTTAGCCAGGTAACTTCATCTACAAAAGTGTGCTTATTGTTGCGAATATTACTTTAAGATATGAGTTGTATATTAAGTGCCAGGCTCCATGTACAATTGGTTAGCAGCGATTTCGTGCAAAACTTATATATTATAGTTATGAAATTGAATATGTTACAAAATAGGATTAGATAAATACAATATACGAGAATAGAAGTATATAAAAACGGTGGTGTTTTTATAAAGGATGAAGAAATTCTTAAGGAGTACGCGCAGGTGATGTATGAAAAGAGCGTTGCAAATGCGAAAATATTTTCTTTTTCATATAATATTAATTTGATGCTTGTATTCCTTTAAAAAAGCCCTACTGTAGAATTATAAAAATGTTACGTTGTCCTGTGAAGATATATGTAATTATTTATATATATATGTATATAAAAATATAATATATTTATGTATATAAAAATGTTATAATCTAATACAATTCAATTGAGCAATGCTTTTAGAATATATGCAAACATTTAAATTTAGTAACACCTTGAGATCCGCGTGAATATAGAAAGAAAAGAAAATTGATAGTTAATACGTATAAATATGAATGGTATATAAATATAGAAATATGAATCGTAAGTATTAGAATACATTAAAAGCATAATTAAACATACTAAACAACGGCATGTTCACTGTAATGGCTTTAAGACGAAAGCCAATGTTATCAGATGATTTACTCAAGGGACTCTATGAAGTGAATTAACTTTATCATCTGTAATTGTATAAAAGAATTGTTTTAATTAAATATTTTGTATCTATTTACACATTTTATTAAGTGATGTATATAAGGGATAGGAATATTTCAGTTTTGCGATGTACTAATATGTATTTTTATAAGGTTTTTAAATATGCCTAAAAATGTCGTAATAGTGATCAATAGATGATTCCTATGTATAATTCGAATGCTTAATTTATATATTATTTAGAGAACAACATATATATTTTTATAAAATGCACAGTTTCTAATAAAATTTTTGTTTACACATATAAGCAATAAATAACTTATTTGCTTAAAAAACCACAATTACCGCTTTATGTACTTTGCATGATATTTGAAATTAAATAAATTATGAATACGAAAAGTAACCCATTGTCGATTTCATTTTCATATTTTTTTACATCATTTTTTATTATACTAATATTGGTATGCAAGTAAATGCTTTCGTTAATAATACCAATCCAATTGTGCATCCCTTATTTCATTTTACTTCCCATCTACAAAATGAGGAATATTGTTACTACTTATCAAGATTTATCAGGTAAAACTGGACAACTGGTGTATTATTTATCTATATTTTTTTTTATATTTTCGTATGCAAATAAAATAAAAATGCAATTCGTTTTCGTACTCGATTCTATCATATGAAGCGATCTTCGTATATGAAAATTCAATATACAATGGTAAAAAATTGTTTTAATATTAAGGATGTTTTATAAATAACAAATATGTATATTTATTCATAAAAAAAAAATACAAAGCATAAAATATCAGAATAAAAAACAAATCGCAAAATAACAAGTAGTAAGCTAAGAATAATTTAACAAATTATAGGATTGGGCAATAATTAAGAAATTAGAGTACTCTGTACTAAGGCTCATACCGATAGACTTGGCTAATTAATTTGTTATGGATATTTGAAATATTTGTCACAAAAACATCAAAAGTAATGCTCGTTATTCATTAGTACTAATTTAAGTAAAATAAATACGAAATCGAAATTTTGTAGCAACAATCTAGAATTATTATACTTTTTAATAATAAATATTATTGACGATAATCAGTGAGATGAAGAAACACAATATTTCATTAGGAGTTATAAACAGATATGTAATAGATATTTTTTTGGTAATTTTTTTTTTTTCTGATTGTCATCAACAATAAGAAAGTTAATATATATTTTAACTTAACGACAGAGACAAAGAAAGAGCGACACATTTATCTGTCGACCGCAATGGGAAACCTAATTTTGTAATTCGACAAAATCATATATCAAAGCACCGCTTCCTTTAGCGCTGTTGTTCGGTTGGCGTTCACGGGAACATTATTTTACACCACATTATTGCAGTATTTAAAGGAGAGAAGATGCGTGTTGTTTTCTATGGTTCTGCTTCTACTTCGAATGGCGTATCACAGAATCAGTATATGCATCATGGGCCTAAGCAACATAGAGACATCGCGGACATTCTGACGAGTTTCCGCCGACATCAAGACGTATTTATTTTCGACAATAAAATGATGTTTCGTCAGACCATTATTCATTCGGAAGACCACCGATATCAGCTCATATTGTGGCGCGAGCATCCCTCTGATCCTATTTCGTTTCTTGATCTGAATACAAATACTTAGTTTGTAAGTTATGGCTTAAAGTACTCTTGTGAAATATTTCTCAATTCTTTGCGTAATAGTAATTTTACTACTGAGCATTAAATTTCTATTTCTTCTGATATCCTAATGACAGGTAATATAAAAAAATCTATATAATTTTCATCTGAAGCATTCCTTGATTAAGAAGTTAAAATCTACTTTTTGTTACACATTTAAAATGTTCATGATCGTCATTAATATTAATTAAAAACTGCCTAAAATTTGTATCTAAATAATTATTTTAAATCTATATAGTAAATTAAAAAATAGTTGAAATTTAAAGTCGTAAGTATATTCATTGTTTGAAATAGAATACGATGTAGAAACCAACAGTATTCATAAATAATATTGCGGTTATCGAGATCACTATAATTAATATCTTAGTCAGTATTATACTAGATATAGATAAACTTTAAAGGTGTCTAGACGAGAAAGTAATTTTACAACTTCATAGTATTTGTAAGATATTTTTGTAATTATAAATTTTAGGTTATCTTCTAAGTTTAAGTCCTTTGGCTGTACATGAAATGTATTTTATCACAACAGTTTTAGTTTTTTTAAGATGACGGTAGATAAAATAAACAATACCGGAATCATACGAGTATATTTTACACGTGATTACTGAAAAATAATACAAAATATTCAGTTCTGATTTATGTGTTGTATATGTTATATTTCTGTTTGTGAGAGATTTCAGCCTTATGACCAACCTCGTTCCCCGCTAGTAGTTTCAAGTTTATCATCTCTATACCACACACGATATGTTATTTAGCATACAGATGAGATACTTACTTATGTGTAATAATTATATTTTGTCTAATAATGAAGACTATATTCATATATAAATTATAGATATTATCAGTAAAGATAATTTTTTTTTATTTTTCTATTTTCTTTAGTGGAGACAAACGGAAACAAGTTCAAAAAACACAAGCGCGAAATTCATAAAAATAATTACAATTGGTTCCATAGTTTCACTGAGAACATTTTTCATTTACATAATATGACGAGTTTAATAAATAATGATTTGAAGCATAAGTGTGGATTATGGTTATAGTTACGGTTACGGTTACTTAAAAACTGTTCAACTGATCTTTAGCATGATAATTTCTTTTTATTTGTATAGTGAAATAGTAGTCTTCATTATTAGACAAAATATAATTATTACACATAAGTAAGTATCTCATCTGTATGCTAAATAACATATCGTGTGTGGTATAGAGATGATAAACTTGAAACTACTAGCGGGGAACGAGGTTGGTCATAAGGCTGAAATCTCTCACAAACAGAAATATAACATATACAACACATAAATCAGAACTGAATATTTTGTATTATTTTTCAGTAATCACGTGTAAAATATACTCGTATGATTCCGGTATTGTTTATTTTATCTACCGTCATCTTAAAAAAACTAAAACTGTTGTGATAAAATACATTTCATGTACAGCCAAAGGACTTAAACTTAGAAGATAACCTAAAATTTATAATTACAAAAATATCTTACAAATACTATGAAGTTGTAAAATTACTTTCTCGTCTAGACACCTTTAAAGTTTATCTATATCTAGTATAATACTGACTAAGATATTAATTATAGTGATCTCGATAACCGCAATATTATTTATGAATACTGTTGGTTTCTACATCGTATTCTATTTCAAACAATGAATATACTTACGACTTTAAATTTCAACTATTTTTTAATTTACTATATAGATTTAAAATAATTATTTAGATACAAATTTTAGGCAGTTTTTAATTAATATTAATGACGATCATGAACATTTTAAATGTGTAACAAAAAGTAGATTTTAACTTCTTAATCAAGGAATGCTTCAGATGAAAATTATATAGATTTTTTTTATATTACCTGTCATTAGGATATCAGAAGAAATAGAAATTTAATGCTCAGTAGTAAAATTACTATTACGCAAAGAATTGAGAAATATTTCACAAGAGTACTTTAAGCCATAACTTACAAACTAAGTATTTGTATTCAGATCAAGAAACGAAATAGGATCAGAGGGATGCTCGCGCCACAATATGAGCTGATATCGGTGGTCTTCCGAATGAATAATGGTCTGACGAAACATCATTTTATTGTCGAAAATAAATACGTCTTGATGTCGGCGGAAACTCGTCAGAATGTCCGCGATGTCTCTATGTTGCTTAGGCCCATGATGCATATACTGATTCTGTGATACGCCATTCGAAGTAGAAGCAGAACCATAGAAAACAACACGCATCTTCTCTCCTTTAAATACTGCAATAATGTGGTGTAAAATAATGTTCCCGTGAACGCCAACCGAACAACAGCGCTAAAGGAAGCGGTGCTTTGATATATGATTTTGTCGAATTACAAAATTAGGTTTCCCATTGCGGTCGACAGATAAATGTGTCGCTCTTTCTTTGTCTCTGTCGTTAAGTTAAAATATATATTAACTTTCTTATTGTTGATGACAATCAGAAAAAAAAAAAATTACCAAAAAAATATCTATTACATATCTGTTTATAACTCCTAATGAAATATTGTGTTTCTTCATCTCACTGATTATCGTCAATAATATTTATTATTAAAAAGTATAATAATTCTAGATTGTTGCTACAAAATTTCGATTTCGTATTTATTTTACTTAAATTAGTACTAATGAATAACGAGCATTACTTTTGATGTTTTTGTGACAAATATTTCAAATATCCATAACAAATTAATTAGCCAAGTCTATCGGTATGAGCCTTAGTACAGAGTACTCTAATTTCTTAATTATTGCCCAATCCTATAATTTGTTAAATTATTCTTAGCTTACTACTTGTTATTTTGCGATTTGTTTTTTATTCTGATATTTTATGCTTTGTATTTTTTTTTTATGAATAAATATACATATTTGTTATTTATAAAACATCCTTAATATTAAAACAATTTTTTACCATTGTATATTGAATTTTCATATACGAAGATCGCTTCATATGATAGAATCGAGTACGAAAACGAATTGCATTTTTATTTTATTTGCATACGAAAATATAAAAAAAAATATAGATAAATAATACACCAGTTGTCCAGTTTTACCTGATAAATCTTGATAAGTAGTAACAATATTCCTCATTTTGTAGATGGGAAGTAAAATGAAATAAGGGATGCACAATTGGATTGGTATTATTAACGAAAGCATTTACTTGCATACCAATATTAGTATAATAAAAAATGATGTAAAAAAATATGAAAATGAAATCGACAATGGGTTACTTTTCGTATTCATAATTTATTTAATTTCAAATATCATGCAAAGTACATAAAGCGGTAATTGTGGTTTTTTAAGCAAATAAGTTATTTATTGCTTATATGTGTAAACAAAAATTTTATTAGAAACTGTGCATTTTATAAAAATATATATGTTGTTCTCTAAATAATATATAAATTAAGCATTCGAATTATACATAGGAATCATCTATTGATCACTATTACGACATTTTTAGGCATATTTAAAAACCTTATAAAAATACATATTAGTACATCGCAAAACTGAAATATTCCTATCCCTTATATACATCACTTAATAAAATGTGTAAATAGATACAAAATATTTAATTAAAACAATTCTTTTATACAATTACAGATGATAAAGTTAATTCACTTCATAGAGTCCCTTGAGTAAATCATCTGATAACATTGGCTTTCGTCTTAAAGCCATTACAGTGAACATGCCGTTGTTTAGTATGTTTAATTATGCTTTTAATGTATTCTAATACTTACGATTCATATTTCTATATTTATATACCATTCATATTTATACGTATTAACTATCAATTTTCTTTTCTTTCTATATTCACGCGGATCTCAAGGTGTTACTAAATTTAAATGTTTGCATATATTCTAAAAGCATTGCTCAATTGAATTGTATTAGATTATAACATTTTTATATACATAAATATATTATATTTTTATATACATATATATATAAATAATTACATATATCTTCACAGGACAACGTAACATTTTTATAATTCTACAGTAGGGCTTTTTTAAAGGAATACAAGCATCAAATTAATATTATATGAAAAAGAAAATATTTTCGCATTTGCAACGCTCTTTTCATACATCACCTGCGCGTACTCCTTAAGAATTTCTTCATCCTTTATAAAAACACCACCGTTTTTATATACTTCTATTCTCGTATATTGTATTTATCTAATCCTATTTTGTAACATATTCAATTTCATAACTATAATATATAAGTTTTGCACGAAATCGCTGCTAACCAATTGTACATGGAGCCTGGCACTTAATATACAACTCATATCTTAAAGTAATATTCGCAACAATAAGCACACTTTTGTAGATGAAGTTACCTGGCTAAATAATTACTCTTTTAATAAGTATTATACACATAGAAAATATTCATGATTATCTAGTTAAATATAAGCATAACTATATTCTAATTATAATACTAGATCGATATCATCTAACATCCTCCTTTGTCTTTTCGCACTGTTATAATATTTTGATACATTTCATGTTTTTCATCAATGTTTTTCCATTTTTTTTTTCTCGATTTTCATTATCTGTTTCGTTCGTTTTTATTTATAACTGCAAAGATTTTACTCTGTTCGAACATTTCTCGATTTAATTTAACGTGAATGATATACCGAAATTGATAAAATCGCATTTCAAAGTAAACGACGGATGCTAACAATGTATTTTGTAATACGAGCACGAACTCTAAAAAATCAATATCATCTCCGACAATCGACAGTAACGTACCTTTAAATGTATAAAATATGTTATATACGGTAAGCACAAGACAGGTAGATTATACGTCTACTGTGACAGTTGTGCAGTTTAACAATAAAAGTATCACCGCACATGAAATAACGAAATTGGTAAATACATACTTTGATCGTGGCAAATATTAACTTAACACGCGTCTATGTGGCTATTAATTAAAGTTTGATAGTTTCCAACTTTGTACCTTCGTTCCCCATCAAAGGTTAATGAATAAACTACGAAAGTGGCTAAAAGTCAAAATTGAGTTTCGACTTACAGCAGTTTACTGTAAGGAGAGTTTGAAACTAGAGCAACTGTAAATATTAAACAGAATACCCGGTGTACGAGCTGAGAACACAGAGTAATTTATTATTTACACTTTTCGCCTCTGATGGTGAAATCGGCGAAAACCCTAGAAAACTTTTCTCTGTAGTTGTTTGGATATGTGATTAATAACTTTACACTTTTATTACTTTATATTTGTTTTCATAAACTATCACGAAAATTCCTACTATCGGTTAAATGAAACTGAAAAGACAAACACTTAGTTTCAACAGGAATTATTACCTAAAGCAAATCAACCTAACCGATTCTCTCATTTCAAGCGTCAATTTACATTAAATTTACATTTATGAGGTTTTTATATACTATCTATTTTTTTTGCGTGCCGATAACATAATACGTAAAAAGTACGCGTTGAGCTTAAAACCTCTTTGATAGTTTAATTATTTATTTATTATTATTAATTATAGTTACAACACAATGGAAACAGGTATTTGGCCTGATGGTAAGCAGCTATTATAACTTACACACCGTTAAAAAAATTCGAAGATGACAAATAACGTCTTTATCATCCAAGGTTATAAAAACGGTTTTAACGACCAAAAATATTTGAATCGTTTGTTTTTTTATTTATCCATTTATGTAAACATTAAATTCTTTTTTAAAGAATGTAATTAAATTCACGATCTGTACGGCTACAATATAATACTACTGTTTTTTTTTTTATTTTAAACTACTTATTAGTAGTTAAAAAAAAATTACATACCCCTTGGTAAAAATTAACCTGTTGGATAACTTATCAATCTCACTATGCACTGTATGTGTTTACACTATACATCGAAAATAATATGAAGTATATTAAGTAATTACAAAATTTGAATTTAAAATCAAGTATATTTTGCAAGGAATGGAAATTTTTATTGAAGGAAGAAAGTCCTTTACTTATTTTATTAAACAAATTGAAATGGTCATTATTATTATTAATAAAAATTTTCTTTTTTATTGTTATGGTATCTTTAACTGTATAATTTTATTTTCACAATTAAAAAAATACAAGATATTTTAAAATATCTAAATGAATAAGAAACTGTATTAGATTATTATTATTATTAACGTTATCAACAATTAAATAAATTTAAACTTTTTGAGCGGTGCAAGTGTGCCGCTGTTAAATTTGAAAAGCAATTAATTGCGAACGGGCGCAATCGCACGCGGCTGCTGGATTCGGCCCCAAGGCGGCACGGATCAAAACGCGGTAAGCGGAACAGCGTGTTAAGGAAAAATAGCTAACGTAGTCTCGTGCCGGGTCTCGAGTAAACCGCACGCGGCGACTGGTAGCAGACAACTCACGAAGCCCCCCGACCCCGTCGTCCCCCAGTCCTCCATTTCCACTGCGCACACCACGCCCCAAATGACCGCGCCGCGTTAACAGAGCTTTTCAGCATCGAACCCGGATCGCATATGCGTGTTACGTTATTTTTTTTTTGTTTTAAATATATATATATATCTGTAATTACAATAAAAATCTACACAAAAAAAATATTTTTAATTAATTAATATAATTTGTATTTAATCTTGTTAACCTGCGCATCTAATATAACCTTAATAATTATTGTTTATTAATTTGCTAATAATTGTACGCATTTTGTTACCAATAACATAAATAAAAAAATTACGGGTAACATTAATAGATACCGTCGCGTCTTATATTGTATTTTAAGCAAATAATATAAATATAATAATTTTAACCTCTTAAACAAAATATTATAAAGTATATGAAATATTGTCGATGTCGCAGTAAAGAGAGCCCGTTGATGTCTATGCTATGGCGAAACGGTACTTTAGATAAAACATTTTTCCTAATTTATGCAATATTAAAGTAATTTCTATAACTTCTATTTTAAAGGAAATTGAAGCAAGTGTGAGCACAGCTATACTGTACGTTTTGAACAAGAGACTACAGTTTCAAGCGCTATTTTATCTACAATTTTGTTATAAGTATAATAAAACATACAAAATAATAGTGATTATTTCTTGCTCATATAAATATTTACATTTTAAATAGTCCAATTATAAAACTGTCATATATTCAAGTCAGCTGACAGTTTGTTCGTTACGCATGCGTACTTAGGTACTACTGCACATGCGTGAAGCCATCAACCAATCGGACGTTAAAATATAACAATGCCGCCACAGAATACTTTTTTATTGATGATAGGTCTCCGTAGCCGAACACCGTCTACGTGGAACCACTGCTCAGATCTGGTGGAGAACTGGAATATTATGCTTAGTAGAAAAAGCGCAAAAAAATACATATTCTTTCAATAATTTCAATACATGCCTTGTAGTGATAATGTTTTAAAGTAACTTTTCTTAACTAAGTACAATTTATTATTATAAGTTTATAATTCATATTATATTGCAGCAATCATCATCATCATTATCAGTCCGAACCAAAGAAACATGATTGACGTACTTGTGAATATAGTTGACTGTAAAATGTTCAATATTAATGGCGTACCAGTCGTAGTGTTACTCTTTGAGAAAAGAATAAGCCTCTTTAATTGGAGACTTTTAAATCTAATTTTGGAAATCCATTGAGTTAGAGGAGAGAGTTAAAGGATAATATGAAAATGTTTCGACAGAAATAAATGGTAGACGATTTCTATTTTCAAATAAAATTTACATATTATGACCCTAATATTTTATAGGCTATTTATTATTGACCGTAAGTCAAGAATATGATAGGTTTTATACATACGGTAACATTAGTTAAAATCGATCAGAAGAGAACCGTCAATGTATATCTGTTGATTGTATTGAAATGGAATTAACTAAATTATTAAACTTTGACATACGCAACGACACCGGACCTCAAGCCAACCTCACCTGGTCGTGGACCACGCTATTAATCAACAAACGAGTCTCTGGCTCCCACCAACCCACATTGGGCTAGCGTGATGAGAAATGGCCCAAATATCCACATATGGACCCCTATAAGAGACGGCTCCTAGTGCCCGGCGACACCAGAGACCATGCTGACTGTAAGGTCGAGGGAAATCGCTGGAAGCGGGAAAAGCCGATCGGTGTGGAGATCTTTGGGGAAGGCTTATGTCCAGCTGTGAACGTCTATCATCTGATGATGTATGTGTAGAAGCTTTTAGAGAAACAAGTGCTGAGTTAATTTAATTAAAATTCTAATAATAAATATATTACGCATTTTAATATAGAAAAATATATTATACGTGTAGAGTTGACTAAAAATAATTATAAAACAAGTGAGCAATAAGTTCTCATCATAATTTTTTTGTTAATATTAAGTGATTTTTTTACTAACTTTTACTAAATGGCACTTATCAGAATAGCAGTTTTTTTTTCTTTTTTTTTTAAATTGGGACTTATAATTAACAATCATGACAGTCCCTTTGTATCATAAGTAAATTCCATTTCCAAAATGTTATTGTCCCCAAAATTGAAATTTCAGTACAAAATTTAACAATGCGCTAGCATTTACAGACCACGGAGAAGACAGAGCCAGAAAAGCAATATAATGTCCTAAAAGAAACAAGTTATTTATTTTTGTATAAATGTTTCACATTTTATCGGTTCTATCAAATAATAGTTATGAATTCAAGGTCTATGTAATACTTAGAAATTAACTCGTGAATTTGTGTTACGACCGGAAGATATTGTCACGGACACATCACTTCCACATAAATAACAATCATCATCAGAAACATTGGCTTTTGCGAGATGGTGAGATGGTGATTTTCCCGAGTTTGAGGTTAAATTTATTTGCGAAACAACATATGCAGGTGGTGGCAATGTACATTAATTTTAAATAAATCTATCGCTCGTGATTATAGTTGCAGTAAAACTTTTGCCTACGACCCCCACAGCTTTGTCATTAAATGGAGATCGTTAGGAAAAGGTTAAGAGCAACGACTAACGTACTGTCTCATTACCGATAAGTTATATCTAAATATTAATACACAATCAATTATTTTCTTAACTTTATATGAAAACATATGTAATGAGTCTACTAAAATCTAGATAGGTGTAAATTTACCCGCACAAATGGAAAAGGGTGAATCACTTCGCTTTTGTTTTTTTCTGAATGTCGTCATTTGTTTGCTACGTGTCGGTACGTGTTCTCGAAAATGGAGAAAAACGAAGTGCGCGCCGTTATTAAATACCTCCTCCCGTTTAAAAAAGTTAACGACGCAAGAGATTCATTGCGATTTAGAGGTAACATTAGGAGATTCTGCTCCACCGTATTCCATTGTAGCAAGGTGGGCTTCTCAATTTCGAGTAGGGAGAACAAACACGGAAGATAAACATCGTTGCGGCCGATGTCAGTAACCCAAGAAAATGTTGCGAAAGTCGAGAAAATTGTATTGAGCAATCGAAGAGTTACCATCCGATACTTACTCGTAATTCGGGAAACGGGCATTTCATATGCAAGTATTCAACCCATATTGAAACAATCTTTGAATAGGAGACAAGTCTTTGCAAGATGGGTGCCGAGAATGTTAACCGACAGTCAGAAACAAAACACGACGACGACTTGACATTTCGAAGATATTGTTGGACAAGTTTCAAGAAGATTCTGAAAACGTGTTGTCTTATTTCGTAACAATGGACGAAACACGGGTCCATCATTTTGATCCCGAGGCAAAACAGCAATCTTCGCAATGGAAACGGCTGTCATCACCGACCCTGAAGAAGTTTCGTGCCGTGGCATCGGCTGGCAAGGTTATGGTCTCAATATTTTGGGACTCAGAGGAGATATTGTTGATTGATTACCTGGAACGTGGAACCGCTATTATAGACCAATATTATGCAGCTTTAATTCGCAAGTTGAGGAATGTCATCAAAGAGAAAAGGAGAGGGAAACTTCGAAGGGGAGTGCTGTTTCATCATGACAACGCACCTGCTAACAGATCGGCAGTTGCGATGGCTGCCATTCACCAAGCTGGCTTCGAATTGGTTGACCACCTCTGTTATTCACCAAATCTGGCACCTAGCGATTTTTATCTGTTCCCCAAATTGGAACAATACGTAAGGGGAAACAGGTACGAAGCCGTGGAGAGCTTTTTGCAGGACCAAGACAAAACTTTTATTTTTTTAGGGGTTGAAGCCTTACAGAGAGTCTCGAAGACTATGTAGAAAAATAAATTATTAAGTTTTCAATAGTCATTATATTCTATCTCATTCTCACTACTTTTTCATCTCTCCTCGTATGTATTGGGAAACTTTATTTTTTGGGAAACAAAGAAAAGTCTTAAAAACCGATTTAAATAAAAATACTGTACATATATTGATTTTTAAGCGATTGGTTGGCTAAATTAATATTTAAATTAACTTACAGCTTTTTATATAAATCACGATTAAAGGATATTACTTGTGAGGTACGAACTATAATTTTAGCGAAGTCGTAAATAATTTTTTTCATTAAAATCTTGTTTGTGATAATCGCAATTTTTTAAAAAATGGTCACTACGTTTAATCCCAAATATATAATTAAGGGACTAATTACAAGCATTTTCAATTTAAGCTTTGCATCATTATCATATGCTTCATAATGATTTTTCCAATAGTTAAATTACGAAGATTAAAGCTATTGCGCGATGATTGATACCTAAGCTTAACGAACAGATAAATTTTGCAAAAAAATTTATGATGTTTTAATTCTCAACTAATTCTACATTTATTAATTTTTAATCACTATTTTGTAGCTAAATATTAAATGTAAGATAATATTACATTAGAAATATCTATGTATTAAAAAAGTAAAGCCATTAATTGTCTCCATAGGAAGTAATGAAATGCACACTAGAAAATTACTACTATAAGAGGAAAGAAGAAGAATTAAATCGCGTTAAACGCATGAAGGAAACTGAAAACAGAAAATTGGTGCCGTCAAAATATCCTATGTAGCACCTAATATTAAGTGCAGGCTAATCATTGCCCAAAATCATTAACGGATAAAGGCAATTATAGTATATGTATACGTATGTATCAAAAATAACAGTTTACAGTATAAGCGCAGGATGCCAACATCCGCCGGTCTGCTTTCGCCATTTCCCGCCCAAAGCTAACCGAATGTGTTACGTTATAAAGAAATATCTTGACTGTCTCCCTAACAGGTTTTTAGTCTTAAAATATAAAAATAGGAAGATAGAGTTATATAGAGTTCGCTATCATAGACTCATGTGTACGTGCATGCTAAAAAACGTTTGGAACGATACGCAGCATCTTCTCGACCCAACTACTGTAATGACTAAAGACAAAAGTCTTAAAAAATATTTGAAATAGAAAGAGTAACGATGTATACGATCGGGAGATGGTCTCTCACCACGCATAGGGCAGGGCAAATTAGCAAAGGACTGACTTCCTACCCTTGCAAGGCTTGCAAGGCCTCCCTTAAGGTGAACAAACTATCAAGTGACGGTCGTAGGAAATCGTTAGAAGCACACAGAGCTGGACCAATAGATGTAGAGGTTTTTGGTGGAGGTCTATGTTTAATAGCGAATATTTATCGACTGATTTTAATTATGATTGTGACAATAATTTCTGTTGAAACATGCTTGTTTTTTTTTAACATCTACAAATCATCGTTTGTAATTTTTTTTTTGGTAGAATATATTGCACTATTACTAAAACAAGATGTGCAACAGGTAAAGACTCATCACTAATTCTCTTCGCGTAACGAGCTGAGACTTTATCATGTGTACCAACACTGCGTCAAGTGTAGGAGAGCCACTTTGCGTAACTAAATTAGTCCCAGAAATACATCAACACCTTCGCGAAGGGAATCTCTTTTTATCTTCTCTTCCAAAATAATATCAATTATTTATAAGAACTTATAAAACTTAAAACTGATTAATATAAAAAGAATTTTTATTATTTGCCTACGATTTATGGGAAACTTAGTTGTAATTTTTCAGACCAACTGCTTTCGACGAAATGCGATGGTTCCGTTTATTTGGAGGCTGTATGCGGAAGAGTTTGGATAGTGGTAAAGTTTCGAAATCGCCTAGTTATAACTGTCATCTTATATATTTGTATTTTCAACAGCATTGATGTGATTTTTGATGGCTACATTGGTAGTATGAGTAATACGTGATTCGCAAACTACAAAATTTTTTTTTTGGTTTCATATTACGGTAACTTCAGTACACGAATATAGTAAGTAACAATTATCATAGTAGTTTTGCGCTTATATATATCCTGTTAAAGATTTTCTATAACAATAGATTGTTTCGTTATGGAAAATTTAAGAGTACAACTAAAACGGTCACCCAGCAATCTGCAGCAGTGTCCTTTATTATCTCTACGTAAAACAAAGGACTTAATAAAGAAGTGTATTCAGCCTTGTTAATTTTCATATCTTGCTAATGAACGAGGCTCATAAATTAAAACTGGTGCTATTGTAGGTTTTTTTTTCTCTAACTAATGTTTATTTAATTGAATGAGATTTACTGTAACGTATAATAAATTCTAAAAGAGATTGCTTACAGTGCCCATTAAAAGTATTATATAATACAGACGTTAATAAATGACGTGGTTTGTTTGATATTAGGCCGATATATGAAACTATTATCAAACTCTAATTAATAAACAAATTACTAAAATTTTTAGATTCGTCCAAAATATTTGCTCAAACGCTTCAGACTGGTGTTAGGTCTATGATTGTAGGGCGTTGTAGTAGTAAAATTACTGGGGTAACGAGATTTAACTTGATATGTCTCATGACGACGAGCATTATATGGTGTAGTGTGTACAATTTTAGCTAGCGCCACGTAGATATGAGCAGGCGTATCCCTTCCTATTAGGGTAAAGTTCCGCTAATGTCGTCATTTCGTTAAATAAAAAGTAAAATGTTATACCTACCTTAAAAATATCGTAAAGCTAGAACCATTATGCGAGCTAGTATTTTAGAGACAAGACTATGAAGTTAATAAAGATCTTGATGGAAACATCGCGCTGACATTGTAATATAAGGGAAATATTTTATAGTATTTTAGATTGTGGTTTTTCAAAAGTAATACATTTAAATGGTGACTCGCTACCATCTAAATATATTTTAAATTTGCCGCATAACAGCTCTTTTCCGGCTGCCATTAGTGACACGTCAACATTGTGTGAAATTGAGGTAAGTGTTGCTATCCCATAGCCGTTTAAAAAATGTTTAAATACAAATTTTAAACAATGTTACCAATATGTCTTTATCGGTATGCGATTTTAACTTAAATCACCATCATCTTCATTTCCGCCGACGGACATCTATTGCTGGACATAAGCCTCGTATATTAAATAGTAACTAAAAACTGTTTTCTTGAAAATTCAAAATCTCAAAGCAGCAAATTTTAGGTTAGCTTTGTCTTTCATTGCATAGGCGTACAACAATAGGCACACCGGCGCATTTCGAACCCGAGGCCCTTTGCAACGCACTAAGGGTGACCGGCGAGGGGTGTTTTTTGGATTCAAATCTCACATAACATCCTCTTTTCCCCAGAAGCAGCGTATTGTCTGAAGCTTTCTCGCCGTAACAAATGGGTCGTCTTCGTCTGTGCATGATACAGTATAGTGTAGTAGTAGCGCTAAGCAATATATAGTGCGCATATATTACTGTTTTCCTTTTGAAGGGCGTTGTAGCTAGTGAAATTATTGAAATAATGAGACAACTCTCAATGCGATGAGCACAATGTGGTGCAGTGCATCATCCTAATTGACGCTACATATCTAACAAGCGTAGCACACGTGTGAATGTTTCGTCGCTTTGTTGAATAAAACCAAATAAAAAACAAACCATTTCTGCCATTGGAAGACTGTTATTATTAAATAGGTCATAATTTATAAAATCATTACTTTTTATATATATATATACTATACATCCGTCAAATACATATTTTTTTTTTCCGTAATATTTAATAAACATTTCTTGTTTTTCTACTATGACATAAATTTTTCATTGATTTTAAAATAACACTTGATTTAATGTAATTCCTTCTTTAAAGCATGAATTTATACCAACACGGGATAACTTACCTTGCAATCTGCAGGTTAAATACTGCAACAAGCGTCACAATAAGACATATATACAAATGAAATGGCCTAAGACACAGCCTTGCTTCATATTGACATTATGATGTTACGGTTCCATATAATAATATTTGTTATAATATACTTCATGTTTCGAAAATAATTATTGTATTCTAATGAAAAATCTATAAATTTAAACAATGTTTGACATCAAAATTGAAGCTAATTACTGGTTTTGTTCGTGAATAATGTTGAGGAATCAATACATTTCTTTAGATGTTAATAAAAGTTTCGTTCGCACAAATTTTTAACTACTAAAACAATGTTTCAGTACATAGTCGAAAACAGTGTTAATAAAGTTAAAATAAATACATTGTTAGGCTTTGAATCACCATTTAACTATTTGTGGTACCTCTCATGTAATAGAATTAAAAAATATCTACAAATATTTACAGCAGGTAGTCATTATTTATGATATAAATGTAACTGTCAATGGTAAAGAGGTAAGACTCCCTAAAAAATAGAAGCGTAAGAAATATTTCACAGGCTGTAAACAATACACACGGTACAGTAAATATTGCCGCCATCACAAATGGAACTAGTATGTCAACGTAACAAATGTAAACTTTCATTGCGTAAGGTCTAGTTTTGCGCAGCTGCAACACGTGGTGCCATCTCTTCCCCGCTGCAAATAGTGCTTTAAGTCTATAGGTGCAACATGCGAAATCGAGCAGTTGCACTGCAACTCCCGAGAGGGAGGGCGTCGGCGTCCGCGCGATAAATCACGTGGCCACCGCACCCTCGGTACTTTTCGTAAACTCGTATTTAAGTAAAGTTTAAGTGCACCTGTAGCTAAACAACTCTAAAAGTAATGCGTAAGTATTAAGGCCGACGTCGGAAGTGAGAGGGCGACCTACTTAATATTACTTGGTGTTTAATATCACAGTTAAGGGTGTAGCGAAGTCGTGGACGCGTTGCCGGTACGATCGCGACGGCTCGGGGCGCCGACTGCGCCCTCGGACGCCCACTTTCAAACTGAAAACTCTGTTTTTACTATATATGAGAATTGTAGTTAGATAGAGCTTGTTGCGCGGCGTGTGCGGTGCCGCACAGGCGCGCCAGTTGTCGCCAGCGATCGATGCGGGCAACGACCTTGCGCTGTGAGTATACCCGCTATGCCGACGCCATCCGTATGATCCTTCAGACGGTAAATTTCGGCACAGGACGAGCTAAAGTCCGACCCTAACGATGGTCCCAATCAGGCCCTACGCCGCGCCGCGTTTTCCGGTACAAAGCGCCGGCGATCGAGGCGCATCTCGGCAGTTCAGGAAATTTCAAATTTAAGTTTCAGTTATAATGGCGCGCAGCTTGAAAGTTTTAAACTCTGTACTTTTTTGAAAGTAGAAGTAGAAGGAACTAGAAGTGGAGGGTTAACATGCTTTACTTCAGTGTTTGAAATTGTCTTCAAATAAGGTTTGCGATAAGCATTTAATAAAATGACAGAATAGTAAATGTTTAATACACCAAAATATATAAAAAACAAAGTGTGCCAAAATTATTATCCATTTTCTTTGAATCAGTCGCCCATTGATTTAATAAAATGAAAAAAAAATCTCAAGTAATAAACAAGTTCATATATTGTAGTTTTGCCGTGAAATGTTTATTAATACATCGTCAACTCATTTTTCCTTTTAAAACGTGAAAATATATATTTTATACGACGCCTGAGCGTTTTATTTTAAGAAGCTGAACAGTAAATAGAACAACGCGACTTAAAGACACTAAAGAGTCCCTGGAGTTCATCGAAGTGGGTGTTAGAATTGATTCTTATTTACGGAATGAATTTTATATAGTTAATATTAAAGGACAACAAAAGATATTTGTATTGTATATTTTCGAGTAATATTTACTAATAAATATTCGAAACAGATTAAAAACTTACAACAATGGTACCATCAATGTTACTTAAAATTACATTTTTTTTTTTTTAAAACCGCTTTCTTTATAGAAAATGTACTCAATTAACTCCTTAATTATATAATATGAAAGAGTATTTTGTCTATTATCATTTATGTTTTTTTAACACTATGATTGTTAATAAACTACAATATAGACGCATTAAGAGGCAGATTTGTCTATGTCCAGCAGTGGACGTCTATCGGCTAATAATGATGATGATGATGATGATGATGATGACGATGAGAATGATGATGATGATGATGATGAGGATGATGATGATGATGATGATGATGATGATGATGATGATGATGATGATGATGATGATGATGATGATGATGATGATGATGATGATGATGATGATGATGATGATGATGATGACGACAATGACGATGACGACGACGACGACGACGATGATGATGATGATGATGATGATAATGATCATGATGATAATGACGATGATGATGATGATGACGATGATGACGATTACGACGACGACGACGATGATGATGATCATGATGATGATGACGATGATGATGGTGAAGCGGCAGCTTTGTAATATTATTTTTGTAATATTGTATAATATAAATAACTACTACCTTAAAGTCAGTTAGTAGAGTTGCTGGCCTTCAAGCTTCCCTAAGCGTATTCCACAATGCAATCCTTCAGGAATCCATTACCAGCCACCTTGTGAATATAGGTTGCTTTAAATATTCTAACTTAGCTCAGTGGTGTATATAAATTAAAAACTACGTGGTAGATTTAGTACGTATATTTAATTATGTCGTAGTAAAATATTTTTACCGTTTGTGATGTGACAATTGTGAGTCTCACAGTCCTATGTTGGCAGCCGCAATACTTATGTGGCAGATATAGAGAACGAATGTGGTCATTTACCAGGTGGGTTCGGAAAAATGTTCCCATAAACCATTCCTTTAATACATTATATTACTACTAACAGTAAAAGTGTTCAACTATTAAATTAAGAATCCTCCAGGACTAACCTTTCACTAACGTATAATAGATAATGGTATCTCTTAGGTTTGACTGTCTCAAGGGAAATCATCGCAAATACTCGCACTTACCACTTATCGCAATATTTCCCCAAAGGTTCCATTTTTTAATTTCCATTGTATTACTATTGATAAAGTTTAATATTTTGACAATTATTCACATAATAAAAGCACGCTCGTATAAATTCGCAAGTGGTACTCTAACAATGAATACAAACTGCGGGAGGAATTCTTCACAGACCTACAAATGAATAAAAATAGCACCTATTCATCTGGGTTTTCCGCTGTATTGCTCTTGAAATAAAGGTTGTCTAAAGCTAGCATAGCGAAACAAAGATTTTTCATGGCCTTTTTTAATTTTCATCACACAAATAAAAAGTTTTGTTTTGTACAGTTAAAAGATTTTTTGTACATAAAGTTTAATCGCAAACGCACCCTTTCCTTTCTAATATTCACATTTATTATTAACTTATTTAATTTTATATACTTCACGTAAAGGTGGACTTAATGCCATTGGCATTATCTATCGATATTATAATGATAATAATATAAAAGTTTTGGCAAGTAAAATAACTAAAGAACTCAACATCAGCTTGCAAGGCAATGACAGCTAAAAATTTTTTTTAGATATTTTTTGATAACCATTAATTTCAATTTAACTAATTCTTTAATGGACGATCTGATAAATAGGAATGATTAAGTTCATGTGGGAATTCGATGCAAGGTAATTTCTGCCCTGGAAATTAAAGTCAAGTGCTATATGCCTAACCGCTTCCAATTTCAGTCTTAACCGAAGCCTTACGCCTACATGAACCACGATGCGCCGAGCTTAGCGCAGATTACTGTGAGCTATTTCATTGCAACTCCGGAAGGCAATAAAGTTGGAAATTAACATTTTACATATTTTTAAAAATACTTGTCAATCGTCTAAACTATAAACCTTTTTATTCTTCAGTCTACTAGGATTGTGTATAGAATGAGATTATATTATAATCTAATTTCCGAACTGCTTTATATCTACCGTGTTTTTCAAGCAAATATGAATGAATATCTTATCCCTTTGATATACGTCTGCGAACGATGTTTTAATTTTTAACCAGCAACAAAGAGGTTATATATTGAATGCGTTTTTTTTCTTTTGAATAATGTTAATACCGCGTAGAACTTAAATAAGTCAAGACTTTATTTATTTCAAGTATTAAAACAAAATGTAAGGAAGTAAGACGTTAATATTACTTTCGAAAAAATTTTATTAATTAGTATAAAAAAAATTAAATTAACTTTAAATCTTAAATACCTTTTCGAAACAGCAGTTGAAATTTAATGATACTGCTAAAGTTACTTAAATAGCTCCCATTTTTTTTTATAACGAAGTTTTCATGCAATACATGTTCTGCTTCAACTAGCAGCTATTCCATATTTTTACAGTTATTTCTATCGTTGTTGTAGTTTTTAATTTGGAATTCGCATCTTAAATATAATCCTTTTTGTTAAAGCTTAAGATATGTTTTATTAAACATATATTAACAAAATCTTATAAATAGCAAGTTTATTCCACTCCTTGATATAAAGTAGTTGAACAGAGGAAAGCTATCAAACAATAAGAATATGAGATTAATTTTATATAATATGTATTTTATTCCGATAATTTCAATAAATAACCGCAATAAAAGATTTGATTTTCTCTCTCTTCCAAGCCATTATCTCATATGATGGAGGGGTCACTTGTACACTTCTTTGGGATTCTATGGACAAAATTCGCATCGATATAAGAAATCATAACATTGATTATATAAAAAATTCACATATCTGCAAAGTTTTATTGGTGATCGGAGACAAGCGATCGATAATTAAATATCCAGGCATAATTTTTAAAGATTTCTGGTATATTTGGATTAGATACTTTTTTCAGAATTACAAATATCCCTAAGTAGTAAAGTTTATGGAAAGTCTCTGCTCCGTTTCCTTAAAAGATTTTTAAAGTCGTCTCGAACAGTGAAAAATTTACGAAGTTAAACAAAAGATACTATTGTATTCAATATTGAAGTTTCAAGTTAGATGGTACTAGATAAGTTTTAACCTATTTCAACGCGAACAATTATAACAAAGTTTATTATAACAGAATAGTTTAGGCTACATTCTATACATTTGTTAAACCCCCGCGATGGAAAGGTCTACAATATTAAATGTTATCCTTAATATATTTCTTCGGTGGTTTATTTTTATCCTTATAATAACAGACACCGAAAATGTTTCTTAACTAGGAGATTACTAATTTTATTAGGTTCATAGTTCTATCTATTAATCATTTTTTTTTTATTTGACGAACCGACGAGCAAGACATTCTGATAAGTGATACCCTTTCCCATAATAAACGCAGAGCTAGTTAGGATGATGTACGCTGCACCACATTGTTCTGGTCGCCTCAAGACATAAGATGTTAAGTCTCGTTACCATCCTTTAAACCAAAACACATTAATCTTTGCACACAACTGTTTTGAGGCAGAAATAAGCACAGCGGTAGTACCTACCTAGAAGGTCTCCAGCAATAGAGACCAACCGGCAGTAACAATTTTAAACCGACATCACAGAATAAAACTTAGTTATAATATTACCACAAAAAAAAACAATATTTATCACATGCTTATCGTTTTTATCATATACTATAAGTTTATCTTGACCTAAATACTTGACATTCACATAGCGATAATATACATGAGAAAATCATCAGCGAGGAAACGGGTTGGATAATAAGCGACTATGTAATATTAAAGTAAGAGAAGCTTCCGGGTGGAAATATTTCAAAATTAGAGCACGAAACCTTCTCTTCACAGTCTATGCTGATACGCTATTAGATAATTACTAAGTCTGTAGATCTTTCTAGGGCACCGTATCCATCACATTAATTCGTATAATCCATTTTTAACTTGTGCCTTGGCGAAAGTTTTCAGATCGTCCCATGAGTCTTCTCGTTTATGTGTTTATTAATAAAAAAACCTATATTATTATTGTAAAGACTCTATTAAAACTTTTTTTATAATGAAGAAACCACCAGGTGGAGGAAACAGAAATTATTAATTTGTACTTCTTAATTACGATTTATTATTAATTTTTACTTCTTAGTTCGAATTTTAGGTACAAAGTATTGAAAATTTTACTAATTAAACTAAACTTCTTTAATCCACTTAACTAAGTATTTGTCTTAGTTATTACTTGAATGTTATGTAGGCTAATAAAACAAATATGTTCGTTTTCCAGGCTGGCATTCACTAAAGCTAGTAATAGTAATAGCACTAAGTGCGGTGGGGGGAACAGACATAAAAACCCTTCTCGACCTAAGCCAGTCTGTTATCTTCGCTGGCGATCTCAACAGCAGGCATAACACCTGGGACGCGAACTATTCAAACCTAAATGGTCTAATTCTGTATAAACTCGCGTGTATGCTCAATTTTAACATTGTAGCCCCGCCAACCCCGACGAGATTTCCGCCTAACGCATCTTACAACCCGTCCACTTTGGACATTGCGTTGTTCAGCAAACGTCACCATCCTACTCCATTCGATCGAGACCATTGACGATCTCAGATCCGACCATCGCCCGGTTCTTATGAAGCTGGGCCGGCCCGCTGGTGAGGTCCCTCTGACCAAAACCATCGTCAACTGGCGCAGTCTCGAGATCAAACTCAAAGCCGCGGAACCCCAGGACCTAGACGGAATCCCTAGCACGATCGACTCGCTCGATACTACAAACCGAGCGATCGACTCGTTGTCCCACCACATCGCCACAGCCGTCAAGGAATTGTCGAGGTCGGTTCTCGAATCGGACTACCTTCTCGGGTCCCTCCCGGCCGACCTTCGACGGCTGATCAGAACCAAAAACGCCGCATTGAGACTACTCTCGATATAGATCCGAGGAGAGCAGCATAAAACTGCGCCGCTTTCAAAGGCAAGTAAAAGAGCGCATATCTGAACTCAGATCCGACAGATGGGACGATCTGCTTTGCGACTTGGAGCCTTCGGACGGCACGTTCTAGCGTCTGGGCCGCCGTCTCAAAGCGGAGAACATGGCCTGTATGCCTCCCCTCGTAATGAGCAATGGTTCGTCCCTAGCGTTGGAGGATGCCGATAAAGCCGATTATCTTGTCGACAGTCTGGAGAGCCAGTGCACTCCCTCAACCATACCAGTGGACCCTGCTCACCTTAAATTGGTTGAGGACGAGGTGCGCCGTACAGCAACCCTCCCACCCGAAGGTCCCCCCCTTAAACCGGCCTCCCCCGGTGAGGTCGTTGACATCATCAAGAAGCTGAAAGCCAAATCAGCCCCGGGCTCCGACAACATCCCCTATAGAGTGGTGAAAAGTGTTCCGCCCGCGATCATCGGCCTGCTAGTGACCATCTTTAATGCCCTATTGGCCGACTGCTCCTTCTCAGATGCCTGGAAAGAGGCCGTAGTGATAGGTATTCCGAAGCCGGGAAAGCCAAGGAACCTACCCGACAGCTATCGCCCGATCAGCCTACTAAACACCTTAGACAAAGTGTACGAGCGCTTCATCCTAGAGCGTCTGCGCCACTTCACCACCAAAAACAAGCTCCTCCCCGATGAACAGTTTGGGTTCAGGAGTAGCCACTCTTGCGTCCAACAAGTCCACAGACTGACGGAACACATCTTGGCCGGCTTGGAGCACAAGCGGCCGATCGACACTTACGCCGTCCTATTCGACGTCGCGAAACCGTTCGACAAAGTCTGGCACGAGGGTTTGTTATACAAGCTTTACGCTCACAAAGTGCTAGACCGACCTTTGGGAATGTCGCAGTTTTTCTCCGAAGACAAGGATATTCTTGACTCCGTTCACCTTTTTAATGTAAGCGATCAGTCTCTGGGTCTCCTCGAACGGGGGCATTTGGCTGGGAGCAGCCTGGGATTTTGAAGGCCCCGACGAAGGGGCGGCTTTGGGAACCTCGGTGGGTTTGGGTCGGGGGAGCGGATTGCTCCACGCCAACACCGCCGGCGAAAGGGTCGGCTGCGCGGGCAGAGGCCCCGAGCGGGCGGGGGCGGAGGGCTGCGATGCAGCCTTTGGGGGAGCGGTCGTTGGGCGCTGGGGACCCCCGGGGTGCCTGCACGGGGCTTTGGAGCACCCGCGGTAATTCGCGGGGTGCCCCTCGGCTTTGCACAAGACGCAGCTCGGTGGATTCGTCGCTTCCGCGGTGCGAGAGCATTCTTTTGTGCCGTGGTCCACGGTGCATTTGACGCATCACGGCATAGCAATTACGGGCCGGATGGCCGTAGAATTAGCATCGGTGGCATTGGCCAATGGTGCCCCTTTTTGTGAGGGACCTCAACCTTCACGCTGGTGAGGTTGCATAGTCGGTCTATGCTGAATATTTTTTCCCCTCCGGGGAAAGATCGATGATCGTGAGGATGAGCGGGAGTGTTGTTTTCATGCGCTTGCTGGTCATGCGACGAGCTTCCACTACGGGGACGTTTTGTTTTTTGAGGTCGTCGATGACCTCAGAGATGTCAATCTCGAGGAGAATTCCGCGAATGACGACGCAGAGCTGCTTCTCCTTGGGGAGAGCGAAGGTGTGGAAGCCGAGGCCAGCATTTCGCAGGTGCTTGGTAGCAGCCCGGAAATCATCAACCGTGGTTAGGTTGATACGGATGTCCGGCACGGTGTTCTGCGCTTTCGGGCATCCTATTTTGTGGTCCACGAATCACTTGGAAACTGCGTTCTACTTAGTTTTGTCCTGGAGAACAATCGGGGAGGTAGCTTCGGGCCACGTTTCTCGGGCGGGGCTGAGGTGTTAGCGGGGTGCGCGAGAGGCGCGGCCTTTTTTGCCGTCGTGCTCGTCGGTGAGGCGCGGTCCGAGTTAGACTCGGAGGAACTTTTAGAAGCGCGTTCGTGCTTCTTGACAACGAGGGTGAAGCGCAGACCACGACATGCGCTAATTTCGTCATCCCCAGGGGTCCCTCACACCACACGCGAACCCACAGTCACCGACAACACCCACGTCACCACACACACCTCGGACACTACCAACACGCTCCGAATTTCTGCATCATACCGCCCTCGCTTCAGAACGCGACGCCACAGGTACACCCCGCGCATACTAAGTATACCCGCGATCAGGGGCGGTTCTCACCGCCCAGAGATTCCGATATAGGCGAAGGTAGTCGGGGAACGGGTCCGCGCCCGCCCTCGATGACCGAGTAGATTCGCCAGAGAAACCAACAACCTGACACACACATTATAAATTTCCGCCGTCGGATAACTACACTCCAAGTAGTACATTTTTTTGTAAACAGGCCGTGGATCCATGTCCACGTGCTCAGTGTCAGATAAGCTGTAACAGTCGCATGGCTTGCAGCGCTGACAGCATCAAGAATCTAGCACTAAGTTCGTCTATTATGAACCTGACCATCCACCTTTTTTAAGCTATTTATTTAATTAAAATTCTTAACTATGTATACACTTCTTCCTCCTGCCCTTTTCTCAGCTATGTAAACTATATATATACTATGAGTAATAAATGTATGACTTACAACATGAAAAAAAAAATATCTGTTTTCATCTTTCGCTTGATTTTATTGCAATAATGAAATTTAATTATTTTTGTATAATCCATAAGATTTTTCAAACTTCATTCAATGGTTATTCAATAGAATGAAATAATTTCTTAACAATATTAATGAAATTAATGAATTGCAAATGCATAATGTGCCTCAGCAAGTCATTTCATCTGTGGGCCACGACGCTATACGCTCCATAGTAAAGGAAAACTTAGTATGACTAGAAAATATATTTAAAAAAAAATATTAGTAGATTTTACTACCGGATTCTATTAAATATAAAATTAAAGATTAAAGTTTTTTATAATATTACATTCAAGAACTTCATAATGTATTCTACGTATAACAATAATATTATCATTAGCTTCACTTGACTCATGCAGGTGAGGTTAAAGGTGTTGCTTTGAAATCAATATGATCTGTCTCAACTGCTACTGTTAGTATTCGATAATATGATTAATAACATTGCCTATAAGTTAATTGTAAATAATTAAATCAAATATTATTACGTATCTAAATACCACATATAGTCGTTTGGTATAAACGTTATCCTAATAATGACAGTCTACGAAAATTAATTTTATGATTATATATAACTTTTGGTGGTAAAATAAAACGATGGTATTTTTGTAAAATTTAAATATTTTCAATAAATGCAAATTTGTAAAAAATTTTTTATAACATGTTTTCTTATTTGTAATAACGAATATATAATATAAATGTATATAATGTATGTACAGAAAATAATAACCTGCCTACTTTACTATTATATTATATTAGTGTTAGGTCTCTGTTGCCGGAGATTGTCTAGATGGATATTTACCACAACGTCTGTTTCTCCCGCCAAACAGTAGTTTATAAACATAACTGAGTTCCGATTTGAAGGGCGTTGTAACTAGTAAAATTACAGGGGTAAAGACACTCAACATCTTGTCTCAAAGCGAGGAGCACTTAGTGATGCTGTATATAACATCATAACTAGCGCTACGTTGCTATGGGCAGGCGTACCATTAGATGAACGTCCCGTCAAATTGTGTAAATAGCAATATGAAAGACGAGGATGAGGTTTCAGGATATTGCCAAAATTTTATATATTTTTCTGATGATTACAACTACTTCTTTTGGGTGTAAAGGCAATAATGGCGATCTAAACAAATATTAAATTTTTCGTCAACCAAATTCAATATATAGTTAGCTAGTACATTTTTACTGTATACAGGCCACATTATCTCTTAACTACAGGAGAGATCGTAGCCAGCAGATCTATTAGATTAAAAAAAATATATTAATTTAAATCAGTATACTAAAAAATTATACATTGAAAGTACCACTGTTACTTTGAATGTACAATTATGTTGTCATTACAAATGATTATAATTCTATTTCCAAGATATATTCATTATATTAGAAATTTCCACAAATGCGTTATCTGTAAATCCATCCGATGGGTATTGTTTCGCTCTATCCCTCCACCCCCGATGTATTAAGTGTATACGAACAAATAGATGGATATGTATCATAGTTTCCAAGGGCGGAGCAAATAAATCGATAAACTCGACAGATTTATAAAGGTTTTAAAGAGCCGTGAGTTGTGATTAAACGTGGGACGAGAATAAGTACGACATTGAAATAACTCTTTAGAATCAGATCACTTGTTATGAAAATGGTGCAACGTTGTGTATAAAATAAAAATTCAGTTTGTCGGAAATAATATATATACTCCTATAACTATTTAGAAACTGTATCCATTGCTTTGAGAATTTTTTTAGAAATTACACAATATATTTTGTTCTTCATTAAAACACTGATGAAAAATATATATTTAACGACTTACTCCTATAAATTCATGATTCTATAAATATCTAGAAAGAAGTGTTATTTACTATTAAAGTAAAGTGTAAAGGTAAAAACGGGTTTATAATTCATTTAAATCTTAATGTAAATATTAATTTAATTAGCTGAAAGACAGAAAATTAAAGTAGAGAGAAAGTTTTATGCATTTTTCAGGTTAAAAATTTTGATAATTCTAATTTCAAGCGAAAAATTATTTTCATGTTTTAAAGTACAATATATTTTTTTTGTAGAAACATTTCTTAATGACCTGCATAAGAATCTCCAATGTATAATTAACAATGCGATAAAAATAGTTTGAATGAGTTATAAAGTACAAGATATAATCGTATAAACGCAGCCCTTACCGGTAAATGTTAAATAAATAAAAACAAATAAAAGTCGTCTGACGGCAGTAAAGTTGTGTGTAAGCTGAATAAGATATATAATGTTATTTTAAATCATAGATATATCAATTTAATAACATTTACTGTACTGTTATTCCATTTCTAGATGAGAGTATTGTTCTCATCCAAGCGTGTGCGAAGCTTCACCCCACGCCCTTGACGGTCTCTGCTCGTGTACGTTATATTGTAGGGGTTGTATGTACATTTTTGATTATATGTGTATGTAGTGAAGATACACTATACTCAGATTCCTTAAGAATAATAATTAATTATATATAAAGATTGCTTAAAATTTATTAGCAAGTATAATAAAAGCAAGTACAATAAACGTAAACATTTGAAATAATTTTTTTTTTAATATTCATTTCTCAAATATATAAGCTCGAAAATAAATTGGAAACTCGATATTTTCCATATCAACTTTGAAAAAATAGTTTCCATGGAGAGATTTTCATAGCTATAGACTTCAGTCTTAATTCCATGCTACTCCAACTAGAAAACGATCTTTGTTACAAAGTTTTTGTACTCTCCGATTTCCAAAACATACAGCAGAGTCAATTACAGTTTAACAAAAAAAAAAACTTCAATACGTAATTGCTTTCTGAGAACGACGTTACCAAAGAATATATTAATAAATTATCCGTAACGAATTTTTTCAGAATCAATATGAGCTAGTAAAAAAAAAGAATTTTAAACAAAATAATAAACGCTCCCGCACGAGAGGAATTCAAGCCAATCTCACTTGCTCGTGGTACACCCTGCTAATCAATAAACGAGGATGGCTCCCACCAACCCGCGTTGGGCTAGCATATCCAAATCACTCCATTTGAATTCCGTCGTATTCGATTTGAGAGAGGCATGTGTCCAGCCGTGGCGTCTATCGGCTGATGGTAATGAAATAAAATGATTTGGAAAATCCAGAAGTGCACTCCACAAACTACTGATTTAATTTAAAAAAAAAAATAGAAGAGAGTCATAGGCGGCATTGTTTTCACGTGAGAGAAACGAGTATTGAAATATAGTTTGTTATTGTAAAACTGTACATGATGTTTTTACTATAAACAATTATTTTGTTAATAAACTACGGGTACGGGCTATTAATATTAAATAGATAACAAGTTAATGTTATTGTAATTAAGATAATAAACAAAACTCGGTCTCGATACGTTTGTTTTTCCGCAGTTATCGTAACCACCTCATAAAAAAATCTAAATGTTATTTTTTTTTTTTTCAACGAAACAACAAATTGAGCGGGACTTTCACATGATGGTAAGTGATACGTCCACCCATAACAACGTGACGTTAGTTAAATTTGTATTTATTGCGCCCGTCGCCTTGCAACAGGGGGTTAAATCTCATTACCCCAGTAATTACACTAGGTACAACTGCCATCAATCCGGAACGCAGTAACGATTGCATATTAGTGTTTGTCGGCAGAAGCTGCGGTCGCACGTATCTAGTCTCCGGCAGCAGTGATCTACCAGATAAGAAGTTTGAGAGAAGAGCAGAGTATGCTAGATATGAGCGAATAAAAGATAAGATTGAGTAGGTAATGGAGAGTAAGAAAGTGATAGATTATTTGAACTGTTTTCTTGAAACACAATCATATTATCGTATGTATATATAGACCATGGCAGGGGTAGTATAAGAGTAAAGAATTGCTTGACTTTGCATTGTCGAGTGTAGAGCACAACCTTGACGGCTTCGCAGTTTGAGGTCAGCAATATTTTTTTTTTATTTCACACACTTTTAACTACTTTGTGTATAATTAATAAAAATCGAGTTTGATTAGCCGATTAAATCCCCTGTGAAAAAATAACTGAAGCATTTAACTAAAGAATCTTAACAACCGATTTAAAGTGTAAAGTAAATTAATATTCACCGTTTTTATTTAATAGATGCAACGTCGCGCTTCCGCTCCAGGTTGTTAATTACTTAGAAAATTAGTTGTGATCTCGTTCTTAAGCTCTATCACGTTACCTGTAAACTTTGGACAAGTTCATTTTTGTTGGAAAAAAAATATTAAATTCTTTCAGTAATTGAACAATGTTATATAAATGAGAACCACTTATTACGCTACTACATTATAAAATTTCTTAACACCTATTAAGAACAATTAAGCATAAGATATTTTACAAGTTTATGAATAAACTAATAAATGATTTCCTTGTTATGTTCTCAATATTTTCACGTTTATTAGCATGTATTAATTACCTTACCTCAAGAAATTTAACGCATATTTTTGCCTTTGAATCCGTGTCTACCATCTGACTGTGTTTTAAAACTAAAAGAAAACTGACCTCGTTAGATAATACCTATCTAACTTTATATAAGTAAGTTTATCCAGCAGCAGTAATGAAATTAATGGAGCAATTTAGATGCCGAGCGAACGCTATATCACATAGCGTTAATTAGGCGACAATGTTGTTACTCACTACTAATTGCTACTAGGTGTACTAGAAATAGGTAAAGGAGAATAACTCGCAAGAATTACTTTGGTATAATGATTTGTACCGTGTCATTTGGCGACGAGATGAACTGACGTTGACCCGTCTATAATAATATAGTACTGGTTATGACACTTACGTTAGTTTTAGTTATAATACATTTAATCTCATTAGTTCAGTTACGTATTTAAAACTACCCTTCACAATTGTGCATAATGTTTGCATAGTTAGGGGCAGATATAATCCATGCAGTGGTGCCTAACTAGGTAGTCTGCATCTGACCAGGGCGCTTCTATAGAAATAATAGGGGGAGATATTTTATAATAAAAATTATAATTTTTCACTTAGTGCTTAATATTATAGGATAAGTTTATACTAAATTTTAACCTCAACGGCTAATAGCAGTAATAGTTTAAATGACAATGAAGGAAACGGCCATTAAACAAGAATGTGTCTCAGTACATTAGGCAAGCTGAGACAGTAGCCTGTTCAAGTTACAGAACTTCTTTGAATAGCGAAGCGCGGCGCTCCCTGGTGGGGCTGATTAAACTCTTTGAATTTGCAACGAAGTTTTAATAATTTATGATTGGATTAATCAAACTGAATAGTCTTTATAATAATTACTGGTGGTACATCTCTGATGCCGCAGACCGTATAGTTAGGTACAACCGTAGCTCCCATTTCTGCCGCATAACATTACTGTTTTTCAGTTTGAAAGGTGCTGGTACTTAGTGAAATTACTGAGGTGTAAGTGTCAACATTTTATATCTCAAGGTGATGAGCACAAAGGGATTCTGTGTACATCATCTTAACTAGCGCCACGTCGTTTTAGGCACGTGTATTACTAGCGAATGAACGCCTTGTTCTTCTCGTTGCGTCGAATAACAAAATCATTGTGTTTCCTAGGATATTAAACTAGTGCACAGCACATACTAGTACAAGTAGTATATAAGTAAAACGAAAAAAAAAATTATAACTTTCATACTAACATTGTACTGCTGAAGAAAAATCAGTTTCGATATGATCCCGTTGAATGAACAGTGAAGTTATTTTTGTTGTTGGTTCAAAACTAAACTAAATCAATTATAAGTAACTTTTACTAAAGTAACATAAGCTTATTAAAGTTTTAATTAAATTCCATGACATGCTTTTTGTTTGTTTATGTCGGACCGAAATATTCAAGTTAGATCCAAACAAAAGGATGCAGAGTTTCGTTTCAAATCGATATCATAGAATATCAATGAACTGTATATCAGAATATAGGTATGTAGGTCAGAACCTAGGATATATATATATATATATATATATACGATTTTTATTAAACTTATAGTGTCTTATGTGATGGTGGCATCATGCTACTTACACATCTAAACGAATTTTAGAAGTAAACTAAAAATAATAATGACCGGTTCAGTAGTTTAAGACTGACAGTTTTTTATAACCTTTTTCTTATTTCACGAAGTGACGAGACGAACAGGATGTTCACAATGATGATAAGCCTGCCCATAACAACAAGGCGCTGGTTAGGATGATATACATTGTGCTCGTCGTCTTTAGACAGGACGTTAAGTCTCGTTACCCCAGTAATTACAATAACTACAACACTTTACACAATGGAACAGCATTGTTTGCGCGGTGCGGTGGTACCTACCTAGACTGTCTCCGGCAACAAAGACACAGTAAAAAGAAATCTCCAATAAGAGGAAAAATATAAAGTTTTCTGAAAGGAGTATTTTAGAAATATTGCAGTTAATATTATTGCTTCCAGTTCAGATAACAAGATTAATGTTTAGATAGAAGCTGTTATTACATTTTTCTTTTCTCTACTGATTTAATTAAAAATTTTGATTACATTTTGTATGTTGTTTATGCAAACAAGAAATTTACAGCTAACTTCATGTTTTAAGTCTTAATTATAACATAAACGTTTATACTTTGCACAATGCGATGCGATATATTTATTATTAATAACTTTACATCCACATGTACGGCAAAGTTGACCAAGTTGAGAGGAAGTTACCCAGCAAACTTGGTCGAAACTTACTGGAGAATCGACTATATATATTAATATATTTTTTATTGTGGGGTATTTCTTTTAAAATATTATTGCATAATAATTTGTATATAAAACTGACTTATAGACATATAGTGTTCAGTGTTAACCGGACCTTGTTCCGTAAAGGTCTGAAATGTTAATATCGATGCTACAGTACTAACGAGAATGTTGGCATAGGAATACTTTTACGTTATCTCGGGCAGCATCCAATTTGTAGTCGTGCAAAACACACAAATATATTTACTTCCGTTAACGACACGTTAGCGCAGACAAATTGAGATAAAATTTGTTTTATAATCAATGACATGGAACTAATCATGCTATATTCCTTATGTAGTTCTGATAGTACGTACTTACTCGAAAAAAAAAATAAACACTGAAAACTTTTCAATGCCATTAAGACTGAGTAGTCTTCCTTGTTATCATTTTTAATATTTAGTCAATATCATGTATGTGTGTCCATATATATTGTATGTGTATGTATTTATATGCATGTATGTGTATATATTTATATGCATTTTTAATATATGTATACTCATGTATTACATATTATATTGTTACTATTTGATGCACCTACCTTATCATCTCTGCATTACCCAAGGTAGACTGGAGGATAATGCCAATGGCATTAACTCCGCCCTTACACGTGGTGTAAAAAGTCAAATAAATAAGATAAAATAAATTAAAAAAACTAAATACCATGTAAAAAGTAGTGCACGATCATTAATTAAAAATTAAATAAAAACCTCTATGAGACATGGTAATAAATATACCCATGTCATTGGTTACAATCAAGGTTCGATAGCTCTGTCTGTTCATAAAGATGAGAAAGTCTCTTAATATAAAAATCTAGCTATGATCCGTCGACCATTATTACTTTGATATCTAACACAAAACATCAAATGTCAATAGTTGTTATTTACGATACAGTTCCTCAATGTTTCAATACATATTTATTATGAATCTTTCTATAATATTCATATATTTGTTTTTATGATACCGTAGTACGGCGGGGGATTTTACTTTTCTTTTCACTACCAAGTAGTCGTCTGTAATAATTATTTGTCCGGGGTCATAGCAGCTTCAGTTACAAACTTATTAAATTGTTGGAATAGAAAGACGTACCGTCCTATTTGTAAAAGCGAAGAGCGCAGTATTGAAGTATGAAATCATTCAAACAATATTATTGATTTGAAAAAACCTATCACTAACGTTCAGACTTTTTAGCTTACCAAAAAAAATTATAAAGATATTATAGTAATTGTTTTTGTTTCGGAACATTAATATTCTCAATATTGTGTTTATTAAAATTTAAATAAACAACATATGGAATGCTTTATTTGCAACACACAAAGATTAAAGCGACAGTGGTAGCCGCATAGTAGACACAAAACAGGCAATGTGAGCTTTTTACCACAGCAACAGGCATGCCGTCAGGCCACTTGTGAATTGAATACCAGCTGGAATTACTGCAGTCTAGTTTTAATTTCGAATTTTAAAAGCTAGAAAATGCATCCATTTTTCCCTCTGCTAACGAGCTAGATTACGGAAAAGTTTCTCGCTTTCAAGTAGTAATGATGCTTACGGTGATTATAAAACACGACTGCTCAAAGGCTCAACCGCGTATTATGATTAAGCTTTTGCAAACGTTAATCAAAACATTTCTACAAGAAAACGTACATGATATATTTGATTCGAAAAAAGAATTTTAACATCTGTCATATTTCACGCAATAAAAGAAGAAGTAAAGCAGGCCCTGTCCTCTCCTCCCTTTTGTCTATTTCGTCATTTAAGTATCTATATAGGTAGAAAATTACCTAAATAGTCTACTGTTAGTAAAATATTGTGCAATACATATCGCATACTAAAATCTAAATTGAACGCTTCGCAGATAAACGATGAAGTGAACTGTTCACAAGGAATGAATTCGTTCTTCGTAGCGAACTACAAGAGAGACTTCGTCCTCCACTCAGACGTTAATAGGCTTTGTAGTGCGTTCGTTTGTCCCAGTAGATTTTCAGTTCAAGTGGACTTGTGTGAGATTCATAATTCAGAGAGCTGCCTTTCACTTCGACTCAGTTTTAATAAAAGCATCGTAGCGACTTTGCAAGCGTATTTTTTATAAAACATATATAACTTATTCATTTGAATAACAAAAATAATTATTCACTAAAAACTATCTTTTTATGTTTATAAATATGTCTATAATATATATATATATATATATATATATATATATATATATATATATACAATTACGATTCACAATTTTGGCATATTCATTCATATCATTGCAATTAATTTAAATCTAAAAGTACAGTACTAGTCAGTGAAAGGTACTTTTCTCTTTTTCTATCATTCTAATATTATTGGGTATTACAATCACATCAATAAAGACGAATGTAGGATACTATTTAAAATGACGAACTGTCTCTTCATATATTATGTACAGAGAACAGCTTTATGTTTTAATAAAAATAAATTAACGAACCGCAGAGACGGGCAGATCGTTCTCATAAAACTGAGGCGCTAGGTAAGGTGATACACATTGCACAATATTGTGCTCGTCACCTTGGGCAAAAACGACAATTAAGCTGTAAAAGCTTTTACTACACTTAACAACCGAAACGGTATATTTACATTTTTAACTAACAAATTATACCAGATAAATCCACCTAACGTTGTTATTTATTATATCGTATATTGTAAGGTTAAATTTATTAATATCAATTCTTGAACTCGTCTAGGAGTACATACAAAATAATTTACTACGTCTCGCCGCCAATCGCTTCAATTATTAAAAATTTACTTTAGAACCGTGCATTTCGTAGACAATCCCCAGTCATACATGAAGGTATATATATATAAGTCAGCTTTTTAATAATATTGTGAAGTCTATTATTTTGGAAGTTGTTATTCATATGGACGAGACCTGGTAATATAATTTACACTTAAGTTCGACACATAAATAACAAAATGACATCTTTATTCGAATAATTCTATGATTGGAATAAGTACTTGTATCTAATAATAATGTCTCTATATTTATTTATAATGATATGAAAGTATTATTAAAAATATAAAGACTATTAACTATTAATAATTATAATAAACTAGAAATTATAATAGTACATGTTGTGTTGAAATGTTTCATTTTAATGATAACAATTTACCACGTGTATCGTGCAAACCAGCGTCAACGCTAATGGCTCACTTTCAGTATCGAAAGTCCTTGAGATGGGCCGAGGTTACACCGCTGCCGATAGTTGCGCAGACGGGCTTTATTTCAGCGTGGATTTCACCCATCCACCCCCACAACCACCGCCCACTCCACGGCGCCACTGACGGCGAATATTTCATTCAAACTTTACACTATGTTCCAGGGAAATCGTACTCGTGACCCTAACATTACCTTAAATATTTCACTGTGTATTTTTCAGTAAACAATAATGTCCTCGACGTTACGTTTAATTTACCAATAAACTTAATATAAATTACATTACCCTCTCTATGAAATATTATTATGTCACGACATCATTTTCACTTCCGTTCGTATTCCGACAATCGATTGATTGGTGTTGTATATTTATTACTACGACCCCAAATAATTGAATATAGGAGGTCTAATAATGTTTTATAATATTTTACTTCATATAAAAATATTTAGTATAAATTCAAATATTTGAAGACACTATTAACATAAGGAACAAAATTTAAGGGCAAACCACTGATCTACTTGCAAATTGATTCAGTTAAATATGTTCATCATTTAAACTGTGTGTAATATAAAAAAATATGTGCAACGTTTAGTGTGATATAATTTTAGCTTTAAACTTCATCAGACAAGTCACTCCATATAACAAAAAAATGGTATGGTACCACCTCCATGGATGAAATCAACGGTAAAGGCGCTGTGAAAGTTATAAAGATTCCTTAACTAAACTAATCGTGAGTTACCGTTGCAAGTTCCATTGTTAGACACAAGTAACCAAGAAACTGTTAGAAACCGACACAACTTTATCATTCAACTTAACGAAATTATTAAACAAAGGTATAACAGTGTTTCTGTTCATGTACTTTGAAAGTAATAAGCGTTAATTGGAACGGATATCTATGTAAGGAAAAAATATTGTATAAATATTATCAAAGGCATTAAGTATGGAGAAGAAAATAAAGCACATGATTAAACTTGAACCGCAAATCATGCAAAGTATCTCTCAATCGCGCCTTGCCAAGAAACTGCTTTCACGTCTTTTTCTGTGAGTTTATATATTTCAATATAACGGGCATCTTGCGATTCTTTCATTTAGTTTTCCTTTGTTATACCATTATAATGTTTTATAATATAATGCTTGAAGATTTTAATAAGCAAAAGTATAAGATGAAAGAAGAGTTGTATAGGATGAAATATAATAACGGCTTCAAGTAGATTTATACGGGTTTCTAAACAAAAAAAAAATAACCGTTAGTTAAAACGTAAATAAAACATTAGGTTGCTATACTATGCTCGTTCGTAATATATATTTTTAAATATATATTTGCATATTATTAAATTAAGTTATATCCTTACAAAGGCAAACTGTTCGACTGATGTTATGCAGCCACTGCTACCTATAAACGTTTGTTAAAGATATTGCTCTCTTGTCGCCGACTCTGAGATTTTAGAAATGGGAATTTAAAGTATTAAATTATCAGTTTAATTAAATGAAACAGGAATCCGGGTTAGCTGAGTCAGCGATATTACATTATAACATTAAGATAACGGCGGTCGACCCAAATAAATTACAGGTTCATTCAAATTTATCTAGGACGGAATGCTGTAGACATATTGTACTTATTGCTTATTACACCGAGGAGGCGGACTCCGATAAATTACATTTTTATGAGTACTTCAAGTGATCTTAACCGAATTGTATTACCTATTCTTTACTGTACCACTAGCTGTTAAATATTACTAAATATCGGAATATTAATCAAATGGTTGGTTAAACATCGGAATGTTTAAGCAAATTTATATTATTGTTATAAATTTTCATTTTTTTTTTTTTTGTATTATATGAGAATAAAGCGAGCAAGTACACACATGATTAATCTGACGATTCTTGATTATCCCGATAAAACGGTTTGTTGCCGGGTTCAATGTATCCGTCACGAGTTCTAAGTATTGAGAGTAAGTACTATATTTCACTACGTACATATCTACGAGTATGTAAATACGAGCGCTATTTATGGTAGTAGTTCTCAGTGTGATGGATACGGGGAGGTGAATGCCGGGTGCGTTTTTACTAGGCGGGGTCGGATCGATCCTTTCCCAAGTTTGTTCAGTCATGGAGCACTATAATAAATTTGAAAAAACTAAATAAAGTGATACAACTACCCGTAACAACGTGGCGCTTGTTAAGGTGATACAGCACCACATTATGCTCGATGCCTTAAGATAGGATGTTAAGTCTCGTTACCCCAGCAAATTCACTAGCTACAGCGCCCTTCAAACGGGAACCCAGTAATGTTAGGGGTTAGAAATAAGAGCTGCGATAGTACTTATCTAGACGATCCTTAACAGAGAACTACCACCAACAATTATGATGGAGACTATTCAATTTCATTAATCCAATCATAAATTGCACTCACACACTCACTGCGGGGCTCCGCAACATCAGAAATCTACCATCAGTCTCCACTCTCCAATACTATAAAAAATTTAAGTGAATAAATTGTTCAAGCAGGTATGTAGAATACGTGTTGTTAATATGAAAGCAATTTTTCTTAAACAGCCTTACAAAGTTAATATGCGCACCGTTTTCATTTTAAAAGCAGAAGAGTTACAAGTTACTGTAATAAATGTCTAGTCTACTGTAATGTGACGGGACGGCATGTTCACAAATTTATAGCCACTCTTCTTCCTTTCGATAAGAACGTAGTAAGTATCCCAAATCCGACATTCCGCCTTGCCCATGGTGTACTTAAAAAGAAGCACATAGATTGCCTTAAACCATTGTATGAACCAAGTAAAACATCTTTTATTTTAATAGGTAATATCATGCCTTTAAAAAAATTTATCTCTTACATTCTTTGGACAAACGGAAACTGAAGTACATTTTTTGATTTAAATAACTTCTGTGAAATTCTTTCAAAAATATGACGGGTGAAACAATTTATTGCAACTGCATTTAATATTTACAACTACGTTTCTATAAAACAGTTCAAATCATCCAAAACATTTCAAGTTGATATTTTAGTTCGTATTTTAGTATGCTCTAAACAACTTTCGCGTCTCTACCGCTGCTTAAGGAGAATTCCGTTGAAATTAATTTTGCATAAGGTCGTCGTGTCAGTATCTTTTAGCTTCAGGCGCTCGCTTTCATAACAGATGACTGAACTAACTATAAGTGAGTAATTTCGCTAAACAGGTTATAGCTGTGACGTAGGATTTCATAAAATGATATTAATATTTATGTACGTTAGAAATTAATGAATTGATTATCACTTTATTACAAACACATGTGGAAATCACAGGAATAACTGAAATGTTACAAATTGTATCACAGTGTGAAATTACTTCGAACTAACCGGAAGGTGAGACGGAATATATTCATATATCAAATTATTGTACCAAAACTGAGCTATAGGGATGCAGTGGCGTTGTGGAAGCGGTACGGAAAATAGATGCTAATGTTATTTAGGTGTTGTCGCAAAAGCGAACACTCTGAAGATGCTTTTAGAGAATACGCCGGTGCAACATTTCCTTAAGTAACACGCCCCACACCGTAGCGTGCTCTCAAGCTGCGGAAAATGTTCCACAATTTATTTACTCTTATTTTTCCAACTATTTTCTCAAACACAATGTGAAAAATTACACGGAAGTTTACGTTATTCTCTATGACAATATTTCACTGTTTTTCCAACCTGATAATGTTATCACATATAATATCATTTCGGGCTACATATTTTAATTTATTCGACGCAACGAGCAAGACATTCAACTTATGGTAAGTACTTTGTAAGATAATAAACTTAGCACCACATTGCGCTCGTTGCCTGAGACATAAAAGGTAAAATCTCGTTATCCCCGTAATTTCACTAGTTACAAACCCGTTCAGTAAAAAAATTGTTTTGTTTAGAAACATGTACTGGTCTCTTGCTAGAGACTATCTAGGTGGGTACAACTGCAGCGCCTATTTATGCCTCCAAACAGTAGTGTGCAAATATTACTCTATTCCGGTTTGATGGGCGTCGTAGCTAATGAAATTAGTAGGTTAACGAGACTTAACACCTTATGTCTCAAAAGCGATGAGCACAATATGGTGCAGTTTATATCATCTTAACAGCGCTTCGTAATGAGCGGATGTAGCATTTACCACCAGACCGTCTTGCTCGTCTTGTGCAAGTAGAATATGAAACAAAAAGTTTCATTGAATATCATTGAACTAGATTTGTGTCTATGTCATACAATTTTGAAACATCTTTATCTGTTAGTTAAAGTGTTACTTTACTGGTAAGTCTCTGTTGCCGGAAATCGTCTATTTGGGTACCACCGCAGTGCTTATTTCTGACGCCAAATAGTAGTGTTTAGACATTATTCTGTTTCGGTTAGAAGGGCGTCGTATCTAGTGAAGTTACTGCGGTATCCAGACAACATATTACGTCTCAAGGCGACGAGCGCAATATGATGCTATGTATATCATCTTAATTAGCGACACGTTGTTATGGATAAGCGTGTAACCATTAACATTAGGTGAACGTGAACAATACACCCATGTTTGAAATGTTTACAATCTGTATATTAAGGCAGGCTTTTGCTCCTACTTGAAGTATTTATGGTTAAATCGCTGTTGGAACCGGCGTACAAATACGCATAATAACGGAATTGGCCAGATTTATGGATCATTTTATAATTAGAGTAGTTACGCATTGCACCAGCAGTTAACAGGCAGGCATACGTTGTTTACATAGCATTAAATGCGTTCGTACAATAACATCGCAGAAATTACGAACGTTGCCCACCCACCAACGAACTGTTTGATATTAATAAACATCAAGTATTGTTTCAACACTGCCACATATACCGTATTCACCAGCCGGCACCGGAATCCATAAATAGACTATACTTTCATTTCAATACATCACAAGCGTAAACTTAAAAAAAAATCAAGAATACTTGAGATTTTAAAGTGTACACAATATGGAACTATGAGTAATGAAATATTTCTATTATGTATAATATATACATATATATCTATAGAATATAAGGGGTATAAGGATTCCCCCCTCAACATCTCACGGAATCCAAGACAACCTTACTTGCTCGTGGTGCACCGTGCTAATCAACAAATGAGATTCTGGCACCCACCAACCCGCATTGGACTAGCATAGTGGAAATGGCCCAAATCCCACCGTATGAATCCCTACCCGATGGCGGGGAAATTTTTGGGGAAGGCCTATGTCCAGCAGTGGAGGTTTATGAGCTAATGATGATGATAATATATATGTATAACAAATTTTCATCTATGTAGAGACGCATCACGATATCTGTGCAACCAAAAGGCCTATAGACTAGAACTTTGGTAGGAATATTAGTTTTGCCGGGTCTAGCTCACGGATATCCCAAAGTTTCTTCTCCAACGGGAGTTGCGAGGGTGTTACGGCTAACAAAGCGGACGGGGAAACAGTACCGGGGTAACTAATAGAGTAGTAATAAACTAATCAACTCTCATTGACTAAGGCAAATTGATTATTACTAATAATTGTATTTGAATTGGGGATTACAAATGCAGCAGTTACTAATAAGTTGTAATAGAAAATTCTTAACATTATCTAGTAAATGGTAGGAAATGAGGTGACAAATAACTTACTGTATTGCAATATGTAATTAATATTAATAGATACATATTAAAAGCAACATAAAATTTTAAATATTTCTATATAAGTAAAATCATCAATGCTTATAGAATACTAACAAAGTAGGAACTATTCATAAATAACGCTATTCTGTTGTTATTAACGATTTTTTTTTATATATGTATTGATCCTGGTTTTTAGGACTTAAACAAATCAATCTCTCTCTCCGTGGCATTTATTATTCCCATTTGATGGTGGGGCCTGCCTTTCTGGTCTTTCTCTTCCACTTCGCTCTGTCGTACGCGTCCTCTTCGGTAACCTTGCAGAACTCTAGATCTTTTTTTACCACATCTGTCCATCTTGTCTTTGGCCGCCCTCTGGGTGTGGACCCCGTGATGTTCAGATTGGCCATAACATTTCCAACATAGTCAGGAGGTCTTCTTTTTATGTGCCCATACCAACGAAGTCTGCTCTCTTGCAGCTTGTCGGCGATGTTGCGTACACCGAGACTGCCGCGGACGTACTCGTTGCGGATTTTGTCGAGTTTCGTCACTCCGCACATCCACCGGAGCATTTTCATTTCGGCGACTTGGATTTCGTTGGTTTGGCGCTGAGTTATGGCCCAAGTCTCGCTGCCGTATGTTAGGACCGGCCTGATTATGGTCTTGTATACTAAGCCCTTGATTTTTACTGGCATTCGTCTGTCACAGGTAACACCAGTCACTTCCCGCCATTTAAGCGGCACTTAAAGAAATCAATAATAAATTATATTTCATTGTATTCCTTTATTTTTAATATCTTAAATGAACACTTTGTTAGTGGTAGATCTCTCCTTCCGGAAACTGTCTAGGTAGGTACCACCGCAGGGTTTATTTCTGCCGCCAAATAGTACTGTGCAAACATTACTGTGTTCCAATTTAAAGGGCACGGTAGATAATGTAATTAGTCTTGGGTTGACGACACTCATCCTAACTAGCGCCACATTGTGACGGACGTATCTATTACCATCAGGTGAGAACCTCGCTCGCCTCGTCGCTTCATAGAACATTAAATAAAATACTACCCTTATGGTGACAGGTTACGGCACATTTTGATTATTACTAAGTTAAACACGTTGTCGGTGTAATATTTTTTGTTGACAATTAAAATTTTATAACTAATACAGTAAATATGCTCGAGACACAACTTTTATGTATTTCACAATTAATTTAAAAAAACATTGACACGATTAAAAATAAATACATTTGTAAAATCTATGCTTGAACAATATTTACCCCCTGAAGTGATGCTCCGACAGTTACTCTTTTAAATTATTCAGAAGTACATATTTCATAACACTCGCTCTGTAATAAAGATCTAGGTCGCTCAAAGTTGCCGTCTACATTTATAACGAGATATCGATTCCTATCTCGTTGTTAATTTTATAAATGTGTGCCAAATAGAAATAAGGTTGACGTTGCATTTGAAATTTAAAGTATGCATATTTCAAACACAAAAGCAGTTGTTCTTAGATGATCTGAAAATATTTATTTTGAAAGAAAGGAGGGATTTCTTACATACGATGAAATAGATTTATAACAAAATTTTAAGTGACAATATGACCGAATATACTTTGAGCCTGGCATCTATGATAACTGAAACGCTAATCACTGAATTACAGTACCGCAGCCATTCAGCGGCCGGAGTTTTAATGCAAATCGCAGACGTTGTTTCGAAACTGCACAGCTTCATGCTGCTCAAATAAGACTGCCAAAGCCAGCCATTTGTATGCAACTAATGCGAACTCATAGCCTATACATATAAAAGCTATTACGTCCTAGTATATATTTACCAATATTTATTTATTTGTACACATGTACTTCAGTACACACACAGACCTGTCCGTATTTCATGAGCGCAATGTGGGTGCTGTGTATGTCTTCCTAAGTAACGCCACGTTGTTATGGGCATATGTATACTATAACTTAACATCAGATGAAAGTCTTTCTCGTCTAGTCGCCTCGTAGAATAAATAAAAAATACATTTTAAAAAAGTTTAGACACGTCTCGACATGGTAAAGCAACATAATGGGACTGCATTCCTTGTAATGATTCATCGTCGTTTAACAGGATATCGTTATAACAATCGCAAATGAAAACCCTTTTATTTACGTGCAATAAAATCACATCAAAATACAAAAGTTGCTTCAAAAGATATAATGGTAGTGTTTTCCTCACAGAGAAATTTTTATATTATGCAAATAAAAGAAGCTGGGGAATCGCCTTTGACATGAAAGCATCCCCGACGAATAACGTCGGTATCATGTTGAATGCATTAGATTGGAAGGTTCTAGTGCCTCTCCATTTAAAATCACAAGAAACAGCCCTACGTCACCGATTTAAAAAACTGTAACAAAGTATTAGACCATTTTTCATGGTGTTAACATTTGTGATCACAAAGACTATACGAGAAAATATTTAATCAAAGTTGGTAAGAAATTACTGGATACTTTAAAGTGAGAATTGAATGAATCGAAGTTCTTTACCCAATAATAAAATGATTAAGTAAAAAAAGTAAGTAATATTAAACGAACCTAAGATTTAATTAGAAAGCCTGACGGTGTTGATTGCTTATTTTCATTTCGTAGCAAAAAGCACTCTGGCAATATCCCGTCTTTCCTGAAGTCTCGGCCATTTTAATTGATCTCTTAAATATTTACTCTCAAACGACTGATGAATCAAAGCTCCATTCCTTTCCTTTACTTTAGAATAGTCCAAGTTACATATAGCCAGGATAGAATTGTGGAATTTTTTAAAACAGTTATTTTTGAGAATTCATATGTTTATATTCGTAGATGTATGACCAATACTATGTAAAATAATATAAAATAAATCTCAAAAAATGGAAACCGTCTATACACGATTTTTCATATTACTGTAATAATAGTCGAAGGATTTACATAAAAGGGAACAAAAAACCAGCGCTTTCAGTAGTCTAGACTTAGTCTAAATGTAGACCTTAAGTTTACATTAAGCATTCATTAATATACAATAAAAACTTGATTATAAATCTGTGTTGTTATTAAGGTTACAGAGCTGTTTACTATGGAAAATACTTTCTAAAGTCATATGTAATTTGATAAAGTAAAATTAATGCATTTTTCTTAAACCCTTGATAGATACTTAACCTTTATATTCCGATAACTATCTCGTAAGTTTCAGACTTCGCATCTTTTATCAACTTTGAACAACCTATAATGTATCTAAGTATAGAAAACTCTTGCTGATGCCTATTACTGATAGAAGTTAAGTAATGAGATAAAGTAGTAACTGGATTGTATATTTTGATACCACGTGGCAATGACAAATAAAATCTTATTTAAGGGTGTTTGTGGTAAAAAGTAATTAATAATCACACCTACTCAAAATTGTCTATATGACCACGTGATTTAACGAGATATGATAATTAATTTAACCGCAATCAAATAGTACGGTTAACTCACCACAGGAATTAATTAAACTGGTATAACTTCTAAAATCGTATTTCAATAAGGAAATTAAATGTAATTTAATTTACTGGTGGTAGGTCTCTGTCGCTGGAGACCGTCTAGTTAGGTAGGTACCACTGCATCGCCTATTTCTGCCGACAAACAGTGCTGTGTAAACACTACTGTGTCACCTTTTGAAAGAATTTGTAGCTTATGATATTACTGGGTTAACGAGATTTATATCTCAAAGCGACCAGCGCAATCTAGTGCAGTTTTTTTTTAGATATTAAGCGACGGAACGAACATTCATATGTTAGTAAGTGATACGCTCTCCCTTAACAATGTGGCGCTAGTTAAGATGGTATGCACTACATCACTTGTGCTCATCACCTGAGACAATATGTTTTTTGAAGCGCGCTATAGCTAGTGAGCTACAGCACCCTTCAAACTGGAACACAGTAATGTTTGTAAACTACTGTTTGGCGGCAGAAACAGACGCTGCAGTAGTACCCATCTAGACGGTGTCCGGTAGCAGAGTCCTACCACCAGTACAACAGAGATCTACTACCATTGCAGATATTTAAGGATGATAATCATAACTAGTACCTCGTTATTATAGGCGGGTGTAACATTTACCATCACGTGAACATCTCGTCGCATAGTTGGATAAAAACAAAGTTAAACGTAAGTTATTTTGTGACTAACTATTTATAGGTAACAATAAAATAGGTCAAAGTGAGGTCGGTATACAGCAATAGCTGTCCATATCAAGTATAATAATAAGTTATATCGATCAGATTTTTGTAGTACTTATTAGTATTATATTAACAACCATACTTACTACGTCTAAGTTCTGTGTCTAATAAAGCGGTTAAATAAACTAAATGTTTCGAGGATTGAATGTGTAAAAATAACTTATTTGAGGAAAAATAAACGTTTTATTTCCCCAGCTATGGAGCGACGCGTTAATTCAATGAGGATTGTTGGTGTTGGAACCAACCACGAAGTTATTAAACTATTTTCCAGCAAAATTTGATGTTACACACAAAATTGTAGACGAATATTTTATTAACAAATGCTACAGGTCTTGCAATTAAATAATGGGATACGCTGGTTCTGTTGCAGATTTTTAATAACATAATGTTAAAAATAAAAATAATTACAATACAATTATAAATATATCATTCTAAATATCTATAAAATTAGCCCTGTTTGTCACGTAGCATGCCTTGAACATAATAAATAAGTAACCGGAAATGAGTAATGATACGTCTAATTGACGGCATAAATAGCTGCTTTGCTAATATCTACACAAGACAAACATATACATTCTTCTTCTTAAAGTGCTTCTCCAACTAGTGAAGGTTGGAAATCAGCGTGGTACCATCCTTTATGTCTCTGGTTCGGCGGAAAAATTCGGACGCGGCAGATATGCCAGTCCACATCCTCAACCATGACTTTTTTGTTCTCCCCACCTTTCGTTTTCCAGAAACTTTACCCGTTTTAATTAGCTGCAGAAGATCATATCGCTGATGACGGAGTACATGACCGAGGTAGCAAATTTTGCGTTTCTTAACCTTAAACATGAGGTTGCATACATAACATATATTACACTTTTAACACTCTATTACAGATTTTGCATTAAAGTTTAAATTGTTCATGTATTTCGCCAAAATAGTTTTGTTTACTTATATAATAAATAAAGCGAAAAAACTTAGACGAAAAATAAAATCGTGTTACATACATGTTAATCTAATCAACAGTGTAATTCCTTTAGGTCCATCGACAACAGTATATTCGTATAACTAGTAAATGTTCGGAAAACTTCGATAAAATGTAACATATAGGAGTATTAGATAAGTATTCATGTTACAAGTTTTCTTTTTTGTACAATTAAGGGATGAGACGAGGGAGACTATCAGCCGACGGTAAGTGTTTCGCCCGCCCATCACGTGGCGGTAGTTACATAGTTGTGCTTATGGCCTAGTAAATTCACTTGCAACAACGCCCTTCAATCCAGAACACAGTAATGTAGACGGTCTCCTAAAACAGATACTTACCACCAGTGTAAATTGTTATATAAAGATGATAATTTAACATAATTACTTTAGTAATGATAAACCTAGTTTGTAGCAAAGGATGTACCAGCGCCACAGGTGACGAGCATCGAAAATTGACTGGATAGGATAGGGTAGGCCTACGGTTACTAATAAACATCGATAGATTGATAATGAAAAGTATTAAAAATATAAAAAACATTTAATTTTTTTTATTCAACGACAAACCGAGCAGGACTTTCACCTGATGGTAAGTGATTCGCCCGCCTATAACAAAGTGGCGCTAATTAAAATAATATACACAGCACCACATTGCGCTAATCGCGTAGTAAGTTCACTTGCTACAACGCCCTTTAATCCGGAACACAGTAATGTTCGCACACCATTGTTTGGCGGAAGAAATAGGTGCTGCGGTGGTACATATCTAGGCAGTGTCCGGCAATATAAACTTATTACCACTTCACTTCCAAACAGATTAGTTAAAAAATAACTACTTGATGAAGTATTTTAAGAAAACTCCTTAATGAGAAATTTCGATGTGCAAACGAATTTAAGTAAATTTTGCTCCAACTTTGGATGCAATTTCGAACTAACCTGGAGGTGCGCTATTAAGTAAATTGCTAAGGTGCTCCTTTACCGTGAAAAGTTTGTTTAAGCGAGAGGGCGTACCCATTAAAATGCTTAGCATCCTTCGTTGTACTTTAACGTAACCCCGAGGGCTTTTAAAGTGCTGTTTTTCGATAACTTATTTATTTAGTAAAATATGAACATCGAATATCAATTTGCGATGGCCCCACACCAGCCAATTCTATCCCATAGGCACTAATTACGAATACCATATAACTATTACACAGTTTAACGGTATTCAAGTTTATACTTGTACATATAAATATACTAGCTGTTCCCCGTCGGCTTTGTTAGCCGTAATACAATATTAAACTTGAACTTTGTCTTAATGACTTTTTATACCAACCTTTATTATAGCAACCGCATAAAAAATACTAAATGAAAATATTCATAAAAGTTAATTAGAAATAAAATGATGAAAGATCTATGATAGTAAAAAAATAAATAACCTACAACCATCTACAAATCATTTCGATTCGAATGGTCATGTTCCTATGTCAATACGTTCATTAGTTTTCACGTGATTGATGAACAAAGAAAAGCTATTTTCATTATATATATAATATATACACAACGACTCCTGCTCCGTCTAGGTAGATAACACCGCAGCGTCTGTTACTGCCGTCAACCAGTAGTCTGCGGATATTACTGTGTTCCGGATCGAAGTGCGTTACAAGAAACCTATATCCAGCAGTGGACGTCTATCGGTAGCAATGATGATATATATATATATAATGAAAATGTTGAGAGTCGCGGAAAGCTGCTAGAATCGGGCAATGCGGGACCGATCGATGTGGAGATTTTTGGGGTAGGCCTATTTACAGCAGTGGACGTCTATCGGTTATGATGATGATATAATATAGATATATAATGATAAGTGAAAAGAAAAGAAAAAATATATATTCCGAATTAACGATCTAGATTTCTTTCAGTGACTAAGAATACCTTGTATACAAATATCAAATGGTGCTTAAAATAACTATGAAGTAACTGACCCTCGCGGGAAGAGAGCGTACGCGACTAAAAAATTTACTGTCGCATAAAAACCTTCAACATGTTTAAACAATATTTTTGTAGTAAAGGATTTTTTTTTCATTCTACGAAGTGACCTTAACCTGATGGTAATTGATACCCCTGCCCACAACAATATGACGCTAGTTAAAATGGTATATACTACGCCACATTGTGCTCGTCGCCTTAAGACATAAGATGTTAAGTTTTATTACTCCAGTAATTACAATAGCTGCAGCGCCCTTCAAACCGAATAATAACAATATGAAATTCACTTTTCTAATATTTATGAGAGTAAAATAAGAAAGAACAAAATAATTAAGAACTACTTAGTTTAACGCAGATCTAACTGCTCTTTTTTTATTCCTACAGCTGAGACTCGGAGCCTTCTGAGTTTCGGTGCTGTCGTAGACGACACTGGCCAAGAAGGGGTTAATTTTGGTTAGTACCATTGTCATAGGAAACTGTTGTCCCTGAAATGTGTCGGTTTTGCAATGGTGTTCTCCTTTTTCGAGAGCTAATGGTAAATAAACCTGTGACTGTTTTAGTCATGTAACAACTTCGCTAGTTCTGCAGCACTTGCCTTCTTATCCATCAGCGCTTCGAGAAAATACTGCAACTACAATCAAATACTTTTGTATTTCTATCATATGCTGCATATCTATAATATGCATAAACATTAAAATGAAATAAATAACAGTTAAAAAAGAGAATAAACATATTTTATTATAGTCCTCTGTTCTACTTGAAGCTCTAAACTACTACCAATAAACAACTAGATACGGTTAGTTATTCAAGTAATCTTCTGAAATGTTAAATTCTTCTGCTCGTTGCAAACGTATCAAATATGAAATTATCAAACGCTTCTACGGACTTGATGCAGTGAAGACGAAAAAAAAAGTTTCAAAGTAGGAAAATGAAATATTCTTGACGAGGGTAACATCTCACAAAGAAATACCAATAAGCTTCTTGGAATATGAGACCGCCTTTCAATGATAAGCGGATTTATTTTTTTATCTGTCAATATAGAGTAAATGGAAATAAAGGGAAAAATGAATTCGCTTAATTTGATGTGTATTTAACTTAAGAGAATTATTATAACTTAATTTATTATTGTAATTATATATAAAGAAGTTAATTTAAACTTTCTTTAGGTGTAAGTATGCTAATCAGGATGGTATATACTGCACCACGATTACCCCAGTACATAATAATTACTGCGTCCTTCAAACGCAGCAACGTTGCGGTTACCCACCTAGACACATCTCCCGCAACAGAGACCTACTACCAGTGAAATTTATGTAGAGATTATGAAAAAAAAAATTATTGAAAATTCACAAACAACGTAAATCTACATTTTATGAATGAATCCAAAAATTTATTAAAAGGGCGAATCAAAATTAATTAAGAGATAGAAAACTAGAGAAACTTAAAATGTTTAGTGAAATTTTTACCCTGAATCTAGAACCCCTAGAAGAATTATTGACTTCGGGTGATTACTGGGCACAACGCCAACTAAATTTAATTTATAATTTATTGTTTGCATTGAATGCGCTTTAGTTTTAAGTTAGGACTTAAATTATAAAGAAATACGGAAAGTAAGCAAGAACAAGAGAAACAAGCATACGCCTCAAATAACCATAATTTATGTTCAACGAGGGTAAAGTACTTTTAACACAATTTTTTTGAAGTTTTCTTTAAAGTAAAATATATAATTGATAAGCTGAAATCAGTGTCCAGCGGTGGACGTCTGTCGGTTGATAATGATGATGGAGCTGAAATAATCATAACTTTTTTTTATATTCTATTGCATGACGAGATACGCAGAGCGTTCAGAGCAGAGAGATGGTAAGTGATACGCCTGCTCATAACAACGTGGCGCTAGTTTGGGTGGTATATACTGCACCACATTGTGCTCGTGGCCTGAGGCATAAGATGTTGAATCTCGTTACCCCTTTAATGACACTAACTAGCCTTCAATCCGGAAAACAGTTATGTTTGCACGGTACTGTTTGGCGGCAGAAATAGGCTCTAATGTGGTACCTACCTAGACATTCTCCTGCAACAAAGACCTACCATCAATAAATAAATTTACCACCACTTAAGTTTAAGTAATCGAAATATAATTTTGATTAAAAATCTCGAAGTTATTTTAAAAGCAAACAAGCCACAAAACATGGCGATAAATAAGTTTTTTAGACGTCAATTGTAATATGAAAGCGGAAACTCGTTATAAATACAACAAACTGCAATTATTGCAGTCGGAAGCGTCTCAATGATGAAGGCAGTAATAAGTACTTCGAACTCCTACCGCAGCACGGTACTGTAAACATTAATTGCCTTTTTCATACATACGTTCAAAAGCAATGCCCGCAAGGATATTGAATTCTGTTAAAAAGAAAACTGCATAGTCCCTGCTGCAGACAAATAGCATGTTCATGTTTCTTTCCGTACGTTTTTATCTCTATTTTTTACATACATGCATCGAAAACAATTCTAAGAGTGAAAAAATTATATATTTGAAGTAGTTATTCCGCTAACGTAATTGTTTTATATATTTATGCTATTTTATATATTTTTAAATGGATGTTCCCATTGGATAAACCATTTAAAATGTGATCGACGATATGTACTACTTAAATCGTATGTATTATAAAGTAATAGACTTTTCCACTAACATTATCCTTTGAGATCGAAAAAATAATAAACCCTTATTTCTGTCGATCGGTTGAAATGATGATGATGATATAAAGATAGATGTAGGCTTTTAATAAGGTTCCTATAAACTTTAACATTTTTACCGTAATGTATTCACGATCGATGATAAATGTTCTAAAAGGGGTTCCGTATAACATTGTCTGAAACTTTCAGCTATATTGCACTCTTTGCCCCGACAAAGTTAGATGCTGCTGTTAAAACAGTGTTAAATTACCATCCTTCTATCTAAGGAAAGTTTATAACTATGTTTATTATGAAACAAGTTAAATTTACGGTGTATATTATAATAACAATGACGTTCTGGCTTATTACTTAAATAATGTTTATATTTACGGCGTTTATCGGAAAAATTATCATAGTTCCATTATGATAGTCAAGTCAGTTTAAGAAATATCTCTTTTTTTGGTGTCGAGATGGTTAACTTTAGAACAGCTTTTTTATAGGAGAGACAGAGTAGTACTATGTAGGATTTTCAACCATTAAAAAAAACGCGGTGGTCTCGAAACGTGTCCCTCTGAACATTTCCTTAGCATGTCTTAAAGAATAGTAAAGCCCTCCTTAAGGCCCTCACGGAGTTACGGCAAACATGCAATCACTTCGAATTACTCTCCCCTTTCGGGCCTGTTTATTAAATGCTAACGAAGACCTTCTCCGAAGTCTACGACAAGCAGAATTCACCTTATACCACTTATATTTGAAGATATGAATTGAAAACATGCATCGATAGAAAAAAAAACCTCTGCAGCAAACGAAAAATGTTTTTTGCCTATTGACAAATAACTCTGATCGGGTTTGTGAAGGATATTAAATTATTGCCCGTTAACGATCTTCTATTGTGACGTCCAAGGATACGGTATAATATTACGACATCATTTGACAGCCTATACTGAGACGATATACAGATCGTTTCGATTTTACAGCCTCGTGTAAGACTCCTATTTTATTGATAAGTGTTATCGAAATCAAATATATACCAAACTAATAAAAAGTAACAGTACATTTTTCTTTCACTTTAAAAATTTCGTGTTAATACTTTTCTTATACGGTACTTTAAGTCGCTAAAGTTAAGCATTGTATGTATGCAATTTTTAACCTAAGTTAATATTAAATAATTTTCCACTTGTGGCAGTTTGCATGTATTTTTATGGCATGAATTATTCTTTTTCTACTGCACATACAATTTTAACTATTCCGGTAATGTTATATCCCGTTTAAAAGAAACATGTACACTTTTCAAATATAAAATCTGAGTATACAGAATATCTTTCATATGTGAATATATCACCCCACGAAGTTCCACGTGTCTCTTACTTAAACTATTTGATGATCATTATTGTCATAAAGCCCACTGCTGGGCATAACATAATGAAATGTCTTATTAATTGTAAGCGTTGTGTGAAAAGATGCCTAATAAAAATAACCCAACAGGGATTGTCATGATCCAAAAGATTTATAAATATATTAATTCTGATAGACGTTATAAAACGTTAAATTTTTATAAAAAATGAATCCTTAACAGCATTGTTTTTTTTTTATCGTCGAACTAACGACACAGCCGTAACGTTCGCTGATCGCGCTGGTTAAGATATTACATATTCACTGTAATTTCGCCTTCAAACCAGGACACTGTAATTTTGTACACTACTCTTTAGTCCACGAAAAGAAAGTTAAATTTTCATATGAATAGTTTATAATGCAATATTTCGGCGTCCATTAATTTTCACGAAAATGTAAACATTTGTGTCAGAGGCTACAAATAATATTTTTATATAACCAACACGAAAAGTATAATCACGATAACTTATCAAGATCACATTTACACTTCGGACAGAATTTAAAGTTTAATACTTTATTTTTCCTGTTAAAAAGTAATTTTCACTGTATTGTTTTATTCCAGAGATGTAATGTCAAGATTTGAATAATTTCTAATGTCGCTTTATGAGGATTGCATTATTGAGACAAGCGGGACGTTCACATGATGGTAACTGGTACGCGCGCCCATAACAAGGTCGCGCTAATTAGAATGGATATATCGCATCATTTTACACTCATCGCTTGAGACGAGATGTTGGGTCTCGTTACCCCAGTAATTTAGCAGCGCCCTTTAAACAGGGACACAGTAACGTTTGCACGGTACCTAGTCGGTCTCAGACAACAGAAACGTACCACCAGTAAATGTTTAAAGTATTTGAAAGTTATACTTAGATTTATAAACTTACTTTTCCCACGTTTATATATGCGCATAGTGAATATTAAAGACCTTTATCTAAATGAAAATAAATTCTCTAAGGTAAATCTGTTGCATATTTTTTATCAACAAACAATATTACAATAAGGGGAATCCATATTTGGCAAAATGAAAAGCGAATTCGGGAGCCGTACCAACTATAGCTGATAAACCAGTGGCTAGATATTTTCGACGCAATAATATTGATGGCGCGACCATTTACCGTATTCGATCTATTTCGGATGAAACTGCCTCAACGTGGCAACCACAATTTGGAAATGATCGAACATACCACAATGAGAATTTGCTCAAAATTCGTCTACAACCAATATGCCGAAATTTTAACATTGAACAGATTTCAATGTTCAGTGTGTAAAATAATTCTTAAGTTGCGCTAATAAAAATAAATAACCATAAAAACGACGGCGACTAACTTCGACGTACACACTTGAACAAAATAGGAATATCCTGATGGTAGGTCTCTTTTGTTGGAGACCATCTAACCACTGCTGCGCATATCACTACCGCCAAACAGTGTGCAAATATTACTGTTTCGGTTTGAAGGGCATTGTAGCTAGTGAAATTATTAATTTATTAATTATTGAGGTAACGAGACTCGATATCTTACAGTTCAAGGCGACGAGTACAGACTGGCGCGGTGGATAAATTCTTAAATACCGCCACATTGTAGGCGGGCGTATCACTTCATCACCAACATCATCAGCCGACAGACGTCCACAGCTGGACACAGGCCTCTCCCAAAGATCTACACGTTGTTCGCACCCAATGGGTATCACTTACCATAAGGGAATTTCCCGCCCGTTTCGTCGATTCGCAATGTAAAAAAAAAGGATCAATCTGTGAAATTTAAAGCATGAACATTCGCTAAAAAGGAACAAACATATATTTCGCCGAAATTAGAACTTCCTACTTGTCACCGGTTATAATATTTCAGCTTATTGATCCCCACTGCTGAACATAAATCTTCCCAATTTTATGTTGTACGTAGTAGCTTTTTACACTACGACGACGATAACAACAGCGATGGGGATATTTTAATTTGTACAAACAAACACGAGTTAATTTTTTGTGTTGCCCGATTTTTCATTAAATACAGATAAACTTACTTAAGACGAAATGAAGAATTTACGTAAAAATTTGACTGGTAATTATCTGTTCGCCGAAACGTTTACCTATAAAAAATATTCTTTATAAATTTACAAAGAGTATTGACTCAATTTACCAAGAAAATGTACGTAGGTGGCATTCTCGATAATTTTCTAAGGTAATTTCGTCTGGCATTGATGACAGGCTCCCTGGAGTATGATTAAAACGGGCGATCAAAGGAAAATACTGAATACATATTAATGCTATCATATTTCGTACAATCAAATTACTTTTCATACAAATATTTGATTTAAGAAATTATGTCAACTTTTGGCGATTCATTGAGTGATGAAGAATAGATAGCTTAATGGAATCTTATAGTTCTTGCCAAAGTAAGATGATATCTCACACGAGCATTGTTTCTAATTTTGTATAAAGCGCAGGTCCGATCGTTTGTAAAGTACTGCTGTCACATATGAGCAGGTGCTGCTAAATATCAACGGGCTGTTTTGCTCTCGGCTGAGAGGTGCGCCATAAATCGGTGACTATGAGCTGACAAATACTAAACTTGATAGCTCAAAAGCACACCGCATGAATTCATCTCTCTGTCTCTGTTTTTTGATACCACCCGTCTGCCGGCGTCAGTGTTTCCGTCCAGGTATGACGTTGGAATATTCAAGAGAAGTGTGAATAGGGTACTTCTAGACAAGTGCGCTTCATCACCGAAGACTACACCTCTGCTTACTATTTTCTAGCACTATTTACAAGCACTATATGATTAGTTTCTATATGAATAAAAAGAATTACGTAATACAGACGATCTTCAGTTTAAATAACGTGAAAGAGATATCAGTCACGGTGAACAGATCACTGTTGTTTTAACATTATGGTGCTCTTTAACAGCTTACACTGTTACAGTTAAGTAGAAACGTAAAAGCGACATTGTAGCAATTTATCTAACAGAGCAGGAGCAGAACTCAACACTAAACGCCATTTATATGCCACTCATTGATTTTTGTGATAAGTTTTCTTTTGATCGTTCCTCTTAGAAAAAGTACGTATCGAAGCTGATTTCAATCAATACGGAAAACTGGAAGATTGATTGCGCACCTATTCATAACATCTATTAAAGAAACGAGGATTTTTTTTTAAGATTTTGAAAAGGTTACATTTGCTACAGAGTAAATGTACTTATAGTCTTAGCTTGTAGACGATAGAGATGGCATTGTAGTTATAGTACGTTTTCCATCATTTTAATATAATAAAAAAACAAGAGTTTTACAAAAAAAAATCTTAATAGAACTCTTTACGTACTTATTTTTATAAAACTGTTCGCGCAACACTATACATTAAAGTCCTTTTTTTTAGCAATTGACATGTTACAATTGATACTTTTATCTATCATTTAAGTATCGAGTGTAATACTGAAAGTATTTAGACAATGTATATATATATTTGTAAACGAATTAAAAAAAATCTTATTATATTTTCGTTTATTTAATTTATATTTCTTTTCAATGTTTATTATTGGTACAGGAAGGTTTTCTTTTCATTTATTATTGGTACAGGAAGAATAAGTTGGTAAGGAAAAATCTTCGCCTTATTCAATGATGTTTATTTTAAACATAAATATTTAAACAGACTGCTGTTAATTTAAAAATATTTACAATAGTACTTTATAATAATCTCAAGTATATCCAAAACATATAAGTTTTTTATATAATATTTACTCTAAGTAAATATAAATTTCACTTTAGTAATAGAACAATCTTATTACATAAAAATATTAATATTGCCTGTTATATTAATTCTTGCCACTACTTATTACTTCATCTAGACATACCTCCGAAACAAAGATAAGCGAGGACTCTATGCCAAAGTGAGATTAAGTGCTGTTCAGCCCTGGTGAATACAGATATAGAAGCAAGGTTATCGAAGGTTAGAAAGGTTAATACATATACTTAAAAGTATGGGCAGACCCAGTGATATTTTTATACGCAAGATTCATATGAGCCCGGTGAAACGTGAAAAGTATTTTCTATCTCTGTGAACGCCGGTGGGGTTGGTATACATGAGACCTGTTTTTCTTTTATATTTTTAGTCTTACCATCGATTTATAATTTACGTTACGTATATACAAAATTTTGTGCAAATTCCATTAACAGTTGTACATTAAAAAAACTAGCGGAGCAAATTTGATAACTAAGTATTTTAGCAGAATTGAATTAAACATCGATCACTAAATTCTATTCTCATATTTTAAACATACAAACCAACTTACTATACATTATGAGAAAAATATAAAATTAAAGGATCGAGAATCCGGCGAAGGTCGTGAAGGGAGGCGGATCCGGCGGAGGACTAATCAACTTGGATATCTCTAGCTCAACACTGAGCCTCTTACGGCCGATATTATATAATAAAAAGTTTCGTATAGATTTTCTGTTAGCTACATAGGTATATTACGGAAAGTATTATGAAAAGTTCGCTCACACATAAGCATATTGAAATTGAATCATTATTAAGTTCATGTTGTCAGAGACCCTCTCAGTAGTTGCTACCGCAACTTCTATTGAACGTCGCCTTGCCTGTTTACTACAAATAAAAAAACATACATATTTAAATAATATAAAACTTCTAATCAGTCCGCCAGTGCCTCTGTCCGGGATATTCTATGTGTGAATATTTAAGAGAATAAATTAATTTTAGATATGTGCGCATTAAAGACTACGTCGCCGTACACTGTTAGCTAGGATAGTAGTTAAGCGCTAGTCTAAAGATATAAGAAAAAAAAATATAAAATTTATTCTATGATACTTTGTTACCAATTTCTGCATACAATACAGAAACAAAATAATATCAATAATATAAAATGATCTATGTATGGAAGTCGATTAAATGTCCTTTTATGAAAAAGTCTAAAAAGATACTAACCTCAGGACGACTAAGTTAGCTTTAACGCTTTATTCTCTCTTGTGAAAGTTTTGATAAGGAAACTTTTTTAATTTATCTTCACCTCAAGTAAAAAGATATTTCAAAAATCTTGATGTTATAAACCTTCAAACATTAAGAAAAATGTAAGTCTATCAATCAAAAACAATTCAAAATAAACGAGGAAAATTTGAAGATACACGCGTCCCTCGATTTGCACGGTACTTGAATTACACGGTTTTTAAATAAAAAAAATTTTTTTTTTTTTATCTTATTCTGATACTTTTGCTTTATGCCGTTTATCACTATCATATCGATGACCGTACTCCTTTAAAACCCCGTCCAAAGTTACCAAACGCACCTTTTTCCAAAACAATACGGGCCTCTTACTTGCAACAACCTCTTTTGAAAGAAGAAGAAACTTCAAAACCATATGTTCTAATTGAATTCTGATAACAGATGAAAAAAGGCAATTTTTTAGTTTTATAAACTTATTTCGTTATAGTGTTTCAACTTTATTACAGTCCTATAACGTCAACAAAGAGAAAATCCAAGAAAAGAAAAATCGTTAGAAAAAAAATTAAAATTTTAGACAAACTAAAATCTGGACAAGGCTCAACATCATGGGATAAATGAAGCAACAATCCTCATTTTATTCTCCAATCCTTATCTCATTTTACACGATTATAATGAACAGATCCGTCTACTTAATGTGAACTCTGTGTCTCGTTTTACACGGTTTCGTTTTGCACGATCTACCCAAGGACGTATCTACCGCGTCAATCGAGGGTTGAATGTATAATTATGATAATAAGACATCCCTGCTACTTATTGGGGATCCGAAATTTAAAGGGGGAGTCGACCAACTACTTCAACTAATTCTATCGATCCTATCGGCGGGAACCTGTCATTAAAATTCTTTCCTGTTATAGCTATTCAAATTTACATTTCCGTACGTTCTTCTTTGAGTGTAAGTTATTCGTTATGCGAAGTCAAAAGACGTCTTTCATATTTCTCTTTGAAAACACAAATGCTTTACATCAACAGCACATGTTTTAATGAGTAAACTTTATAAATCCACCTGCAAACTGTAGAGCGAAAATTAAACGACTTCAGTAACTAGTTAGGAAAATTACATAAATTTCATGCTCTGCTAGCTTCCGTCTACTATGATAAACGGGAGGAAAATGTGTATAAATAAATAAAGCTAGAGTAGAGTTTCAAATACATTTATTAAAATAATTTGAATTCCAATTAGAAGAAAGTTAATAACAATAATTATAAACAAAAAAGTTAAAAACAAGTAAATAAACAACCCTCATTACATTACTATTATTGGGATTGGGGAACAGCTCTCACAAGGATCAAGACCAACTGCAGGTGGATGTTCTATCTCTACGACCGCTATTTTTAATGGAGCATATCGATTTCCTCACTATCTTTTTTTTTCACCGGAAGCTCAATCTTAATCAGGATTTAATCCGCGTCTTTTCTATACGTATACCCTGTAGGGTTCGTTTTACAAACTAAACTGTTGCGGCTTCAAATATCGTTACTTTGTATTTAAAGTAAGTTTTTATAAAGTATATAGTAAGTTATACAATTGTATGCACATATTCATTCAAAGGAAAAGATGTAGTTTGCTTTACTTAGTAAATAAAAAAAAAACAACAGTTACATGTAATTTAATATTTTTCATGATTTTCGTAGTGAGAATTTTGTGTTGCCAATCTACGGCTTCCATTAATGGAAACCAGCAACTTTAGATCTATGGAAAAAATTTTACTATAAGAGGAAATCTTCATAGCAGACATGTTCTAAAACTCACAATGACAGCTGTCTAAAGAACGGAAACGACGGGAATACTTTAAATTTTATGGATAACTTTAACAGAGAGATTGAAAGTGAAAAGTTTGCTGACAAAAGACGTTTCCCTTTATTGCCGGATTTATTTAATCAATAATAACTTGATAACTTCCTGCTTTGTGTGTAACTTAAAATTGTTAAAATAGACAGGAATATTGTAAACTATATTTTATTGAACTATACTATTATTCATTTAAAAGCTTTAAACCATTACGAAAACATTTGAAAACGGCTGTTATGTGCCTCATATATATTATAAAACATAAAATAACTTAAAGACATTTTGTAAAAAAATCTAAACCTAAATGTCTGATGTTCTCAAAATCTGAAGATTTCATATTGCTCTGTGGAAAGCGCATATAAGAAATTTGATAACAGATCAAGCGTGCCATTTAATTTTCCAGACGACTAACTTAGATACAGACCGGAAGTATCTGAAATGAAAAATATATTTCATGTTTTTCGAACCAGACGGAAGTTTCCAGGAATGAAACATGATTTCCATTTCTGTCTTTTAAATATTATAACCACAAAGTTACACGAGGAAAATTGAAGGTTGATGTCAAGTTTAGTTGAAAATATTTGTGCGGCTCTATTTTTCTATGCTTTGAGATCATAAATATTGTTGTGAGTGCTGTTTAAACATAACACAGAACTGTTATAAAATGATTTAAATTTATTTATAATATATAATAACAAAATTTTATAAATATATTAGGTTGGTCTACTATTCATAATTTACTAATTTATTAAACATATAAAGGCACTACCAACTAGTAGTATATATGCTTGATGTTAATCTAGTTTCTAAATTACGTTGACTTTAATGAGGTTTTTTGTATTTTAATAATTCTTTCTTATTGAATGTACTACATATCAAACAAGATTGCATATAAGTTTAAAATGAGAAAAAATGGAAATATTGATTATGAAATCATTTCTGCGAAAATTGTCTGAGAAAATAATTATAAAAAGGATTTGTTATGAAAGCGTTAAAAACTTCTGTGAGTTTAAATATATAATATGACCGCAAAAATACATGTACAGTTTATTTTAAGTAAACACGGTAAGAAGTAATGTTGTCAACGATTAATTTTATTTGCAATCGATATAAAAGAGCTCATTGTGAAAACTACAGCGCTTCGGACGCCCTACGGCAATCTAACCACAAAGCGAATGCGAGACCGAGTGGATATTACACAAGGGAACTGTAAATAAGGTCGGCCTTTATTCAGAAATAAGCCCTTAAAAGCATCAAAATGTATGCCGCTGGTGGACATTTAAATATTTCCATGTTCATTTCCACAGTTATCAATCGAAGTTTTCATTAACTGCAATCGAAGCCAATTAAATGTTTCAAATGAAATATTTTAAACAAGCTGAGTTAATTAAGAGGAAGCGTGTTAATGACGCCAGATATTAATGAAATTACAGCCTGTCGTCTGTTAATACATTTATTTTTAATATATGTTTCTTTTTATATATATATATTATTCAAGAAAACGACGAGACGAGCGGGACGTTCACCTGATATTAAGTACGCCTACCCATAACAACCTGGCGCTAGTTAGACTGACGTATACAGCACCACATTGTTACACCGCCAACCCAATGATTACACTACACTAGCTACGGCACCCTTCAATCCAGAACACAGTGATGTTTTGCTACTACTGTTTGGCGGCAGAAATAGGCGATGCGGTAGTACCTACCTAGACCGCCTCCGGCAACAGAGACCTAACATAGTATAGAAAAATCTTGTGTTGTATGCAAAACTATTATAATACATTTACCTCTATTCTGTGACGTCGTGCATTGTTCTATATGTAGTTTAATATATGTCAAATCTTTACTATTTTTTTTTTACATTTGCCATCTTAAGGTAATAATAAATGAGAAAGTTAGAAATAGCGCTAGCAACACATCAGCTATAAGAATATAAGGTTTTACTGTCATACAAGTCCATCCAAAAAAATAAACCTTATTTGGTATTCTCAAACACCTTAAAGGGTATCAATATTTGACGCGATGTATATTTAAACATGAAGCGAGAGAAACGTCAAGGATTTTGCGAGAGATTTTTGAAATCAATATTTAATAATATGTATGTATCTATGTAAATTATAGTATATTTATGTATATGTGTTTTTTTATATATATTTTTTTGGTATTTTTGCCCCTACGAGGCATATCAATCTTATCGTACGTACTACGAAAATGGTACCGCTTTTTAATTTGTTCAAAATCTCTCCTTAGTTTCTAACATTGTAATGAATAACTACTTGGTGCAATGACCTTTGCACAATAGTAGTAATCAGCAAAGCAAGAACAAAACCAAAACTTGGTCAATCTTAGTATTGGTCTTAATCTTGTCTGTTCGGTCTTAGATATGTAGTCTTATAATATTTTAAATATTTTTTTCCAAACGAAAGACATGTTCAAGTTATGATAAATATTTTGTTTCCAGACGAAAGACATATGTTCAAGTTATGATAAATATTTTGATTTATCATTTCAACGGAATTTTTATTTTATCGTTTAGCCTTACACATTTAATCTTAGTGTTGCATAATAGATATGTCTTGATTTTGATATTGGTCTTATTCATTCCGTCTTGGTCTTGCGGAAAACCAATTTTATTTATCACTAAATATTACGCATAAGTAACTTCATTGTGTATTTATTCTCTGCTGAACTACGTGTAGTATATATGGTAGATTCTGTAGCTATAAAGTAGTTTACAAAAAAGAGCAATCTACTCAATTAGTACGAAGTATCGCACGTCGATGTTATTTTTTTTTTTAACAACTCTGATAGAGCTCGCTGTACTCCCGGTACAGTGCAAAACTGCCGGCGGTCATCAATGCTATAGTTATTGAGTGGGACTCGGTTACAGCTTTAAAATCATTTTCCATGCTGCAACAGTTATCCATCATTTTAAAAAAAAAATATTTTGCAGCAGTTTTAAAAGGATTTTATAGACTATGCTTTTAAAATAGTCAAATGATTGTTTTGTCTGGTATACTCTCGACATACCTATCCATTTGTTTGTTTGCAGCTTAGCCCCGAGATACTTTTTAGTCACAACCATATGTATATTATGATGAAAAAAGATGGTGCATTTCTACACGTGAAGTGTGTGATTGCTTTTCTCGTCTGTTCTCGTGGTGAGACATTATATTGAATTAATCTGCATGTCAAAATATCGTTAAAATTACATATTTGTTGATTTTAGAATCCGTTGACTATATACCAAATTGACATTTTTTGTTCTCAAATGAAGAACATATTCTATAATCTAAATAGTAAAACTTTCCAATATAACGTTCCTAGGGAAACAATGAACATTTATAGTTAGAACTCAGAGAACTGTGACCTCTAACGTTAATTAGTAAATGGTTCTGAAGCAGTATGTTCGCGAACTGTAACTTTCAGTAGAAGCGTTTGTTGATCTAACTAAAACTAGAAATTGAATTGCAAATAATGCATTTGAAAACAGTCTTCCATCTTATATTCACATTACATTATCAATTTCTAAATTAATGTAAAATGTGGGAAAAATATAAGTTTTATTGTACTGTTTTTGAGATTTTGTAAAACGGTATTTAAACCTTTAAGCATTGATATTTGTAATAAGATATTTTAAGAGATTTTTATTTATATTATCTAACGTTTGTTTTTAAATACACTGTGAAGCCACACAATTTCACTTCAATGGAAAACACAATCTATGTCAGCTTACAACTAAGCCCTTTGAACTGATGAAAGCAAATCGAAATACCAATAGTTTTTATATTACTAACTTTAAAAAAAAATACTGATTTACAATTGTTGCGTTTGATACAATTTATAAATCTGTAGATCTCCACACTGTTGTATGGTAGTGAATGTTGGGTATGGCAGAAGAAACATGAAAGTAGGATTAATATTGTGGAGATGAGAAGCTTGAGACGTATAACTGGAGTGAAGCTGATGAACAAAGTGAGGAAAAGTGTGATAAGGGAGCGGTGCGGCGTGGTTGAAGATGTAGTGACAAAGAGAAAGGGACGCTTAGATGGTTCGCCTATGTTGAAAGAATGGATGAAAGAAAATTAACGAAAGAGGTAGACAAGGTAAGAGTGAGTTGAAAGTGGACAAAGCGCGAGAGGTGTGCCAGGATCGTAGCAAGTGGAGAGAAGTGGTTTCTGCCTACCCCATTGGGAATGAGGCGTGATATATATGTATGTATAAATCTGTAAGATTAATACTAAATCTTGAACACACGACCGACGACTATATTAGATTTCCAAAATGAAGAAATACCCATGAAGGTGATGTATGACTATTTAGTCATTAAAATATTTCGATCAAGATCATTAGCCGATAGACGTCCAATGCTAGACATAGGCCTCGTGTGCTGCCTGCATCGCAATTCTCTCCTTTTCGCAACCTTCCGGGCACCAGGGACCGCCGTTTGTAGGCGTTCATATGGAGGATTTGGGCCATTTCCTCCTACCCCGCTAGCCCAATACGGGTTGGTGGGAGCCAGAGCCTCGTTTGTTAATTAGCAGGGTGCACCATGAGCAGATAAGGTTGGCTTGGATCCCGTGATTTGTTAATATCTCTTACACCCTGATCAAGATAGTAGTGGTAATTTTTTTTTTCCAATTCCATTGGAGAATAGTCATTTATTTTCATATAAGTTATTTATCTTTATTTCACTTTATCCTTTTCCACTGTCTTTTTTTCACAGCGAATAAATAACTCTACACAATGAATTCATTAGCAGAGGCACGACTTTGTGGATTCTGTTATACTATGTACATACTGTAATTTTGATAAAATATCGCAATGTTTTCTTTTTTTACTTTTAATTATTTCAGCACAACATCCAATCACTAATGAAGCCACAGCGCCTGCAATACTTCAGTGTCATAGCGCGTGTTTTAAATTTCAGTTCTCGTTATCTACACTAATGTATTATTAATTGCATCATAAAATCTTACTTATTCAGGCACCAGACTATTAAGGAGGGTATCGTTAGATTTTTGGAATTTTTCGATAAATAAAAAAATATTGAGATGGAACCGTCTACGATGCGTTGATCACAACTGTCATTATGGTTTTTTACCACCTGTGGGGTATATGTTATTGAGAATATCTATATATATAGAATTCTTACAGCTTTATACGAACACTAAATTTCTTCACTACAATTACGAAAGGCCTTATCCCTGTTTTTCATAGCAATTCATACCTCATGAGTCAATAGTGATATGACTTATACGAGTTTAAGAGCCCCATACAGACAGTTTCCCACTTTAAATTAAAAGCTTCCGTACGTTATTTGTTCACATCTAAATAGTCATAGCAAAGTCTAACCAACCCTATAAAGCGGAATTTACAGGGTTCTAAAATGTAACAAAGGAAAATAAGATCACAGTGGGAAAATCCAGGTGCAAAATGCTGACCATGAGAAGAGACAAGTAAAGTATTGGAGTATTATGTCAAGTCTTTTCCATTAACACTGTAGTGAGTGGTTTGCAAAGGAAGCACATAAAGGCCAGATGACTTAATTATTTATAGTCACCTGGAGGGACGTGGTGAGGAACTACCACGGAGGTTTGTATTAAAATCACCCATGATGATGTGATGAAATATTCGACCCTAAAGATTCCTCAATCATTGCTATACCGGAAAAATAATCTACAGAGGATAACAATAAACGACGCCAAAGACAACTTTGATTCATAAAACATTATCTTCAAGAAAAAGAAACTGCCGATGGGAAGTTATTTGGAGAGAAGGAGGCGATTATTTTAAAAGGAAAGTCACCGCGGAAATATATTACCACACCGCCCTCTCTTCTATCTTCACAGTCATTGCGTACTTGAAAGGAGATTAGGTTAAAACCAACTCTCTGAGATATGAACAGCATGCAGTTCAGCATTACGGTTCTTTTCCAGTTCACAGTAGTGAGTAGGCACACTTTCTGCATTAATATTATATGATACACATTTAACAGAGACCGACTTTGGTGAAATGTATTTCTTACAAAATCGCCTAACGTACCAGTTAGGAAGTGAAAACTGTTATGGTTAGATAACGTATCCGAGTTTTGAAAAGAATGAAATAAATCATCAGACACATTATAAAGAATTATATATAAATAAATAACAATACATAAAATAATTTAGAATACAGGTTATAAATAATATACACAATAAAAGAATAATAATAGGCAAGCAAAAGATATGACGGATTTTCGTCACCTATATTCTACTTTCATAAAACAAAAACGGAGTATAAAGAAAAGAAAGCATACATTAAAAAAAAAACTACTACAAATATACCTGGTTAATAGACTCAATGTATTAGCGACGCTCTGCTACGAGTATCCGAACGGGTTGACAAATTAAAATAAATGATACTATTTATGATATATACGAAATAACGTCAATATTTTTTTTTTAATTATACATATGCATGCGACATTAAGTTTGTTAGTTTTGTATAATCTATCGAGCAAGATCTAATTCTAGTAATAGTACGTTAAAGTAGTAAACTTCAGTGGTAAAAAGAAGTAAAAATTATCTAACTAATAGAATAAAAGCAGATATAAATTGCCAATAGTAACGCAAATACTGTTTACTGTATATTATAGTTATGAATTAAGTTAAACTTTAAAATACACTGCAGCGCGTCAAACTTTTTACGCGATTTTAAATTAAATTCTAAAGATCCTGGATTTCCGCCAATACGAATCTCCGGTTGGGATTCAGTTGATATTATTGGACATTTCCCTCCTAGGTATTTCGTTTATCGTAACAATTTTATGTCGTGAACCAACAGCAGTTTTTACGACCACAACTCACCCTCATTTGTCCAGCACTTTCTCATACCAATGTGCTGTTTAACTACGCCAAAAATAACTCTTCTCATTTTGCTAAAAACTGTCTGACTGAAGCTGTTGTACCCCTCAAATCAAAGCTAGCCTTCCATACCGCTGAGCTTGTGTCAATGATTGAAAATCTCACAAGAATTGGTCGGCGATGATCCTTGTTGGTGACTCCAATTCTATGACAAGCTTCTAAACTAGCACCGGTGAAGTCTTTTGCCTTCATCTTGTGAACTGTGCTTTTTATAATAGTTTTGCCGTTTTCTCCTGTATTCTTCGGTAACCCCATGAAAAGTAATTCCTTACAATTGTATCGAGTCTACATATCATCAAGAAGGTTTGAACACTTTTTAATTTGTTAACGAAGTAAACCTAGCACGGATAACATTCACGAAAGGCTTGGAACTCTTCAGTCCCTTTCGCCACCGTATCCTTAGCTGGACCACAGGAGTGCGGTGCAACTATGCTTCCATTCGGCCATTCTTAAAGAAAAACATTGTTCAGGATTGTTTTGAGCTATCTTTATTTGTTCAAGCTGAAACATTGCACTGTAGCAGTAAATTAATAAGCGAACGTCATATGCTGGTATGTAGTGCAGTAATAACACTTCTAATCACTTACATATACGAACAACATTAGTATTTTTATGTTGAACAATTAATTATGTACCTGCTATAGCCAAATAACTTAAATTTTACTATTTAAAACACTTATTTACAAATTCAGCACACGAGAAGACGTGTCAACGTTTCTGCACCTACCACCGAAAAAAAGACATAACATCTTGATGCAACAACATTTGTGATGTAATATATCAAATAATGAATCTCGGTGAGTTACTTAAAGCGTCTCAATAACCTACTGGATTGTGAGGCTAAACATAAGCAAGCTTGGAATCCGTAATATCCTGAACAAAAAAAAAACATCATGATTTAACAGTCCGGTTTACGTAAAAAATATGATTTCGACTTTATTCGGTAAGTATTTATGTATTTAAAAAAAATTGTAAATCATTTAATTTTAATTCCAAGTATTAAACGTTTTTTTTTTTAATTCGTTTACACTTATATCTTTACAAAATTTTAACAAACAGAGACAATGGTTCCATTTATCAGTGAATAAGCGTTTTCCGCAAGTGAAATTTATGCAACAGTCGACAGTGAATGCTCGTATATAATGCGCCTCGAAATAAAAGACTACAGAACAATAGATTGTTCGTTTACAGAGCAAAATAATTACTTTTTTCCGTGCTGATGATACAGCACTGTCGCCGGGCGTCAATTTGTATATGCGAAATTTTATAATTATTAAATTTATGTGTATTCCCACATGTTAGAGAGAATAAAATTGTATTACACACTCATTTATCGGTTGACAAAACGAATCGAACCGCCAAGCAAGGACCGTCATATTTTCTAACTAGCGCCGCGTTGTTATGGACAGGCGTATCACTTACCATCAGGTGAACGTCCGGCTCGTCTCGTCGCTTAATTGAATAAAAAAAGAACATTGAAAGAGACGCGCGATCGAATAAAGACCAGTTACAGTTTAATTTGAAGAAGTGTTTAGTAATTGATTACACATTTGTGCATTCCCCCTTACCGGGATGTGAAAAATACGTATAAAACTTGTTGATTTTAACTGTTGTTTAAAACAACAAAGTAATCTATATTTGACTGTTTTAAACACAATATATTTAGAAAACTTTCTCTCAAAATTTTAATAGCAATTCGAACTGAACATGAAACAAATAAGTAAAACAATGACGAAATCGTCGCATCGTTTCCGTTTGTCTCTAAAACAATAAACCACTTTCGGATAAAATAAACCAATAAGTTGCAGTGACCTAGAATTCTTCGTTGAAATACGGCAACAGGAATACCTTACAGAGAAGTTATGCGATACGACGACATGGTCTTATTGAATCTTTATGCTAATACAAAACAGATTCCGGGATAAACTTATTGCTGTCGTTGTATAATGTACATTACTAAGCGTTTTCAGGTACTGTAATGTCTGTAAATGGATTTACATGCGCGTCAATTAAAGAGTATATTCGCAGTAGTACATTTTTTTTTATCATATAATTTATTCGATTACCACGACTTCAGCAAGGAGTGCTGATTAATTTAAATTAAACGGTAATTTATAGTGACATATGTTTAACTAGCAGCACGTGGTTATAACCATGCCTATCACTTACCACCATTCAAACATCCTGTTCGTTTCGTTACTTCATTATATTTAAAATATCTTTCAGCATTAATCAATAATCCGGGCGCGCCTCCCTGTTTTTCAGTGTTAATAAACTCTAATCTCAGTCAAGATTGATTCATTTAACGTAAAGTAAAATATTAATACAAGGTAAATTAAAACAGAAAACCAATTCTTGATACTTTAAATAAATTTAATAGGTAAATATGTCAGTCAGCCAAAATAAATATGCGAACATTTTTCAACTTAGTAGAAGTTTCTATTTTACAATATTCCGAAATTCTTTCCCCAATAGAGAGTGATAAATAAATTGTGTAGATGAAAGATGAATGTAGATCAAAGATGAAAGATGTACAGTGGAATTTATGTTTCATTATACTTTGGCAGAAAAAGCACTGTAATTGTTTCACACCTTGAAAGTGTACTTATTTCATTCTTTAGTTCCTTACGTAGAATAATTTCTAATGGCAATAAGATTTATGATTGAAAAATAATAAACACGATTTTTAATACAGGCATTTGTAATCTTTTTTCACGCACTTTTCATCATATCTAAAATATATTTTTGATTATAATGTTCATACAGAATAATGCAAAAAAATATGTACGTGGTAAAAAAGCTGCATTGAATGATCCTATGAAAACAAATGTTTTTTATCACAATATGGATTCAGGTGGGCTATACACTGAATACGGAACACCGCATCCACGACCTAAATACTATAAGTTTTTAGTATATTATATATTCAATATATTATATCCACGAAGAAAGTGTGGGTAGATTGTGTGAAAGATGACATGTGTAAGAAGAGTGTGAATTCAGATATGGCGGCTGATAGAGAGATGTGGAAGAGAACTACATACTGTGCCGACCCCACATAGAATGGGAAAAGGGCAGGAGGAAGAAGAAGAATATATTATATTCAAACTGAGTAAAACGTAGAATGGGTATAGAAATCACCAGGTTTTTCAATTAGTTTATAAGCAGGAGATCTTCGCATTGACATTTTCGAAATTTTCTTTTATTTCGAAATCGTTTCTTTAGTTATAATAGGTTAGGTTATGTGAAAACATATGTATTATAAAATATAGATATGCATTATAGCTATACTTTATAACACACCTGTTGTCATTTGATTTTCGCGTAAATTTCATTGGCAGGTTCAATGAACTATGAACGTTGCAAAGTGTTTGTATAAAACCAAGCGAGCGGCAAAAACTGATCAATTTAACATAACAACCCTAACTGTTCAACCTTTTTTTGAAGCGAATATAAACATTTTCACGTTAACTTGTTTTCTATTCATTCATTAATAAATCCAGACATATTTCAGTCTCGTTGCAATTAAAAGGGCAGGGGATAAATAGCCGATCACGTAATTTGAAATCACTACTGTTCATAAAAGTAGATGAGTGCTGCCCAACTATTCCACCTCGCAATAGACCAGTCGAAATATGGTGAAGTGGCCTCCAAACTGTGCTAGTCGGATAGGCACCTTAAGAAGAAGAAGAAAATTGAAGAAGTGTGAAATAATAATCTACTGTATTGAAAATAACCAGTACAATTTTCCTGTACCACTATCAAAAACCACCATTAACGTGAAAGAGAATCGAGAGACGACAAGTTCTTTTTCATAAAGAGAGAACAGTGTTGTGAGTACACACACACACACACACACACACATATATATATATATATATATGCGTGAAACTACTTATGAGCAAAGCTGATAGTCGTTACACGCAAACACACCGATAAATATAAAAATATTTTAAATACGTTATGTATGATGTTTCGTCTATCATTAGTCGATATAGACGTACGGATGTATGGATATAGGCCTCCTCTAAAGACCTCCACATCAATCGGATTTCCGCTGCCCGCATCCAGCGCATAATATAAATGTATTAATTAGTTATTCATTCATTATCAACACTAAAACTATATTAAAATTTAAATACGTAATATATCTATCTGTTATATTTTAATCAACCTAAATGTAGAGATATAATCATCTTGCTATGCAACGATCGCAATATGATGCAGTGTATATCATCCCAACTTATGCCGTATTGATATAGGCGAGCGTATCACTTGCCATTAGGTGAACGTCCCGCTCGTCTCGTCGCTTTGTCGAATATACTGGTGGAAGGTCCTTATCGCCGGAAGCCGTCTAGATAGGTACCACCACAGCGCTGTTCTGCCGCCAAACAATAGTGTGCAAACATTACTGTGTTCCGTATTGAAAGACGCTGTCACTAGTGTAATTATTGTACTTGCTTCGCCGGTACATATACTAAAATTGGAACGATACAGAGAAGATCAGCATGGCTCCTGCCCAAGGATGACACGCAAAACCCGGAAGTGTTCCACATTTTTATTTATAGCGGTCGAAAGGGGGGGAAGGGGTTCTCCTCCCGAGATGGAGCTACGCGGTGCAACCGTCGGTGCCGGGATCTTAATGGTGTGCGGAAGCGTTCTCCGCTGTAAAGCGGCGACGGCGGAACATCGTGGGGGTTTTAGTCGGTGCAAGTCCGACATAACCTGTATTTGCCCCCGGCAAGGACAGGTATGCGAAAGCATTGTCCCCTCGTAAAACCAAAAAAATTTTGTGTAATTATTGGGGTAACGAGATTTAACACCTTAATACCTCAGGCGACAAGCGCAATGTGTATATAATCTTGAGTAGAGCTACGTTCCGCTCATCTCGTCGCTTAATTAAATTTAAATAAAAAATGTAAACAAGGTCTTATGGAATAATTTATTAAATAATTGTTTTTTATTTGATTGTATCTTATTGTATTTTTTTTTGAAGAATATTTCCTGATGAAATATAACAGATACAAGAATTCCTAAACTGTGTTAATGCGAGAAGTTTACTCTCATGCGAAATATAAAACCCGACATTTATTCATTTGACCCAAATTTCGGGGCCAGATCGCGATGTTGCTGGTTAACGTTCGTTTTATTTTTAGCTGTGGAAACGCTCTAGCGTAAATCATGGTTACTTCACGCGGGATGCATCATTTTTTAGAGCAAGTACGGAATCTGCAGCGAAATATAAATTGGATGATTATTCACTGCATAACATGTACCAACAACTACAACAATTGCATACGAATGAATCCATAAGGGTTTATATTTTATGCCATAATTTATAGGAAATTATTAAGCGTGGAAGAAGGTATTAAAGAAATAAAAAAAATAAATAAGACAAATGTCAAACACAATACAAGCCATACACTACATATTTGACTTAGTAAATTACATCTCCCCGTATCTGATGATGTATATTCTAACCGACCGTCATAGTACATAATATATTATATTTATTTACAAATTAGATAGAAATTAACAAAAATTACTTACCGTTATTTGGAGTTCTCTGTAGTATCCTTTGTATTTCACCAGCCTCCGAACCACTTTCAGATTCCGAACACAACGAGTGAGTACCGCCTGCTATGTGCGCAGTTTTTCTAATCACAAATTTGTTATTCTTTCCAACACTACCAACACTGGTTGTCCGTAGAGGAGGTTGAGGTGGACCTCTGATTGCACCGGAGGACCTCTCACACTTTATTTCACTCGAATTCAATGCTTTACGAGACTTTAAAATTTTGTAACTTTCATTAGATAATTTTATCTCCAACGGAACACTTTTTGGAATATCACTGTCTTTTTGTGTAATAATTTTAGCATATTGCTCTTCAAAACTAACCCTTTTAGGCAAAGAACCGCGTTGAAAAATTGGCATTTGTCTGTTAATTATAGGTGAAGTGGTTCTTGAACTCGCTTTACGGACTTGGCTGTACACTATATCTGTATCCGCGTCGATTGTGCGATTTCGTATGAATGAATCAGTCCGTCTTTCAGAAGCGCCTCTCGCGAAAGGTGGATGTGTGTAAATTGGTTGAGTCATATTAAAATTTAGGTCCCTTTCTTGCGGCAAATTGCAACTTTTGACTTCAGTTACGAAAGAATTAGGAGTACTGCAATGGGAGCTAGAGTAAACTGTGTCGAATTTAGACGGAGACTGCATACCGTTGCTTAAAGATTGTTTCATAAAATATTCATCTTCTTTCTGTTTTAACTCCTTAAGTTTTTGCCAGTAAAATGCCTCTACCTTCTGGCGAGTCTTTTCTTTATCGTTTCGATTTTCTAATTTTGATTTTCCTCTATCACTAAACTTTGGTGTATCCAAGTATTGAATATTAGATAAATTATTTAATTTGTTACGATCATTTGACTTGTTTATTGAATTTCGTTTTTCTTCAGTTTCAATCATTGTTTTTCTTACATGTTCATAAGGTGAAACAGTTTTCGGCATATTAGGTCTTTTGTGGGTCACGGCAATTGGTGACGTTGGGGCGGAGTAGTTATATGATTTTTTAAAATTAACGTTATCATGTGTTCTAAATGTATTCCATGATTTATCTTTATCTAAAGAAAGACTTCGAGCTCTAGTCGGTTGAATAGTTCTGACCTCCGCTTCTTTCTTAGGAGAAATGAGAAATTTTGTACTAACTCTCTTAATTTCAGCGCCAACAGAAGCCGGCGTTGCTTGAGCTTTCAAGGCTTTATATATTTCAATTTCATCGAGCGGAGATATTCGGTCTGCTAACTTTTCTAATGAATGATAATAAACATCAGGAAATTTTGAGTTATCGATGTTAATTATATCTTCACTTTCCAGTGATGAGAAATGTATTACTTCACATTGTGGTTTGGGTGGCACTTGTGGTCTTGCCATGTAGTTTTCATTGACCTTTTCGTTTTTATTTTGATCTAATATCTCAGTTTTGTTCAAGCTTTTTTCTGAAACTAATGTGCTACTCGAAGATTGATTACTTGAAATGTGAATACTGTTATCATTTTTAGATCGACGACTCGTTGAAAGGTTTTCATAAATACGTTCATGTGTGCCTTCTAACTCTTCAATTACTGCATCTTTATCTATAAACAAACGGGGATCTTGGTATTGATTTTTATTTGTATTACTTTCTGCTGTGTTTTTACCGATTTCGAAATCGTGATTTGCATTTTTGTCTTTTGAACGATTAGAGAAAAACAAATTTGGAAATATTCTCCTAAAACTATTTGTACGTTTTTTGTTGTCATTCATTTTGTTTCCTTAAATTATAAGTACGTACAAATCATCTGAAACAAAAAATGTAAAATAATATGTAAGTTTAAATTATTTTTATAATTGTTATACCCAAATTTTCGCCTTGTTGCATCGTATAAATGAAAAAGAAGAAAATTTTATTAGTAGTTTTTTTTTTACGTAAATGATCAACGTTCATTACAGATGGTACAGCATTTTAATTTAAAAAACGTTTAATATAATATATTAGAATTTTTTTTATTGATCTTTTAGTTTTGTTTAACATTAATAACAACATGAATATATTATAATATTGCTGATGGTGTAAGGCGTCCAGCACAAAAACTCACGGGACCTAAGGCAACCTCACCTGGACCAGCGTGGTGGAAAATGACCCAAATCCCCCCAAATGGAGTATAAATGACGGCCTCCAGTGCCCGGCGGTACCCGAGAACGTGACTCTAAGGTCGCGAGAAGTGACTGGATGCGGGCAGCGCATTACTGATGGCTGAGATCTTTGGTGGAGGTCTATGTCTAGCACTGGACGTCTATCAGCTGATAATGATGACATTGTCCTGCCATAAACCGATTATTGTAAACTTTCCTTTGTGGTTATTTTTAAAGGTAATTTTTTTTATTTAACGTTTATTAAACTCAAATCGCAAAGATAAACGGCTAAATATAAGAAAAAGAGACAAAGCTTTCGCGAGTTTTCCTTTGCTATCATTCAATATTTATAAAAAGTATACAAAGGTATATAATGCTCATTTTGCAAGTCTTTTATTAAATAGTACAAAAATATCTTCAACATTTCTATTTGCCGATAACGCAATTGTGATGGACAAAGGCGTGCTTGGGTTTCTGCACTACTTTTCATGCTACTACTGTACTTGAGATTCTGACGCGGCGGAATACTTGTAGAATCCCAAATACAATTTAAATAAAATTTTGTAACGGAACATTGTCTTTATTTTTCACAAGCAAAAGAACACTTCTGTTTTTTTTTAACCGCCTACATATTTAACTTTCATACTTCAAGGTAGTAAATTATTACTCTCGACTTAGACATTTTCGGTACATTTTATTAATATTTTATAAAATTGCTTATTTAATTCCTAACACCTTACTCATTAAACATTTACATGTACTAATATAAAAAAGACACAAAAAAATCTATGTTGTAGTCAATTTCCAAAACGGCCATTTTGATTTTTGAATGTTCTTTAGTATCGTACAGATGATGTTTTAAAATGTAACTTTTTTGTAAATATCTATGTTACAATATATAATATTTATCCAATCTAATTTTAAGATCATTATTTTTGGTACTTATAAGTACGTATTCGTATTCATCTATCGGTATTTAAATTGTTCTGTTCAAACTGTTTTTGATGTTTTCTCCTAGTAAAGCGAATAACTATATATTTTCTATTAAATTCTGGTGAAATAATATGTTGGAAAATTTTTTCTAAACTAATAGTGCAATTAGGATAACTATAAAGTCATGTCGAATGAAAAATTGTTATCCGTGACAGCCTTGGATCTAGACCTTGAGTAAGTAACCTGACTCCCATGTCTGTCTGAACCACTATGAAACTAAAACAATAGATGTTGGACGTTATCCTCCGCAACAATACTACAACGGAGTATATCTCGGTTAATAGATTATACATATACATTTCTTCTTTATATGTAATTGACAAATGTAATAACATGTTTAGTATGCAGAAACAGCGTAAATAATTATAGTAACTGATCAAACGCTTTATTATTTATGGCAAGCGGTTAGAGTAACTTTAAAAATAAATAAAAATTGTTTCACAAAATACATAGCCAAAACAGATTTCGGTGTCTCCTTTTTAGCATCACGACTGTGATAGGAGACACCGTCCTCCCGTATCACACATTATGTGAACTTGTTGTCTTAATAAAGTTTATAAGTGCTAATATTCGTGTTGAGGGCCCGTGTTACCATACGAGCACTCAACACGAATACTAGCACTCATATTGCACACTAGCACATCTGATAGCTCTTGTGTGTTTTAAATATATAAGTATATACTAATTGTATAGTTAAATGTTATATTCCATAAATAATTCAATTTCGTTGTAAAATGAAACTTTTAAACTCTACATCTAAATAATATCACAAGAAACGTCGACTTTTTAGGAGGATCTTCAATGAATGTAGTTTTTATCATAATTTATCGACACCTAGCCTTTTGAGTAGTGAGAGTGAGTGTTGAGAAAATAGTAGTTTAAAATTATTATTGTGCTTAAATATTTAATTAATTATTGATATATAACACGGAACAGATGATGATTATACTCATTTTATATATTCTAACAAGGGCCAGATTTTTTTTTATTAAACTTTTTCATTGGAAAGATATCTATTTAATATTTTTTAGGCTATCTAATTTTGAATATTTTTTAAAAAAAGTTAAGGATACACAGTAGGAGCGATTGGGATGTAAAAATTGTTGTACAATAATGCCTTCGAGCAAGAATGTTTTAGTGTATGAAAACGTCGCAATAAGATGTTATAATCTATGCCATGACGTCAACAAGCGCGCAAAATGGCGATTTTTTTTTAATTCGATGAAAACGCTCTGACCTGTCTCGACCTGTCTATGTGATACGATTACCCATAACAATATGGCCCTTGTTAGGATATTATATATTGCACAACGTTATGCTCGCCGCCTGATGAAACAAGATATTGTGTCGTTACTAGCTACAACGCCCTCCTTAGTATACAGTTATATTTGCACACTACTCCTTTGCAGCAGATATAAGGTCTGCAGTGGTACCTATCTGGACGGTCGCTGTTAATAGAGACTACAAAATTAAATTTCTATACGCTTTTGTATTTTGGACTGGTCGAAATAATGTTGTTATAAAAACTTATTTGCAATTTAAAAAATTTTCTCGTTTTAACTTTTTAATATTGTTTTGGTCTTTTTATTTAATCTAATTTTGAGGCGTCGTATATTTTAGTAACTATATAATACATCCGTTTAAAAAATCATAAACCTTTTTTTTTACTATTCATCTAATTATGGTCAAATTGAAGAGTAAGAGTACTTTGGTTAGAAATTTTTCTCACAGTGGACTTTGTAACTGACAGCAAGAAAGGCACTGGTCATGTGTCCTTTCTTTTTTGCTATATATGACTGAATAACTTTTTACACATTACGTTTTCTCTTTGAACATTTAAAACAGTAAAGTACATTTTTTCGTTTAAAAGTAGAGTATTTAGATATGTCGTTTTGCTACAGGACATATAGTCATACGACTAACAATCTTTTATACATTAGCGATATAGCGCGCATTAAGACAGTTCCACTTTGTCCTTCATAATGCGGACAACAAAGGATTGGAGTCACTGTCAGTCTTCTTCGCAGTTCCCTAGTGAGCTTTATCATCTACATCTCCGTTTACTATTTCATAGTGGTCAAGTATTAATCTATATTAAATAAAAAAGACAGCATCGTTTGAAAAAATTGTAAGATTAGATTATTTAAAATAGAGTTTACTGTGTATAACACACCCATGCTGGCACTTAACGTAACGCAGTTGATTTTATGAATGCCGATAAGATAAACGAAAAAATACCTAAACGTGAAACTAGTAAGCATATATTTCAGATAGTAATAATATCAATTCGATAAATCTGTTTGTTAGCATTTTTATTTACTTTGATTTGAATACATTATTGCCACGTTTTCGGTGCTTTATGTGTAATATAAAAACATTTAGTCATAACCAGGGAAATTTGTTAGAGATCTAAATAATCAAACAACATATACAGATACAGAGGCATTCCAACGTGTATAGTAGAATATCACAATATGCTACTATTACATACTACGCTAAAATATGCAAATATACATATTTCTAAATTCATACTATAGTTTCCGGCCGAACATAATTTCTTATGGTCTATTTACGCAAATATCTCCCTAGAAAGTCCGGAAGCGCACCAGTAACACAGTCCTGATTTACCGTGTTCAAAATAAATTAAAGTGGTTTTTATATTGTGTTTTTTTTTATATAATCTATATGTACTGCCTACAGAAAAATTAAGATAGTGAGGGATAAATCTTGAAGTAAAAACCAACATAAAAGATTGTATTAATAGTAATTTCTATCCAACGGAAATAATTTTAAAATCAACATTTTTTATAACACTACGGTACGTCCAGTCCGATTTTCATTTGTTTTAGTTAGTAACTTTTAGTCTTTGTGTACAATGGTTTATATGTTATATTAAAAAGGTCGTAAGTAAACTATTGAGCTGAGACAAACGAATGTATTACTCGCAAAGTATGAGTCAGAACAAACAAAGTTTAGTTAATTTTAACACCTTTAATTATGTTATCGATTGACAGTCTAACCTTAAGAAATTATCAAAGCAAGAATTCTTACTAAATTTTCTATACCTGCATATATTAAAAAGCAATTATGTGTAATACTAACAACATGTCAATTAAACCATAGTTTTATTGGGAAATTTAAATTTAATACGGTATAGATTACTTGAAATATCTTATTAAGTAAGTTTACTCACAGTTTAAAAAATTTTCAAAACACTGACGATTAAAAGTATAAAGTTTAAAGTTTAAGTAAACTTTTATTTCGCTTTAAAATAGTTATTCCCATGTATAGTCTTAGAACGGAACTTAAGTGTCAGACTAAAGTTATTCCTAACAACATAAAATAACCTTTTACGCACATATCTGCCTCAGAGGTCTAACATATTTGGTTAAGTTTAAGGCCACTTATTAACTAATGGAAATAATACTTTAGGACTGTTAGTTAGGGTCGATTTTAGTTACGATTATATTCTTTACGTTCCGTTTACAGTTCAAATGTAGTACAACATTGTTAAACAGGTTCAAAGTATTTTTTTTTCAGTATTAAAGTAATTAAAATTTAAATTCAATGTTTTTGTTATAAAACAAAAATTTTAACTAAATACATTTTAGTTATAAAGTAAACTAGCTGTTCTCCGCCTGCTATTCTGGCCGTAATATAAATGAAATATTCCTTAAAATCAACCGCACCTTTAAACGACTTTCTTCAGCAGCCGTTACTGTAGCAACCGCATAATTTATAAAAAAAGAAAATGTTTACAAAAGTTAATTAAAAATTAAGTGATGAAGGATGTTAGAAATTCTAAAATAAATAGCCTATAACCATCTACAAATTACTCCGCGCCGAATGGTCACGTTCATTAGTTTTGACGTGACTTGCGAAGGAAAAAAAAAGGTTTTAATTATTTATTTTAATAAAAACATAATCTCAAAAATATGTGAAGTACAATACGTACGTCATAACATATCTATTATAGATATTAACACATTTTCAACTCATTAAATATAAAAATATATATATGTGTATGAATATGTGATGTGTACTATCATAAACATTTTATTAAATATTAATTCATATAACCAAAGTATAGCAACAATGTTATTATTTTTTATTATTAAATAAATACTTATATAAATGAATGACTTATTTTGTCTGAGAACAAAATTTCTGAAATCAATTGGATATATTAAATCTATATGTTCAAAATTCTGCACCGGAGATTAATGTTTAATTTTGCACAATTACGTCATGGGATGGATAGAACTATTTGGTGGTAGACCTACTTTTAACTAATAAAACTATATTAAGGAGGTTTACACAACCACATTGTGCACTTCGTTTAGCGAGGTCACATCACGTATTTTTTAATGAAATTATTATAATTTTATTTTTTTTTGTTCAGTACTATAATATGACGGTTCATGTTTTAGTTGTTGTTGTACTTTTACAATGTTTTTTCTGATATTTTTTGCAAATTCAACAACTTTATTTTCCAGAGTATGGCACAGATGGTGTTACAACATGGCTTACTTAATCTATGAATAGAACGCCTCCATGACAATAGTCTATGGCATTTATTCTACGTGTTGTCATTGCATTTGTTACGTTACTGTTTTCGTTTGTGCAAAATGAAAATATGTACTACGTGTCCATTAATCTGGTATATGTACTAATGTACTCACAATAGATATACTTGCATAAGAAGTAAAGTCCCGAGTGTAGTTTCTGTTATAATTTTGTTTATATAAATTAACACGAGTCACAAAATGCCAAAAACAAATAGTGAAATACGGTTCGTGTTTTATGCTGGTGCGATTTTTATGTGTTATTTTATTTTTGGCATATTACAAGAAAAAATAACTAGGAGTAATTACGGTACAAATGATAAATTCACATGCGCTCTATCTTTAGTTTTAGTACAGTCTTTCGTTAACTACTTATTCGCTCAAATTTTGATGGTAAGTTTTATTATATTACTAAATTATTAAATAAATTTATTTATTATTTTTTTCGATAAAAAAATATTTAATAGGCAATAATTATACGTTATTTCAAATACAGTATTGTAATTTCAAAAAAAGACTGCCAATATGGTATATATGATTTAATTTTGACTAATGAATTAATAATTACTAACTATGGTAATTATGTTTTTATTGTAAACTCCCTAACCTTACAATATGAATGGTGCACACATTATTTTATATTGAACTTTACTCGTATGGGGTCCGCGTACCGGTAGAATCATTGTTGACAGGTCCCCCTAGGTTGTCCGTCGATCTGGTGAACGTCGCGGGAAGCAGCTGGATCCGGGCAACGCAGAACCGATTGATGTGGACATCTATCGGTTGATGATGATGAACTTTACTATTTAACTTAGTACCAGGGATCATTGCAACGTGTCCTCTGCTCACATTTTTCTATTATTATGAATGGGGCAGGATACATAGCTATACCCCCGAACAAATTTCCGACTTTTGATGGTGGGGCTTAGTAGTCGTGGCTTGGTCACTCACGGTGAAACTAAGAGGAATCTATCCGGCCGGCCAGAGGGGTAGAGTTGGCCCTACAAGGCTGGCTCTCCTAGGACATGTGCCGGTGGTCTGAATGTGCAGGCTTGCACTGACGTTCGCAGCCGCGTTGGAGTCGCGGTGGAAAAGGAGTGTCGGTATTGAGATTCGCCGCTCTGTCTACCCTCCGCGACTAAGCGGTATCGCACCGCTCACGCGGCGGCGGTGGAGCCGCGGAGTAAGATTAGAGTTATTATTACCGCTCTCCCTATCCTCCGCGTCCGTATAAAGGTTGGCGGCGGAGCGAGAGAACAATTCCGCCGCAGGTAGTCGAAAGAGTTTCCTCTCTTTGCTCCCACGGCCTCTGGGTGACGGGTTCGAGGCAATCCGTTTCCCAGGTGACGGTAAGAGACCGAGAAGAAGAGGGTGCATTGCATGCTCCGACGCGCCCTTACATTTATGGAACATACATTGGTGGAAAGGAGGGGTCTATCCCCCCGAGATTGGGCTGTGCGTTGTAGCTGGCACTGAACGGGGTCGAGGAGTTGTGCGAAAGCGTCCTCATGGATCGGCTATAAAACCACGACGGTGGAACATCGTGGTGGTTTTAGTCGGTGCAAGTCTGACATAACATGTGTTCGTCCCCGCGAAGACAGGTATGCAAAGGCATTCCTCCATTTAAAACAAAAATAAAGGATACATAGCTATCTTGTTAGCTTTGTATATAAAATAGTATTATTTTCATGTTATGGTGTGTTAACAAACATGTTATCGCGGGGGGGGGGGGGGATGAAGGACTTAATCACTCACAGTGAGGCTAAGAGACACCTACCCGGCCGCCCCGAGGTGGCCGCTTTATGTGAGCTTCATGAGTTAACCTTGAACGTGTGCCGGTGGGCTGCGGAAGCAAGCTTACACTGCTCTTTGCAGCCGTGGTTTGCAGGCGTTTCGCGACTCTCCCTTTCATCCGCTGCCGTGTAGCACCTCGAGGCGGAGCCCAAGGCGAAATTCGACGCCGGAAGCAAAGAGAATTTTTTATCTTGGTTCCCATGACTTCTTGGTGACGGATGTGGGGGGACCGTTATCCGAATAACGGTAAGAGTTCGAGAAGAAGAGAGCACACGATATAATACACCTACCCATAACAACATGGTGTAAGTTAGGATGATTTACATAGCACCACATTGTGCTTGTTGCTTTTAAGCTACCAAAGTAATTTCACTAGCTACACCAAAGCAATCCTCTAACATCCCGCTTCATTTGTGCCCTTCTCATACCTCTGATATTGTCCACTCCTTCTTTTTTATCCAGTCTATTCTTCTCTGGAATGCACACCCTCTAAATATCAGAACAGTAACTAATCGGTGTACTTTTGAGCACAACGTACGGGAAATTCTTCTTAATGACATTAGGATTGAGTCTTCCTTGAAATACTTTTTAGTATTTGGTTAATATCATGTATGTGTGTATGTGTATGTATATATTTATATGTGTTTTAGTATATGTATATTCATGTATTACATATTATATTGTATTGATTTGATGCACCTACCTCATCTTCTCTGCCTTACCCAAGGTAGACTGAAGGATAATGCCAATGGTATTCAGTCCGCCTTTACATGAGGTGTAAAAGTTAAATAAATAAAAATAAATAAACAATGCTACTAGATAAGCTTAAGGTTCAGCTGATGTTAAGTGATACACCAGTCAATAACGATGTAATGCTCGTCAAGGTAATAAACATGCTCTGTATTGTGTCCGTGTCAATACTACATAAGATTTTAAATCTTATTACTAATAGAATACTGAAATGATTGCACACACTAGTATTGGAACCAGTAATAACATTGCGGTGTGGTTCTTACTCAGTTAAGCCCTTAACCAATTAAGGAAAGATTTACTAGTAATAGCATCTCTTTTGTTTCAGCTATCATGGAAACATGAGAAAGATACAACAAGAACTTTTTATTACTTCTCATCAGCCCTGACATATTTTCTGGCCATGGTTTGTTCCATTATGGCTTTACAATGGATAAATTATCCAACTCAGGTAATTCAGACATGTGAGAATATTTCCATCCGTTTTCACTTAGGATAGATCAGTGTAGAAATCTTTGGAAGAGGCCTATGTCTAGAAGTGAGTGTCCATCAGTTGATGAGAATGATTTTTATCATTTGTTACTTCTTGTTGATGATGTGATTGGAGTCCGATGATTATGCAATGGTTTAATAGATAAATATTTTTTTCTAAATAATCGTTGGTGCATATATTTTAACAGAATATATTAATTTTTCGGTGTTTTCTTTATAAAATATAGAAAAATAAATTTAGGTTTACATATTACACCTGAAAATAAAAATAACACAATTCTAACTATCAATAATGAATTTTACTTTACAGGTTGTTGGCAAGGCTGCAAAACCAATACCTGTGATGGTTCTTGGTGTGTTAATAGGTTCTAAAACCTATCCACTGAAAAAGTATTTATTTGTACTTTTAATAGTTATCGGTGTGGTTTTCTTTATGTATAAAGATCAAGGCAAGAATTTAAACAAAGATTCACAGGGGGTAGGTGTTGGCGAGTTGCTGCTTTTACTTTCACTGACTATGGACGGCCTTACTGGAGCTGTGCAGGTACCCACTCAATAACATCTTTACCACAGTAAATGAAGCATGTCATATGGCTGACATATTCCTTTTTTATTAAAACTTTATTAATTTAACAAGTTGCTTGATCTCTGTTGCCGGAAACCTTCTAGGAAGGTACCACAGCAATTGTTATTTCTACTGCTGAATAGTATTTTGCTAATCTATATTCCAGTTTGAAGTTGTAGCTCAATTGTAGACATATTAAAGCTTAATACAATATGATGTAATGCGCATCAGCCTAAGTCGAGAGAAGGCATAAATATAATTACAAATTTTTCTTATCATTTAATGAAATATAGATATATTTGTTTAAAGGTTTGCACAATGTTAAGGAAACTATGAAGATTACATGGTTATGACAGTCCATCAGCATTACTGTGTTAAGGATCGAAGGATGTTGTAGCTAGTGTAAACAAATGAGACTCAACATCTTATGTCTGAAGGGGATGAGCACGATGTGGCGCAGTATATATCATTCTAACTAGCGTCATGTTATTATGGACATCATATCACTTGCCATCAGGTGAACATCCCGCTTGTTTAATTGCTTTCTTGAATAAAAACATTAAAAAATGACAGAGAAAGAGAATATTGCTATATGACATTTTTATATCCCTTACAATTTCGTTTTGTAAAATTTAATTGATATATTTTATAAGTATGATACCATAAAGGATTTACTTTTTCACAATACATTTTTAATAGTGTTTTTTTTTTTTTGTTTAGGAAAGAATCAAGAGTGAATCTTCTCCTACGGCATATTCTATGATGTTAAATACTAATTGGTGGTAAGTTTACAGTGTTTATAATGATATAACATTGTTATGTTTTGAATCAATAATATTTAGACTTTTTTGTAGTTTTTCATGTTAAAATTCAAATTTTTAATTCTGATATAAAGTTCTTTTTAAACTGTATATTGTTTTCTTTTGTTACAGGTCAACATTAATTTCTTTAATTGGTGTGCTAGTAACCGGCGAAATATTTAAATTTGTTCACTTTGTCAAACAGTATCCAGATGTCTTGCTATATTTGATTAGTTTCACTTTGATGGGTGCCTTGGGACAACTTTTCATTTTTTACATGGTAACCAATCAATTATATTATAATGTTGTTTATGTTCTTTAAATATACACTTACAATTTTATTTGTGCGTAACATTTATAATTTATACATTTTTTTTTTGATACATTCGTAGTGAGGCGTACACAGATGGCGCTGTTGTAGTAGTTTTGGTATTGTTTATAGTAACTCTCTTTTATATTTACAGTAATAAAATATTTTTTTTAAGAAAATGTTTAAAAAAATGGAGCATTTGATAATGACGAGTTAAACAATAATTTCTAATTTTTTAATCAAATAAAATTAAAGGTTATTTAATTTAAATCTCCTTTTACACATTTAGGTTGCAGAATTTGGCCCTCTACCCTGCTCAGTTGTTACCACAACGAGAAAGTTCTTTACTGTTCTGGCTTCTGTCATTGTTTTTGGAAATGTTCTAATATTAAGACAATGGATTGGGGCAATACTGGTTTTCTCTGGTTAGTGTCTTTTTTTTGTGTACTTGAAATAAATTACGAATGTAGTTGAAAATTAGCATTGTATTGTGTTATACATCATGTGTATTAATTAGCTTTTGTATATTAAACAAGTATCACGAAAGTTTTGATACGAGATCTTTTGCCGTTTCAACAATAGAAAAGTCTACAATCTTATGTAGATATATATATAACAACTATGAAATTCTGTTTTAATAAAGTATATTCACTTGCTTTATTATTAACGTGCAAATCTAAAAATAAGGTTATTTACATGAAATTTTTCATATTATTAAATAGATAAACTCTTCTTTTATGTTTCAAAAACTATTTTTTCAGGTCTCTTTTTAGACATCATTTACAGCAAAGGAAAAAGTCAATCAGGAAAAAGAACTTCAAGCCAGTAACATGGAAACTAAATACTTTGTATAATATTTTTGGATAGTCTTCCAAAATGTAATAATATTTCATATAATAACAATAATGACACGAGCGTAAAATGTTACAATTATATAAAAATAATTAAATTCATATTCAATTTTCTATTTTATTTTATATTTCATTGAAATGGCTATATATTGTACAAATAAGTAATACTGATACGTTATAAGTTATACAAATAGGCTTAGCTTCCATTTTTTATAAGAATAATGTAGTGGAACAATTTGTGTTGTGTTCATGTCTAGTTAAGGGCAGTTTAATACCGTTGTCCACATCACCAGTTAACGCTGTAGGATTGTGGTCAAACATTAACCTGTTTTGTAAAAAATATATGTATAATCTAACCAGTTATTATACAAATGGAGATAATGTTCTCATTTTACATTCCACAAACAAACTATAAGAAATTCTAACAAAAATTTTTATTTGAAATTTTCATTAAATTTGAAATATTTTCACTTATATATATGGATGGTCACATTAAGAAATCTATAACTGATAAAAAAATAAAGGAGTTGTAGTAATAAATTTTGTTTTTTTTTTGGAATTATATGAATAAAGTGTATGCCGGCTTCTAGCTCTTTGTTGTTAAAGTATAATAAAAGTTAAATACCTGTATATCATTAAATAAGTATGCATGACACTTGGTTCCGATAAACAGTTATAAAGCATTTGGAGGTTATGGTTTCATAACAAATTAAAAAATGGTTTCTCTGTGATTACACTTTAACACAGAAGTGACCAAAGTGGGGAGTCAACGCAGACTTATGGGCGCTGTAGCGATTCAGGGGAGCGGTAAGAGCATTTTTATTAGTAGGATTACTAGTACCCATTATAAATACGCCGCAATAACAGCTTCTCTTTGTTTCTGTTGAAAACTTTGAATGTGGGTGTTCTGAGCGAGCCCACTACCCTATCCATAGCTTTATTGTAACTTAAGATCATGTTAAATCCAGATAAAAAAAACTGATATGCGACAGTGTACGGATCTCAAGGTTATTTTCATTACCCAGGTCTTTTAATCTATGAGTCATGCTCGCCGATCTTTATCCGCCCAGGATAAAATAGGTGTAGTTATACTTACGTATTGATCATTTTACATTTGAATACTTATTTAAGGTAATATTTATGAACGTATCTGGAGATCGTACTAAATATTGTCTTAATTATACATATTTAGAGTAAATTACGGGCCAGTAGATTAGCCCTCGATCGGCAGGGTCTTATAGGAATTCTCGGGGTAGAGAACGCACTTCAGGTGGGCGTGCATGTAGTAGAGAGAACCCGTATAGATGTGCGTGTGGTCCGTTGTCTGCTCGCTCAAATATTACTACAGTCGGACGGATCGCATCATTCTGAACGTGGCGTTCTGCTTCAACAATTTTGCGCAGGGACCCGTGGAACCTGCAAGCGCTTGCGTTAGGAAGCAGAGCTTAACGAATACTACGCTGGAACCACAAAAGTCAGACAAATACGGATATAGATTTTGTAGATACCCAGTTTAGAACATATCGGTAGCTTGGAAGCTAAAACTGGGGTCAAGATCTCTTGCGTGACCGTGTCAGGCGAATGACATTATCTACCTGTGGTGTCTTGAGTAAACGGGGGTCGTTTTAGTATTCAAGGTACGTGATCTGACTTCTATCTGTCTGATCTCGCTGTTTGAGGGGTGGCGAGACAATCCTGAACCATTCTACAAATACATACCATTAGTTTATATGCAAATTATTTATTTACCATAGATTATAGTATGAATACAGTAATATCAATTTACTTGTGGTACTATGAATGTTTATACAATTAACATGAAATGCATAATAGTAATCAATAGGAATACATTATTGGACCTTAGCAAATATAAAAGCGATAAAAAAATTACTGTGTGTAAATAATATTTGAACAACTTTTATTTTTAATGGAACGATAATAATATTTATCGATTTTTTATATTTATATTATATTCATTGAAATGTTCAAAAAGGCAGTTTCACAGCCATTTCATAATTATAAAATATCGATAAAGAAGTTAAATAGACGGTTGTTCTTCGAATCGCGACCTGAAATTTAGCCCATAGCAAATTTTACAAAACACGACGTTGCGCTCATTGATGTGAGAATTTAATTTTTTAAATAATTTCTGTTCCTTAAAAATTTGTAAACAAATACTATATTTGAGGGTTTTTTTCTAATAATAAACTAGTGTGTTCTCATAAAGCTTCTAATGGATTATTATATGTAAATATAATTGTTTTGGGCTCGTCAGCGTTGAAAACCTTCAGCTAATGAGGCCACTCATAACTATACCATAAATTTACAATTATATTTTTTTTCTGTAAATACCTCCATATATAGAAAGATAGTATATTACGTAAGTAAACTATATATTCGAATTATACATAGTCGAAACAAACTGTTGTTATTTAAAGCGCTTTTTTCTTATAATTACAAATATACGGTTTAATATTATCATATATTGTATACAAAACTTCTGTGTATGAACAGTTATTGTTAAATAATATTGAATGGCACTGGATAGTACATAATATCTACTTACACACATGTAATTATAAATCACCTGTTACAGATAAAATTCATCTGAAAAAATAATGTCTTAAATAAAATCAATGACAATACTTAGTTGCTTTTGTAAAGCTGCAATTGATGATTTACAATATTTTGTTATATTGTCTATTATTTTATCACACAATCATCACATAAACACAATTTGTGCATCATAATGTTTCAGTGTTGGGTAAAATCAGAATTGTCGATTACATTGTTAAATATATATCACTAATCACCTAAACCATTGAATCAATCACTATAATAATTTATATGAGTATGTATATTTGTCATTATTTTTTTTTAATTCTGCTGCTACCGGTAACGTTGCCGCACCTTATCTTTTTATCTTTTAAAGGTATTTAATGATTGTAATTGTAATTGTTGGTTGTTTAATGATAAAAATAAGTTTTCATTTCAGATATCCGGACAAAGCTTTATATTGTTCGAAGTAATATGAAAAGTTCCTCTACAGCGAAGTAGGATTTTCTCGCAAAAGCCAAACAGACATATTTTTTAAATCATCGATTTTCTTATCATATTAAGCTACAAATATTAACTTAGAACCACGTACAAAGTAAAATTATTTCTTTCACTTACAATTATTTGTGTACTAACACTTTTATGTCTTCAATAGTGTTTGTGGTATTGTTGACGACTGTCTCTTCGAACATGTCACCGGAGCTTCCCTTCGGTAGATCGTTTTTCTTAAATCTGAAAAGTTTTCTGATATATCATTTTATCTGTCTACAACATGAAAGTTTTCAGTTCGGGACATGTATATATTTCTTTTCTTTTTAGTAAACATGTGAAAATTGTATGGGAGAGAATACCGTGAAAAGGTTTTATTTTCTCCTAAAGTTTCAAAAGCAACTATTTCTACTATTCAATTTCTGTTCTGTTATTAATGTGAATAAATTAATCCTACCTTATTTACCTGGACATACATTTAATCTAGAGTAAGTTAGAATAGTCTAGTGTTTATTATTATTAGGTTGAGCTTATAGGTAATTGTAAATTGTTTACAGCTATTGCTGGTAAAAATACTTCCATTTTAGGAGCAATAGATCACAGGACTTAAGTAAAAATATTTATCCGTTTGATATAATGTTTAGCACTCACTCCTGACTGCTTTCTGGTCCTATGTCAGCATCTGAAACCTCTTTGTTTTCTTTTGAAATACTTCTTTTCCATTTTAACTTGCTCAACTGCACCCACGATGACGCTTCGCCCTCAACTCTGTTATCAAAATACAAATTATTTCAATGTTTTACATTAATACCATTAATAAGCGCTTAGTAGACGTTTATCGACTGATGATAATGATGATGATGATAAGATGCTTACACATTATGTTTTTATGTAAACATTGCGCTTCCAGAGCAGTTTTTTTAATAAAGAAGGTTAGAGTAAGAATGAAGGTTTGTTCTGTTTCTTGATACAATGTTATTTCGTTGGGTCATGGATGTTGAAGCGTGCTCTTCCAGTTTCCTCTGGCGCCCATACAAGGGTGTTCTAATGCTACTACGGCCGCAAGTTTAGATTGGGGTTGTGGTGCAATGGCACCACGTAAGTATTTATCAAAAATTCATAAAGGACAAAATATAATTACTATAAATTAATGTTTAGGTTAGATACAACGATAACTCTTCGTATATATTAGCTTACTCTTTCCTTATAGATGTCCTGTGGTCAGCGCAACTTGAAGACCGAGGCCGGCGCGGGTCAGCCCGCATTGCCATGTAATCTTCATAGTGTTTCCTTAACACTGTGCGAACCTTTAATTTTTAAAATTTGGTATTATATTTATGTCTCTCTTTAAGTTAGGACGATGTGCAATACATCCATAGTCGTAAGCTTCATTGCATCTACAATTTCATTAGCTACGTCTTCAAACTGGAATATATTTGCTCACAACCATTTGGTGATAAAAATAGCTACTTACACAGTTTCCGGCAACTCCAGTTCTACCACCAGTAATTTATTATAGCAGAAATCAATTGTTAATAAGGCATTATTTAATATTCTATGACTATATTATATATTTTACGGTTGTTCGTGAAACTAGCAAGGCGGACATTTTTTAATGCATATAAATAAGCCATTTACATTAATTTAACAGCTTGTACAAATAAACTTCTAACACCAGATGATGTGTATTACCTGTTGATATAAACGATTGATAATTTGTACAAAAAGAAAAGTTAATTACTATGGATATTAATATTTAAAACTTGAGAACACCGACACCCCATGGCGAGAACGGTTAGGGGTCGTCTGTTCTTGTCGTTTAGTATCTATTTTTATAAATAAAAAGTTTTTTTTTCTTAGTCTCTAATGCTATTGCTTATATAAATCTATAAATTTTTATAAATAAAAACTAAAAAACTTCAACATAACAAGTGGTGGTCTTTGCATCCAGCTGAGGAACACATTTCTAATATTATACTACATAGCAACAAAAAGGTTGAGTATTATTTTAACAATGTTTTCTAGGAAAAATAAGATTTATTGAAGAGAAAAATTATTCATTAGGTAACAGTGACATAAAGAAGCCTTTTCACCGATTTATTGAATTTATCCTTCTCAGCAAAAATTAACCGACATGTGACGTCTATATCTTATTTGTCTCCAAAAATGTCAAAAAGGGAAATTAATATTCATAAACGTGAACGTCTTGGAAGACTTTATTACACTATGCGAGCTGTCTTGAATAGATAAGTAAAGAAATGAAACCAAGTATTGCAGACTTCACGTAGCCGAGTGCTTTCTTATGACTCTTGAAGTACTCGATGATACCTTCTATCCCAAATATAAGGGCAGGAGCGAGCGACGAACAAAAGACTCGTTAAGGGTGCGTTTAAACGAAATATATATTGTATATTACGCTTTGATATTTTAACACTGTCCAAATTAACTTCTATTTATAAAAGTGGTCGACTAAGACAAGAGAATAAATAATTATTATTTAAATTACTAAAGAAATACCTTGTCGCCGTATGATTTTTCGTGTAATACTAAAGGTATTACACGAAAAATCTAAGAAGTGTTATTTTACTGTTTACATTGTTTCAAATACACGATCTCTTTTACATTTTATTATATCAGAAACATATCCGTCGTGTAGTTCAACGACAGTGTATAATAAAAATAAAATAATTAATTCAAGTTAAATTTAATGAAATCTAAATTAACCTTATAACTTTAAAAGTTTAATTGGATAAGTTTTTTTTCCATCAATGAGACTTGTACAACTGTTTTTTGTGTTAAGAAACTTATCGCTTAATTGGTGACACTTGCTATAAACATGTTTATAATTAACAAATAATCAATAGCAAAGGATTTAAGAAGGCAATGTTAATAAAATATGAAATTTATTTCGCATACCTCTCCATTTAGGAAGCAGTAGATAAGCGCAATGAAGAATCCTTGAAACGAGCGAAGGAAATGCGTCGTGTAACTCCAAAGGCCAAACTTCCAAACACTGCTGTCGAGTGGTGCTTCCGTCATGTTGAGAATGTTGGTAATACCCAACAAAGGCAAAAGGACGAGAGCTGCACGAACAGCTTTCCTGTTAAAATATTTTAAATTCAATCTATTGCGTAGGCTTTTTTAGTTATTTATATGAAATCGCTTTAAATTAATGTGTTCAAGTTTGTAATACAAACAAAATATAATAGGCAAAAGATGTTTATTTCGTGTATTTCAAACTTACTACAAACCCATGGAAAATTATATTACATTTAAAATCAATGGTAATCACTTTTTGTATTTTTTTTTTTAATAAGTTCAACAAGGAATGTGACTAAAATACCTCATCTTCTCCACTTCTGTGCTCTGAGTTTGACGCAGTTTCACAATCAGCACTCTCATAATGTTGAGTAGGAACATTAGATTGATCTGTAAAAGAATTTCAGGATCTAATCTAAACCTGGACAGTTAATGTAAAGAAAAAAAAATCTATATTTTTTTTTTTTTAAAGGTGGTAAAGGATCCTACTTGAAACAATTTATTGATAATAAAGCTGGTAGAGAGAAAATAAATGTTAAACAAATTTAATTAACACAAAAGACATGATCTTTTAATAAAAAAAATTAAAAGACCATACGTCTCGAGGGTTTAAGAAATTCATGTTATGTTAATTAATTAAACGCAATTTTAAACTCTAAGATATAATAGTTAATTCTTTTTCAGTTAATTTAAACGATAGCTTTACTAACGTTTGAAACGAATCTTTTATATGTGCAAAAAATTAAATTTACTTTTTTGTATTCTGTTTTCTTGCATAAGAGTATTATTGTAATTTTTTTTATTTGAAATTACCAAAGATAATAATATTATTTATATGTTATTATAGATGATTTACGTATAGGTATCCACCTATACGTAAATCATCAATTGCTTATAATCCTATAAGCAATTTTAATAGAGTATATATAATATATAGCTAGACGTACATAATATAAAATTAAGTAAGGAAAACTAATAATAAATAAGTTATTTTTCTGCTCTATGTCGATTATTTGTTATAACACTATCATTTTAATATTTTACATTGTTATGATTACAATATCATTAATTTAAAAATTAGACTACATGCAGCTAAAAAATTTACCTAGTGGGTATAAAAAAATGTTAACCCAAAATTTGATGATACTCATTATCAAACATCGAGATCAGTCCCATAGAAATCGAATAATCATCACTCATTACAGTAAAGAATGAAGAGTTTAGAATATAACGCATATGCTATTAATTAAGAAACTCCTTTGGATCCTGATTAAGGAGACAGATTTTGTCCTATTTACTTACGAGAATCTATATTAGGCAAAGAAAACCGAAATGTTCAACTTAATATTAGATGTAGCGTTTACCTACCATTATCACAGCCAGTCGGGGTCCTTGGACGATCCAGTACAGTGGGCTGAAATTGTAACCGTACCAACACCTGCAAAACATAAACACATACGAGCAGATCGCCCGCGGAGCTGAATCATCCGCCTAAATAGATACGCCAGCTATTCGACCGTTCGTTAGCTCTCGGGTGCGGATTGATGCGTTCTTTATTGCTTTTTACGGGTTTTCGTTGAACGAATCTGGTACGCAAACATACTCACCATCGAAATCTATGTTTGTTCAGTTTTTTTGAAAACGACATTCTCTATAACTGTATTTATTATTAAATTTATTTTATCACTTTGTACATACAAATAATGATTACGCGGATATGGAATAGCACAGGCGAGCTTAGCTCACAACATTTTTTTTACCAGCTAACCTCATTACTATTTTTATCTAATAAACGATGTTAAATTAACTTTGTAAGCGGTTCAGTTGTATTGAAATATAACGAATTAACACACGAAGGAAAGGTGATCCTTGAAATGGTGAAGAATGAAAAATAAGTAACAATCATATTTTTGTGAAATATTTTTCTATAAACGCTACTACAAGTAATAGACAAAATTTTTAACTGTGTTATCGGAGAAATGGGAAGAAGGCGAGCAATAGTTACATACTTACGTTTTTACACTTTCCCTCTGATAATGCAGGGCGGTCATTATCGCCCATATCAATGTCACAATAAATGGGAGGCCCCAACCAGTAACGTAGTACAGTAGATATGATATTCGTTCTCTTAAAGCGTTCGCCGTGACAACGTTATGCAAGTACAGCCCTTCGATGAACATCCACATGAACATCACCGTTATCGCATATTCCAGAAGTACGTAAGACGTCTCGCACAGATAGGGCTGGAAAAATGTTAAAACATAAACAATATAATTTTAGAAATATAGTGTCTGTACATTCGATTTTTGCCTATTTATACTGCAGCTACCAATAGATTCATAACGGCCAATTTACGACCCCTATGTTGGGACACAAGCCTACCCTCAATATAAGGACGAAGAGGCCATAGTCACAACACGGGCCCAATGCGGATTGGTGACTACATCATGTGCAGGTTTCCTCACGATGTTTTCCTTCACCGTTTGTTTTTCACTGTTGTTACTAAAGTTCACAAATGTACATAAATTAAATATTAAAGTCATTGGTACATGCCGAGATTTGAACCCGGGACCTTCGGAATGAAGGCCGCATGCGCTAACCATTAGGCTAGCGAGTTACGAATACGAAGAAGCTACCAATAGATAATGCGGACAAAACAATGTCTGTCTATATGTTTACTGTCCTGATGGATCTTTAAGAAATTTTATATAATATTTGCTGATCGTCTTGCACAATATTTTGAATATATTTGATATGAAAAAATTCTTCGCAATAAATACAACCAACAAAGCTGCGCGTTTACATTTATATGCTCGCAAAGTGTTAAAGGTATATATCCAAATGTTTAAATTTATTAACACACAACATAATAAATTTTCTGATATAGGATTTATGTGTTTTAAGAACACATTCGACGAAGTAGCCATATAAGCTTGCTATAATTAAACTAGCTGAGTTTGTTACAATTTGCTTTTAAATTAATAATTAAGATGGCGATAGTTCGGTGTAAAGGAAACCCTTTGCAGTTATATAATTAAAACAAGTGTATAAATTTTCGCTGTTTGGATGCAATAACAAATTCGCAGGTGCAAAGTAATATCGGGGCTTCGCAGTGCAGTTTGCAGACAACAAAGTACCTGTAACATTTTCTACTAGACTAGCAAGCGGGCACAAGTTTTGTTGGGCCTTACTTTTCAGTCAGTTCGGAACGGCCCAAGACGGGAACAAAATAAGAATCTATAAGATTCACAAGTATACTTCGAACTTTATCTATGTGGTCAACTATTGGCAAAGAAATTGAAATGTTTGATGTAAAAAAAAATTATGTCAGTAATATAACAAGCAGATATTCAACGGATTAATTTATCGATACATAATATATTTTTATAAGGTAAAAACATAATATTACTGAAAATAATTGTGGCGTAACCTGTTAAAGTAATTTTGTATGATTTTTGTGCATCTTAATTACTAATATTATTGTTTCATCTTTCATTAAATAGTATTATAATAAGACTATACTTTTCAGTTCTAATAGCCTGTATTATTTTTGTAAAGTTTATTGTATTGAATATGAAGAATTCGTGATTTCTAAATATTTGTACCTCGCTGAAAAAAGTTTGGTTTGTAAAGAATTTTACACTTGGGGACTTTAAAGAGTTTTCTAATAATCGTCGTGACTTGAAATATTTATTCAGCTATGAAAGTGGTATTGAAGATTCACAAACATATGGAGCATTCTTATTAATGTACTTCATAGCTCCCATCGCAATATTTTCACACTTTATACCTAAAAACTGAATGCAATGAACTAAATGGTAAAAGCGCAATGATAGATTATATTAGTTTTAATCAATAACGCTTGCCAGGCTTTACCATGTTGTCAATTCCTTTTAGTGTAACGTTGTCATTAGTGGAATGGTCACTCTGGCGGCTTCTGACGAGCACTTGATCGATGTAAACCGTGAGCCGGATCACCACTTGTACCACCATAGCGATGAACAGGCTTTTGTGGATTCGTGTTCTGTTGTTTCGCAGCGACCTTAGGACATTCATACAGTTTAAAAGTTACAGTGTCAATTTACTACTTACATTATAATACTACATTTGTATTTGTAGTTTTGATTTGTTTTGATAAACTGTCAGAGTATGAGTATGAGAAGGATCCACCTACCACTGGGTGGAGAGATAATTTCAAAAGAATCCCTGGACTAAAACCGCTCAAGACTGGATTTTGTGGAATACCTTTTAGTAGACCTGTGTCCAGCAGTGACGTCCACAGTAATTTATCAATTTTACAATGTGATTAATGTTTTAACACACCAGTTAGCTATATAAATTGAAACAGCATGAATCAGATGTAATAACAATTATTCTCTTCTAGAATTAATTGCTATTGGAAATGAAGTACAGCGAAGTTTCAGGGTCATTAGCGATTGTATAACAGCGGAAACACGAGAAGTAAAGCAGGCCATGTATATTTCACGCCATGTATGAAATTATAGCAAGCGATTGATTTAAACAATGTTAATGTATAAATGTTAATTGTACATCAAGACTATCTTATTACAAATAAATTTATCATATATTTTTTTTAATAATTACCTGTAATATGAGAAAATGACGAGTGAAATGATCAAAGCCAGCATTGATATTGTAAAGCCGGCTATTTCCATATACCTTGTCCGTTGTGCGATCTCGAATTTTAACTACGAATAATTAATAAAATAAACAAAGTGTTAGTGAGTAAAGTTTTAGTTTATTATTTCTAATGTATCTGTTACTGGGATGCGGTGCCTGTTTTACAAGAGAGGGTCAAGGCCATTTGTCCAAATCTGGTCTAATGCGGGTTGGCGATGTTTTAAGATAGTATCAACAAAATAAACTTATTTATTCCAATTTTTTCATTACATAATGTATGTAAAAATGTTCAACGACTATATGGCCAAAAAGCATATTAGAATTGCCGACTTTCCATTTTTACTTGCCATTTGGTTGTTTTGTTTATTTTCTTATCAAGCTACATTTCAATTATTTTTGTTCTAAAATTTATTGATGCACTGTTTCCAATTTATCTTAGTACATCTCTTAAACAACGTAGCAACGTATCAACATCACCAAATCTATCAATAGCTTGTATACTTTACTTGTAGCAATTTACTATAAGAGTGAAACGTAGATTGACTTCAAGTTAGATATCTAATGGCTTTTCTACCAAGTGCCCTAAATCCCTGAAGCAATTTGTACGGCTTTAAAGTCACAAACCTGATACAGGTAAGTTTGACAGCCATCGAAGCAATCTATTCATAATAACTTTGATCTAGATACATAAATACAAATTTGTAAAACAGGTTCTTTTTTATAAATATATGATTACACATAATATCTAGGAAAACCGACCTGAGCTTGTTTTTCATCATCATAAACCTTGACGAACAATGTTTGCACTTCGGGAGGGAAGCAAGGTGTGTAGTTAGTCCAACCGATAGGGCTGCTCTCGTTGGGACGCCGACCTAACCACAGCCCAGAGTCGCCGCATCGGCGGTAAGCTAATCCTGGAATAAACCATAACCACTTTTAATCATATGACTATACATCAACAGGCTATGGACGCCCACGGTAGAACATAAGTCTTCTCAAAAATTTCCTGGATTGGAGTCAATAGAACCGACGTTACACGCATCCAGCGCTTTCGAAATCATTTAAACAGTAATGGAGATGGATGTGCTCCAAGTTTCTCAGCGCTATTAAATAAGAACTGACGAGATCCGCAGAAGAACTAAGGTCACCGTCATAGTCAAAAGATTGTTAGACTTAAGTGGCAATTCGGTGGCCGATGGAGCAGTAAGCTCTAAGAGACAGAAATAGTGCAGGCTTCTTACAAGAAGAACTGTCAATCTGGTGAAGGTCGTAGAAATATTGGTATAACAATGTGAATTATCATATGTAGCCAGCATTTTATATCAGTGCGCACTTACGTGAGGTATCACTGAGCCTGGCAGCCGGGCAGTTCTGTGCAGCAACCTCGCCTGCTGGTGTTGGAGGCCAGCAGAGGAACCTGTCGTAGGTCGCATTGCAATAAAGGGTGCCTGCCAAAAATAAAAGTAGTGTTAATGGATACAAACACACAAACTCAATAGCTGTGAATCATTGAATACTAAAAAGGTGGAATGCTAATGTCCATATTAATATTATCTAACTTCTATTTAAATAATAATCTGCAACATTGAAGTGAGATGCTATTAATCTAGAATATCCGTATGGAAATGTTATATTAACGCTTCACTAGGCCTTCGCCTAATGTTTTAGTTGCATCTAAGTAAAAACATACGTAATTCAAAAAACGCGTATAAACAGATATACATAAAAGTCAATACTCCATTGTAGGAAGTTAAAAATAGCAAGCCAAAGAAAGTTTATTTCTTTATAGTCCTTGTAAATCTGTTTAGTACAATTTTTTTTAATAAAATCAACAGCTTTATACGTTAAATATAATATTAACCTAATTATTATTAATGGTCGGAATCCCTAATTAGTATATTTCTTCATATAATGAGGAGTGGTAGACCTTACAATTTTATATATACATTTATATCATTTACAAGTGGCCCAAAACAAAAGAATTTTGATAAGAATTATTAATAAAACAAGTTTTTGTTTAAAGAAAATTTAATATCACTTAAGCAAATTTCTTGTATGTGGTAACTTCCGCTACGGAGCAGACCCTTTAAAATTAACTAAATATTATAACCTGGCGTATGATTAATTTTTTATATAATGCTATGTTTAGAAAGGCATTTTCTCTTTAGGTTTATATGTGAGGAAGAAATCCCTATACTGTGGAACTTGTACGGGGGTTTGTCCGGGCAACCCGCAGTTCGTTAGGGTTTCTTGTGTTTTTTCAAAATCCATGTCCTTCATTTCGCATAACTCTTCAAGGATTTCCAACCATTCATTATAGTTGATTTCCGCTTTACTGAAAAAATCATAGGTATTAATATTTAAGCTCCTAGTTCGAATAAATTTATCTATAATCCTATTAATAAATAAGTGAGATGATGATGATTAATAACATAATCACGATCTATGTTGATTGTTATTGCGTCGACATTGCGCATCTCGCTCACATATTAACACACTAACATTATTAATTTATATTTTATTATACAGTCATCATCAAGAATTGTGCTATTAAACGCAAAAATAATGATTTTAATCCCAATCCAACTTTATCACATAAATATTGGTAAGTTTACCTGTACTTATTGAACAGTATCCCAGTGTCGGTCATGGTAATCTTCCGGTCGTCTAAGAGCTTAGTTTGCCTTAACCAGAAATCGGATCTATAAAGTGTTATGGTAGTACCGTCTCTCTTGTTGTCGAACAATCTCGAGAATTCATAGAACTGACCTTCTAGCGTAGCAGCTTCCTCATCACCCATATCAGTGCTGTCTAGACATCGATCGTTTTAAATAGTATACTAAAGATTGCTTCGTATTGAAAATTTTTATGATGTTAAAAAAAATTTTAACTCTTGCTTACTATTTATTAAATATTAAGTAATAGTAACAGACGACCGTTTTGACTTTAATACGAATTTGTATGTCGCTTGGATACAACGCATGCGTGTTGAGGATGTTATTTATGTAGATACTAAAACCATTATTATTCGTTTAATTAATAATTTATAAAATTTGTTATATTAACAACATTTAAATAGCCAATGTAAATAAATAACTTAATTAGGTTTACACAAAAAGGTTTAAGTTAAATATTGTAATAAGTTTAACTAGATATTGGACTATAATTATAGAAAAAAACCACATACAATAATAAGGGAACTAGTAACGCTTTTATATTATTATATGTCCGGTGTTTCTATCACCAGGCGAGTGTTATATATCACCATTAGATATATTATCATACAATCTGAAACTATGAGGTTAGAATAGGACCGTTGTTATCATTATAAAAATAAGCAAATTTATAACAAACAGAGATCTTAAGTGTAACGATTTTAGATCTCATACTCGGATAAAAGAATGAAAATTACGTAGCTTTATTTATGAACTCATAAAACTATCTATACTTCATGAAGTATTTCAAGAATAAATACGTGTCAGAGATAGGGATAAGAGCAGCGAAAGTATTGTTTATTTCAGGAACAATTTGTTTGTTTTTTTTAACCCTATTTAGTTAACAAAATTAGCCTAAATCACATGAGAAAGTTAATGAGAAAGCTCTATTATATAATATATTAGAAAGTATTGGAATAAAATAAAAACATCGTGACCAAAAGTCTGAATGTAATATAATGCAGAAGCTCATAATGATCTTGTGAAATTTTTATTCGGGTCAAGGTTTCGTATCTGAAGGGCCATTGGTAATTTAGGCGATTTTAAAAGCTTGTTTTTTTATCATGTTAAAATTTCTACGTATTTAGGGATGTAATCTCTTTTAAATTGAAAATGGGTAATTACTTTGATTTCAATCAGCAAATAACCATCTCATAGCCTACCTTCGTTGTAAACAAGTGTAACTTTAATTTTCACAGTTATAAAGAAAATAAATTTCATCAAAAAGAAATAGAACTAGTCGTCACACAAAATCTATTTATTATTATCAGCGGTTTTAAACAAACTTTCATCTTGTGTACTCATTGTTATATATAAACGATGAATGATTATTTCACTTCACAGAAAGCTATTTATAAATACAATGGGAATAATAATTTGTTTTAGTTTGAATAGGGGTAGTCCCTATTTATAAGTCGAAATTGCTTTATGAGATAAATCTCTTTTGGAAGTCTTCTAAACTTCAACCGAGTGCCCTTTACTCGGAAAAAGCGTTATTCATCTGAAATATGAATTATACTTATACATCTTACACACCGTGTATATAATATGCTGTGAGGAATATTGTATTATGCAACACCGGGATTCATTTCGATTTCCTGCTGAAGCTGTCCTATAATAATTTAATAATTAATACATTAACAATGAATAATGGAAACGAGGTTACTTATGTTTAATACTGGATAGTTACGAATGTTCATTATCCAAACAAAACGTATGTACATATGTATGTACGTGCGCCGTTGTTTGGATGAAATGGTCATTATCATAACATAACCCGATTATGCACACGCATATACTATATATACGTCACCACGTGTATTAAATATCGATATATGTATAATATTCATGTTCATGTTTAACAAATTGACCATATTAAATTTATTAAGATTGTCAAAGATTACTTACTTTTTTTTGGTATCGAGATACAAATCTTCGTAATGATAGCCTACCTTTTGAAGGATATTTAGTCTAATAACTAGATGTTTACCTGTTAATACTCCATCGGTGGTCGTCCAGCGTTTGAAGAACTCACAGGATGTTAATTCGAAACTACTGAATAAGGTCACTTACCATAATCTATGATAATAAAGAATTAGATTCATGGAAGTAATCAAATGTCGTACTAGACGCTATAAACCACTGCTAGAAAGTTTTAGGTCCCCATTTTTATGTCACGTGCATGTGAACGTGTTACTAAACTTTATTGTAAGTGCTTTCGTAAATACGTACGTTAAGTAGGTTTATTTTTTAAAAAACAAATCAACAATACAGATTTATTAAAAAAAAATTAAAAACTAATGCCTAGTGTAATGTTTAAACAAAAAATATTACCTTACGCCTGATTGTTATATGGCAGAAAAAGAAATAATGAAACGGATTCACGCAATACTGTGTGTGGAAAGAGATCTAACTAGTAGTTTGTTTATTTGAACGAACAAAGGAAGTCGAAATATATTATCTAAATCAAACAAACTATGCGAAGTACGAGTGGAGTGATTGCGGCGTAATCCTATAGAAATTTTAAAAACAAAACCTTAGCGTAAATGTTTCCTTCAAAATAATGAAATACATAGTCCGGCCATAAGTTCTTATACAAATGAAAATGCATTTATTTTTAATGAAGTAATTTAATTATATTAAAATTTATTACTAAAATAAAAAATAAAAAAAGCATTCTATTCGAAATGGCCACCTTTGGCTTTTACACAGGCCTTTAGTCTGTTTGGCCAGGTATCTATGGATTTACGCACTGTTTCCAAGGGAAATTTCGCCACTGCTTGCTCCAAAGATTTTTTAAGAGACTCAATGTAGCCGTGTTATTTAGAGCAAGCCACGTCCTCTAAAACTGATCATAATTTGAAGTCTGAAGGGCTAGATGAGGGCCACGCTTCAGCTCCTATAAAGTCCGGATCGTTGGTTTCAAATCAGGTTTGGGTAGTCCGTATCTTGTGACCAGGTGCAGACTCCTGCTGGAAAGTCCACGTTATATCTTTAAAAAGTGTATCGCTGAGATTTTTCACTACATGATCCAAGATTGTATCTTGATACACTTTGGCAGAAGTTTTCACTCCTTGACAAGACACGCTCCACCAAACCACTGAGGCAGGGTGATGACCACGTTGTACCTTTCCGACCACTTGAGCAGCTTCTTTAGAACTGTGAGCGTACACTATATCATTTTGCTTATTGTGCAAAATTTTTATCTGTAAAGAGGATATTTCTATGCTTTCACCAGCGTATCGCGACAGGTTTGTTCGTTTTGATCGATCTACTCTCTTTAATTGTAAATATTGATTTAGGGCAAGTCCTGTATATGGAAGATAAACACCGAGTCCCAAGTCTTATTTTATAATACGCGACAGAGTCCTAGCGGGAATCTTCATTTCTCGCGATAAGGTTTTTTCCTTCCTAATAAGGTTTCGACGAATTCTAGCATTAACAGCCTTCGTTGTCCTAATAGTACGTGGCTGCCCCGATCTTTTTTGGTCTACGACATAGGAAGTGTTGTTGTATCTGTTGATAGTACGATATACGAACATAAGGCTGATACCAAGCTTTTGAAGTGTTTGGAATATGACCGACGGCTCCATACTCATTTTGTGCAAGGCCATTCCATGTTGTAATTTGACAATGAACACGAGACAATATGTGGCGCAAAATCGAAAGAATTTTTTAAAATAATATACGTATTCCAAATTCAAAATAATTAAAAAGTTGAAAAAAATAAAAGTTTTTATGTAACAGTATTTATGGCGAGACTAGTATCACATAAAGGCTTATTGGATTATATTGGTTAAAGAAATTTATGAACGGAAATTGGTATTTTATTTTTAAAAAGAAAGCCTTATAAGTAGAGCGTCAAGAATGTATATATATGTAACGACAAAACTACAAATCATGACATCCATTATCATACACAAAAATGATCAAAATGATCAGATTCAAAGAAGCATCAAAATTTTATTCTAATAGTACCGAAAAACTATGTCAAAAAGATGGGATCTATTAACAACTGTACTGTCTAAGCTGTACAATGATTTTTATCGCAATAATAGAATGGTATAAAGGAAATTGTTAAAAAAGTTCACCCTTCATTTGACATTAGATATTGTCAAATGAAAAACCAGTAACAAATTAAGTAATAACTGCTTTTAACACAATTATTTTGTACTATTAAGGTTTTGTTTTTTAGTTATAAACAATGGCATATTTCATCTCAGTTTCACATGTTAATAATGTAGTCTATCTGTGTGCACTAGGTAAGATATTTTTTTTAAATAAGCTCTAGGGTATATATACGTTTCGAATACGTAACCTCATACATGTAAACACCCATCAATATTTTTATATCGGTAGATTGTTTTGAAGAAACCTCAACATCAAAGTTCCACTCATGTAACCCCTGATCGATCTAGGGACCTCATTGATATAAAGCAAAACGTTTTGGTCTGAGGCCGATAGCAATTTTTGTAATAATAATTCATTTAATAGAATGTCCCAACTGTTGTCTAGAGGTGTTGCTCTACATCTATTCTCAGCCATAACTCCTTACCTGCCTCATACGTGAAAGATGAAAACTTGTGAACGCATTCTTGATAGAGCCTAAGCAGCTCATCTTGTTCTTTGGACGCTGACAGTTTTGCGCCCGTTTTGCCGACTTACGTATGAAAAAGTTTGCCAAAGCTAAAACAAGAAAAGTGGTTAATTAATTAAATAAAATATTTAGAAAAAAAAAAACATTTCTAATAAAGATATTCATAGCTTTATGTTTGATGTTTATTAATTGTTAACCCTTCAGTGTGGACACTAATGTAAAACTAAAAGGTGATCAACAGTGTTCTGGTCGACGCGCCTTTCTACAGTTTAAGGTTTCATAAACAAAGGTTGGTCAATTCATCTAACCCTCGCATAAATGTGATATTAAAATACACAGTCATTCTACTATCAACTTAACTTAGTGACAAAGTAACTGATTTGTGTAATATATATATTTCGACTATAATAAACTTGATTAGCATTGATGTGCCTGCTTCCTGTTTTCGATCTACATTCATCCTGCTAGTGATATGATATGGAATTTAATTTTATCATTTAAATTTTCGAGGCGAATCTGTAATAAAAATACTTAGTTACGTTTATAAATTTATACATACATTCAAATGTAAATATAATTATATTCCCAAAAAGTCATTAGGAAAAAACTAATACGTTGAAAACTAATATTTATTGATATGTAATTGCAGCTTCACACATTTAACAAATTTATTTATTAGTATTCTCATCTCACGAACTATAGTTTTTTGCACATTGTCATTGAATATTTTTACAAACATGTTATCAATTCACAAGCGATGTGAACAAGCACATAATAAACTTTCACGGCGAAACATTTACTGAACACTCGGTAAAATACTTCAATCAACACTTCATATAACACTGAATGAATTAGTTTGATTCAACAGAAGAATTTACAGAGTCTATCATAATTTAGAAACGTATTTATTTAAATTAGTCTCATAAAATTTCTTTAACATCGCTCAGATATTTTGCCTTGAGACTGTTGATCGGGCTTCGGTGTGATTTATTTTATTTCACTATGAGATTATATGAAAAAAATTAATCAAACGTGAAAATTTTAAAATATATAGTCGTATCGATTAAATGATAAAAAATTTTGGAATAAAATATCTTAAGTTTAAACGAAACGTATATACATGTGTATATGTGCTTATGCGCAAATGACCATTGGGAGTGTTCACGCGTTCAGGTTTTATGCTGATAGAACAGTCGCCGCACCTATGGTAATACGTGGGCTTAATTTTTTTTTGGTTACATAGTAAATTACTTTTCACTAGTCGTGCAAAAAAAATTGGTCCGTTAGTCTGATGTTTCCCCGAATTTTTGTGGTAAATTTAGTAGAACAGTAACACCAAAGCTATATAGAAAATCTATTTTTTTTACGTTGTTTTGGAGAGCTTATGAATTTCTGTATAGATATTCAACGTTTATCATACAAAGTAATGAGTGAAATATCTCAACAGTGTTTCTGCGATTGATCGTAAAAATCTGTAAAAAAATTCGAATATTAAGCAGAGGAGAAACTAAACATAACCACCGTCGTCCACCGATTTTATTAAGCTCCCCCTATATTATTTGAAGTATTAATTGCCTCCTCAAATTGCTTCAGCGTCAGAGGAAGATACCGTTCACATTAAGACCCATTGGTTTACGTCTTTAAAGATCCTATATATACATTTTCCACAATCCTAAAAAAATATTGTTTCAATATTATTTATAACGAACACATTTACCAAAATTAATTTGTACACAAAAATATCACCTAAAAGTACACATATAAAATCTTTTACAGATATTTATAATAATAAAATAAGCCCTTAAAAAAGCTGGAACCAGCATTATTAAATAATTATTTGCGCATACAGTGATATGAATATAAACTCTCTAACGACGGTAAGCCCTGCTGAGGGTAATGAGCCAAGCTGATGATAATGATGATTTTAAAATTACTATTAGTAATGTGACTTAATGCCTTCCCTAGGAGAATACAATAATTCTGATAGAGCTCTGGAAGGTCATAAGAAAGCCTTCCCATTCCTTGAGAGGTGTTAATCCAAATCTTACTTTATTCCGGTGCTTCTACTAAGGTATTGAAGAAGACAACCGAGGAGTTAATAATATAAACATTAAATAGTTATTTGTTAGTTAGAGTAAGTTGATGAATTTTCTGTACGATCACAACTGACCCCACAAGTGGGGTATCTTTTGAAGATTAGCCGTATACAGAAAAAAAAAAAATTGTTAGTTTAAAAAATATAAACATAATAGTCCGTTTAAGTATGTCGATCGGTCACCTTTAACCTTTTCCAATTATTTTTAAGGTTATAGATAATTGAGTATAATAGTTTTTTTTTTATTTACATTGATAGGTAAACTAAGAAAAGATTGCGAATAGATTTTTTTTGCTTATTTATACTTATACTATTGTCATATGCGAAACAATCTACACGTAGTATAAAATACTCAGTAATTATAAATTTTGAAATGTCACTTAAATACAATCGGACCTTAATATTTTATTATGCGTTGGTGCAAATACCACAATTTTCGATTTTATAACTCTAGTTACTTCTTATATATATTACGGCTGGATTGTGGTATTCCAATAAATTTTATAGCAGAAACTACTTTTGCACTATAAGTTTTCATTCTCTCCATAAAATTTCGCGTGCATGGCAATAAATATTAATAAAATCAAAGATTCGTACCCATGGCAGAAAAAAAGGTATGAATCTCTTTTGTGTATAATGATAAATTGATTGATCGTAAACATAGCCTTCTTGATATTAGCTTCCCAGATTGCTGACTTGGTACTAAATCTAGACAGTTAGAGTCGACCGTTTTAGAGATCGTCACGTCGTATGAATTATACGGTACCCCCATAAACTTTACGACGGCGGGTAACTTTTGCACTATTTCAGTTTTATTATGAATTAGAGGACCTGTTTGCTGTATTTTTATTTCAGGCTACGTGCTAGACATCAAGGATATATTAGTTAGTATTATGTATTCAGCTTCATCTTTTCTTGTTATGTGCAAAGGTAAAGTTCGAAAAATAAAAAAATCATTGATGTAGCCATAGCTTTGTAGAGTTCAAGTTCACTGTTGTTGTTGTTGCATAATTGACGAGGAAGTATTTTTTAGTTTTATAAAGTTTCTACTTTATGTTGAATTAAAATGAAATAAAATTTTTCATTACTGCGAATCAAACTTGATTATTAATGATACTATTTTAACTGAAATCTTCAGAAATAGATATTAAAAAATCAAGAATTTAGTTAATAATAGCTTTCGTCAGAAATTATTCTCATGTCTAATGACATATACATATGCTACTGGTAGCTAGTCTATTCATTAGGATATTATGGATAGACTAGCTATAGGTAAATCACTACGTAGCTTCAAAAATAGCAATTTACCTATATATATAGTAAATCTCTAAAGTGCGAAATTTAGAAGTTTACTACCGTGCTTTAGTAAATTAACTGACACGGTCTAATTATTGAAAGGGCAGTTATATCATATTTAAATATTTTAACCAACGAATCTAGTAAATTTCATTATAAATGTATACTTATTAACATTACTGATGAAGGAGTAATTTGTAGTTAACAATCAAGTCTAAACAATAGATTCAAACATCAGGGTGTATATAGCTATAACTACTTTAACCGTAACACAATAAGGGTATATTTAATATTTATTTAAACTTGATCTCTTGTCACTTTATTTAATATTGCGTTTAGCTATCAGGTAATTATTTAAGATAAAAAAAATGTAACTGAACAACAAAAGCAAAAATTGCAGATATATTGTTGTTTAATTAGTATAAGAAAAAACTTAAATTAATCACAATGAAATAGCGATCCACATTGTAGAGAATATATTTTTATCAAATTTAAATAATAATTTATTAATAATAATAAGATATAGTAACTAAAAAAAGGTTTACCTGTAAATTACAGCAGAATGCACAAAGTTGGAAAAAACACTGAGATTATTCAAAACACTATAACTAGTTAACAAGTTCAAATCGGTATACTTTAGAGCTTTGTGAGCCTGAAACTTAGATGAAGAAGAGGATCTAGCGCGAAAAATACGCAGAATTCTAGCTTCCGGGTACCAACGTCCGCCTTGGCGAGAGGACCCGACATAAATGAATCAAAGATACGCGCTATCACGGAACGAGTCCCGCAATACATTTCATTTTAAACATGTATGTTTTAACTAGTAAAGTTTTTTTTTTTACATACTAAATTACATTAGTTAAGTTTGTCAATAATTTTTTTTAATATAACAGAAAACATTGATAAATATTTACAGCGACTTGCTGCTATAGTGAAAAGAAGTTTTTTCCAAAATAGTTCAACAATGCTTAATAATTAGTTCATCGTTACAGTTAAGCATTTTAACTAGCCAACCTGTAGATGAAAGGCCAAGGTAACTTAAAGAATATGTAAATCAATTAATCCTGAAGCACTAATGCTAACTTAATACTATAAAGCTACCATGAATGACAAATTTTCTTACAGTAGCGTGTTGATTTTTTTTTATTATTTTGACTAGCACTTCGCCACTATCCCGCGGAAGTGTAGATGATAAGCATACTATTTAAGAAGTTTGTTTACTCCCTTAGCCTCTCGTCGCTTCTCTACAAAACCGCTGCTGCTGACAGACTATTAAAAACTTTATATTCATTTACTACTTTCAAGGTTTATTGTGTTGTTTTCTTTTTTTTTTTAAACCATAAATCAGTTAACTATTGTTTTATAAAACTGAAGGATTTCAAATACAAAATATCTAGTTAAGAAATTATAATATGAAAGTAATCTTCGTCATCATCATCGGCCGATAGAAGTCCACTGCTGGACATAAGCCTCCCGAAAGATAACCCCATTGATTCCGCTTCGCCGGGCATCAGGGACCGTCGTTTGCAGGGGTTGATGTGGGAGGATTTGGACCATTTCCCACCAAGCTGGCCCAATGCAGCTAAAATATTAGTTGTTTAAAATTTAGATTACATCCCGATTATAGCTTTTCCATAAAGTTTTTGTCTTACATATTTTTTGAATAATTTTAATGAATAGAGATTTGAAATAAATTGAATAACATTAAATAGATTGACACTATGTATTATTTTAAAAAGGCACTGGGTGAAAAAAAATGCCTATTTTTTGCTTGGTTTACTTTATTTTTTTATGATTCTTCCCCACATTCTGTCGCCTGTACATACCGAAACGATTTATCATCCGCACTGACGTTTTTTTAAAGCATTACGCTCTCATGAATACAGTTAAAGTAAAAGAAAAACTCACTAAAAAGTTTTGCTATGAAATATTTTTGCCGCTTTTTTTGGATTTTTTAAACGTTGTATGTGTAATGTTTTACATATTTCATATAAGTAACATAAAATATCTAACTTTGTTCGCTATTCAAAGACCAACCCTTACATAAGCAGAATATTCTTTGAAATTCATAATTGGTATTTTTTTTAATAAAAGAGATGATCATAGTTTGAAAATTATTTAAAATAAACTTTAGAAATAAATGTTTCATTACATATATATATATATAATGAAACATTTATTTTATATATAATTTTTAACATATATATATATATATATATATATATATATATATATCAAGTGGTTCTTTTTAGGTACTACTTTTCTATTAAAATAGTTGGGTTTCGCCTCTTGAAATTTCATCATCATCCAACCATTGATAAATTTAGATCGGATCCTAAAAAAGGCAGAGATTACTGGGATGCTGTATGAATACTTTGATTTCATAAATTAATTTGGTTTTCCGTTAAAGACACTTAAAACAGATTTGTCTTGAATTGTTCAATAACATTTTTATGCCTTCTCACTCTCAACACATCCAATTTGTAACTTTTTCATTTAGCGTACGAGATTAATGAGAAACCTTTGAACCTTTATAACATAAAGAAATCGTAACTTGATCACTGCTCTCCCAAAAGCTCTTTAAACCATTAATAAGAATGTGTTTTGTTTGTATGTAGAAAAGGCGTTTCGCTTTTCGCTTGATTGCGTATTTTTCTTTAGACATCATTAATTACTTTAGGAAAAATCTGACTTCACGTTAATTTCGCGCTTGAATGAACGATGAAAATATCATTTGTTTGAATAGAAAGTTTATTAACATACGGACGCACAATCCGTTCACAATTTCTTAATATAATGTTGCTATTGTATGTAAGTAAAATACGTTAATACAAAATTTTAACACAAATAAAATGAGTTGTACAATCTCATTATCAGCCGATAGACGTCCACTGCTGGATATAGATCTCCAAGAAAGATCTCTACACGGATCACTCCCGCATTTCTTCACAGCCTTCACTAGATCGTCATTCCAGCTTGTTATATATATATTTTTTAAAATTTCTTGCTTTTTTCAGTATGTTTTCGCCAGTGTATTATTGTTAAATGTCTATTGCCTCAATACACAACCCTTTCAAAGGGTTTATCAAAGGAGATCCATAAATGATGCATATAATCAATTTATTAATACTTTCAAAAGTTTAATCAATGACAGGCAAGACGGGCGAAGACACGATTCGGCCGAATATAAGAAAAAATATCTACTCGAAACTTTGAAGATGGATATGTCTAAAGCAGATTATAACAGATTCTTACGGCAACAAGTAGCTGAAACTACTAGGGGTCCAATAATTAAGGACAAAGACATGCTATCACAGTTAGTTGAAAATGAACTTAAATATACTCTCGCTAAGAAATCATCTGCACTATTCGATCGCCCATTTTTGCTGAAGAAAGGGAAACAAGATTTCCTCGTTATTCATCCTGGTAGTCTGGATCCATTTGTGACAGTGGTACCGAACGATATTTATTATAATAATGAGAAAACTTGTGTTAATTGGTTAGAAGATTGTAACCAACAGGGTATAAGGTCGCGGCTCTTACAAAAACTCAGATCACCATACGTCTAAGTTAGTAAATTGATTGAAACATTTGTAATGTTACTTGTCTTTTTTTTAACATCTATCAATAAGTTATAAAAATCAGTACTAAATAAACAGTTTTAAAATGAACAATAGTGTCGGTAAACATTAAAAAACAGGGATGTATTAAGTCCATCCTATCTATTGTAGCTCGCAAACTCCTACTTCCGTTTTCATTTTGTTTGAAAAATGATTACGGTGAGTTTCTGGTCGTGCTGCACTAAAGTTTGTTAAGCCACTCCCAGGTTTGTAAGTTCCTACATCTAGTTTAAGTTTAAGAGTATTTTTTTTGGAGGTGATTTTCGAATAGTTTTATATTATAACTTTACTATAGATTATGACAATTTTTTTTATTAAAAAAAAAAACGTTTACGAGCACACGATATTGTGGATCCTGTTTTCACCACCACCTTTCTTAATGTTGGCAACATTGTTAAGTGTTTGTTTTTCGGTGTTCATACACCATCCGGGAGTTTTTTTGCTAGTTACCTTGCATTTTTTTGTTAGAATAGATCAGGGCGGTAACGGAACAATTGAACAATGTAAAAGGTTAATAAATACACCAATTATTAATATTAGACATTTTTTATTAGTTGTTCACTTAGCAGCAATACACGAATAGAATTCCTTATTATATAGGCAGGTTCGATACAATATCAAGATTAATAATTATCGTACATTTTATCAGTACCATAGAATCATCATCACGTTAACGATATAATGTCACAGTATCCTTAGCCGAGCTAATTTTAACCGAGATATTAAATGCTATTAATTATTAAGTAAAATATTAGTTAAATATTTAAAACAGGCGAGAATTAACTTTTAAAAAAAACTGCAAAAAACAATTTAAAAGTCAAAACTATATTGAATTAAAAAAAATGTCCTCTATTATGTTTTTTCGATTCGCAAATGTATATCTATGTAAGTAGATCATTCGTTGCCTTATATATTGTAGGAATTATATATCTAGAAAAAAAAAGCAATTACAACTGGCAGTGAAAGAAATAACTAAAAGGTATGAGAAATAGCTTTTGGCACATGATAAAAAAACAGAGTTTTAAAATTGAACGAAATAACAAAATTCACAGTTTTAGAGAGAACTTTTGTAAAGCATACACTAATAATCAAAGTGTACTATTACAGATTATTTTGATTGGTATAATATTAAAAAAAAGCTTAATAAGCGAATGGTTGTAATGTATGAGAGAAGATACGAAAAATTACTAGCATAATTTCCCTAACCCTAATAATAATGATTCATTTTATATGGCACCAGATCACCTTCTCAGAGCACCCTCGCAGTATACGGAATTATTGGACATCATAATCATCATATATAATAATTGAAGTCCATTAATATTTTCATTATCTAAGTACTTAGCTAGCAGTATTGTCCAGAATGGTGAAGTCCGCTTAATAATAAATACAATGTTATATATCAATAAAATCTCTACTAAATTTGTAAGAAATATCAAATCTGTGAAATCCAGAATCCTCCACGAATATTTAAAACAACAGTAAATTAAACGAGAAGTTCAATGAACTTATGCACCAAGTAAATATTTTTAGAGTTATAAATATGAGAAAATTGTTTGCTGAAAGAAAAAAAAAACGGCTTTAGAGTAGAGAAATTACAGACAACATTAAATTGACCTTATGATTAATAAACATTTATTTCTTTGAAATCTATCCGCGTCGCGGGATTATCTGAAATCAAAAGCGTGGCATTAGATATCGTAAAACGTACACGTTATTATAACAAAAAAAAAAAACAATGTAATTAAAGAACTTTGTTCCAAAGCCATTGTAAATATAGGAAATAAAAAAGAAACATTTGATTTTAGTGACAGAAAACAATAATAGAAATCCTTGACTTCTGCGCTAGATTTTGCTCCTGTGTTGCAGAAGTTAGTGTCCCCTGCCCAGATTTAAAAAAATTGTGTAGAAAGTGAAAAAAAAAACATGCTAAAACACTTCAATATTTATTTCTTTTTGTAAATAAATATTCAATAAACATTGGATAATAAAACAAGGAAGAACAAAGAAAATTGTAATTTTATGTGTTTAGTATCATCGTCACCCACCTTAAACATCCATGTAATGATCAAAGAACAGTTGCATTAACGAGGGCAAGGGGAAAAGGTTAATAAATATTATAAAGGACGGAGCTAAAGTAACATATATAGCAAAAATGGTGGGTTTGGAGTTAGAGTTAAAATTGTATCGCGGTGGTGGGGATTCAAAGATTTCCACCTCTTCAAAGAATGGGTAAACATCGGGGAACATGGCACTGTATCGGTCCAAGGCAGCGTGTAAGAAAAATGTTTGTTAGTAGAAATTCAATGGTGTTAGTACAATTGATATATATATATATATATATATATGTTTACTTCTAAAAACAAGTCATGCAAAATATTTTAAAATAGTAGTTAAAAGTACGTTATTCCGTACGTAATAACTCAATCATATTTTAAACCATATTTTAAGTCAGTTGTAGGAAATGAAATGAATGTGGTTTTTTTTAACTTTTACATTCACAAAAAACTTCATTTCCACTTTATAGACCAGTAAGTATTTGAAATAAACTGACTAGCGGCATCGTTGGGTGTTCCTGCCGGCGACGGCGAAACGGCCAAGCTTGATGCCTCTGCGGGTTCCCATCAGCTCCACTTGCTCTACGCAACCGGTCAAGCCGGGGTAGCTCATGTAGTTGATGCGCTCCGGTATGCCACCTGATTACAGAAATTCACAGTTTGAATTACGTACAGTAGTAGCTGCACGCAAAGTTATTTTAAGCAACGGGATTAGCTAATAAGCTAACCGCTAATATATCAATCTTGTAAAATTCTTACTTAGTGGTGATTAAGTTTGCGATCCAATAGTTAATACAACATAATAATTGCTTGATTTTTGCTTACCAATGTAGACGTTGGAGTCTGCGTTCATGATACTCGTGAATCCGATGGAGCTACCGCTCTTAGCGTTTCCGTCAACAGACAGATACGCTTGACCGTCGGTTAGCAGTTTTGCGATGATCTAAAAAATATGTTTATTTAATAAATCGTGTACCTAATAGTATGTTTTTATTTTTAGCAATGGGGAGTACTACTGTAATTATTTTCTAAACGGGACGTACTATTTTTTGTGTTAAACCAATCGTGCGCAATGCGGTGTTGTGTAAACGACCAAAATTTCCCCACTTTGTTACAGGAAAAGATACCTCTCCAATTTCCTGCTCACTTCGTGGCTCTTTGGCAAGATAATACGTACATTAAAAATGAACTGTCCACGATGAAAGATTGTTAACAAAATAAAATGGAAGATTACCTCGTGTCGTTCCCCGTCATTGACGTGCACATTTTCAATGCGAAGTTCGGACTTTCCGCTGCCTAGATCCCACTCCATAACAACAATGCCGTTTTCAACTGTAAAAGTATCTCTACTTTAGATAAACTCTTAACTAATTCCATTAAGAAATCATAATAATTTTGAACAGATGTGAAACGTTATTTGATCTTCGATAAATGTCATTATAGAATCAATACTGTAATAATCATCGAATTTTGTTGAAGTTAAGACTGATGATATGGCGAAGTAGGAAGTATCTTTCGAATTGTAGTGAGTAACATATTAAAACTTACTTCTAAGAAGTATGTAGTCGCCAGTGTTTGCTGGAGCTTGAGTCTCGCGTTGATATAGAAGTACTCCGTCGGAGTATGTGTTTATGGCGAGGGCAATAACAGCCGGTTCAATGTCAAGTTGGTCATAGCGCATCATACCACCCGGAAGCTCTAGATATCCGTTTCCGTTGAAGCCCACGCTGTCAATTAGCTCAAACTCTGCGAATGTGTTGAATGATTATGATAAAATTTTTTCATAAGCAAAAGTAACCATTTAAACTCATTATACGTACCGAATTGTTTTTAAGATGATTTTATAGGTTTCTTATTTTAGTTTTAAACAATAAACAAGCATTTTTTTTAAATTACAATCGTATTGTTAAAAGAAAACTTTGTAAAAACCAAAATTCTATAGCGTATAAACATAGTATGATTACATAAAAAGGAATACTTACGCATCTGGCAATTGGCACCAGCAAAACCTAATGGACAATCACAGCTGTAATTCAATCTGGAGGATCTGTCTTCTTTGCAATAGCCGCCGTTTCGGCATGGTTTAGCTGCGCAAGGGTCAACAGGGGCTTGACGGTATGCCACACGAGTTTCACAGTAGGTGCCTGTGAAGCCAGCGGGGCAGCTACAAGCCGTCGCATCAGCGGACATGCAACGTCCTCCATTGCGACACAAATTGCACACACTTTCCACCTGAAAAGGATATTAAAAGATATCGTATTTACAATCCTTTATCTTCGGACGCAACTTCGTAATATATAAAAACTTCTTAGTGGGTTGTATAAGAAAAATAGACAATTTAGAAAACTTATATGGTGAAAAGGAAATATTTGAGAACATGGATTTATTATACCTCTGGAATATCTCCGCGGACGTCGTTGGGGCATTCTTGAACATTGACAGATTGGATCGACGAGTTCATGATGTCCAATTGATCGCCGTTGTTAAGTCGTACCTGTGTAACAAAACGGTTATCAATCTTAGAACTAGTTCATTGTGCAATTGCCAAGATTTTATAAATTTCGTTAAAAGAATTTGTTTATATTTATTTAGAATATAATACACACATCCTTGATACATCCATTGAAGCCTCCGGTAACACCAGTACTGTTGTCAATAGATTCGTCTACGCCACCAATGTACATTATCATGTCTAATATGACCTCCTGTAACAAATAAAATAGTAAGCATCTTTTTATTTATATTAACATAATACTTGTATTCATCATCATCACCAGCCGATAGACCCCCACTGCTGGATATAGGCTTAGGACTTATATTCATATTCTGTTATATACCTTATCTTTAGGTTTCAGAAAAATTTTTACTTTATCTAAATATTTGTTTATTTACAGTTTTATAAGACGGTAGTTTCTGTTCGTAGGAATCGATCATGTTGATCTTCATGGAGACGTCAGCACCAACACGCGCGATGTGCACATCGGTCCATTCATTCACTTCGAGGGTCTTGTTGCTAACCAGGGTTATTTGATTGCCTGCAGGAAAATAAAAACAATAAATTACACGTTTATAACAAATTCATTATATAAAATAATTCCGTGAGAAAGATGTCAAAGAATGACAGCCGGTAAATTCAGATGTGATTCAGAGTAATGATTCAGAATTAGAACAGCGGGTGTGGAGAGTTCACATGCATAATGAGAAGAATTACCATCGCCTAGATCCAAGCGGAATTCAAGTTTTCCGTTGTGAACAGTGAGTGCAGTGAAGCCACTACCCCGGGCCTTGCAATACATGATGACGCCGTCGATGAGGGGCGGTGCGGCCTTAATCTTCATGGACATGTGGAAGTAGCGGCGCGAGGTGCGCGGCAGCTTGATGGCGAGGTAAGCGCTACCCGTGAATGCCGGATACTCTATAGTTTGGTTTTGTTCACAGCTGAAAATTGCTTACACGTTTAATATATATTTCCTACGACTAATTGTCTAACTATGTAATAAATTGATTTGCATTGAAAGTTAATATTGTCATATTTGGATTATTTTATAAAAACCCATGAATTTGAACATATTAAAGTATTGTTGGAATTCATTTCTACATATAACCATCGAGTAGCTGCAATTGTGCAAATATGTGGTGACATTGAAATTACCGTTACAAGCTAAGATCATTTTACGTAATTGGTTAAATATTTAAAATGGCGAAAGTTGACTTACTTCATGCCGGTGTAGGCGACCGGGCACGCGCATTTATATCCGTCAACGGTGTCAGTGCAACGTCCAGGGCCGCACAGTCCTGGCCGACATGCCTGACCTATGTTGTCGCAGTTAAGCCCAGCGTATCCTGGAGCGCAAAGGCATACGTACCCGCGCTCGTTTCTTGCTTCCTACCAAATGGAATGATAATTCTTAAACTATATTATTGATCAGTTATAAAAAAGCAGCATAATTATACTTTCTATTCTGCAATAAGAATAACTTTGCGCTACTCTACATTTGTGTTATTTTGAAAAGCTTATATACGGGACTATTATGTCATATATTGTTATGTATTCTGATTTAATTGAAATTTAAGCTTACAAAATTTCGCGGTTAGATCGCGATTTAGTATTCATTGATTCAGCTAAAAACTTTTGAGTTTTGTTCATAAGAGTAACAGTTAAGTTAAACATTAAAATATTTATAAAGACCTGGCAGACTCCGTCGTGAAGGCATAGGTTGGGGACGCAAGAATCGCAATCCAAAACATTATACTGATCTTTGCTGTCTGCCATCAGGTTTATCTCCTCGTGGCCAAGGATCAACATGCTCACGCAACCAATGAAACTGAAAATTATGAAAAGGAATATTATTTAAGGTTAATGCGAAAAATTGCACTAAACTGCCGACCGCAGCAAAGCTCTAAAGAAATTATAGATACTTTCTAACGAAAAAATATAATGGTATACTAACCCAGAAGCGCCTGTTAATTTATTGGATATTTGGTTCATATCTGGCACACCACCAACATACAGGGGCTGTTTCAGGTCCAGCACGTCCCATTGTTTAGACGACTCGGTTATGAACGGTCCCTTGTTGTCGACATCCATTGTAACTGATGCAATCAAAACAATGTTACAGTATTATATCTACTAAAATCTACTCTATGCAATTTAATATATGACAGTAATAAAAACAGACGTCGCTGCGATAGACACAGATTCGTTTTGTTTTATTAAAGAATTAACTAATGTATAAGTAATGTAAAAAAAATTTTAAGATACCTTTAGAATTGGTCCTACTGAGTCGGACAGTATGCCAGGCGTTAAGTTGTAAAGGTCTGTCGCCATACACTGAGAGCGGGCCACTGCCGGTGTCAAATACTAAGAATGGCACACCATCTTTGAGCTGAAGCGCTAAGTAATCGCCAGTGCGGTCATCATTCTGATCATTGTAGAGAATTATACCATTGTTGTCTGCGAACAAGTCGAATTTAAATTAAACTAGATAAAGAAACGTTCGGTGTATATATACAATAGATTTTTAGTAAATATAATGCTTACCACTGGGTTTGAAGGTGACCTCGATGTCGAATTGCATGTAGGCGTCTTTTATCTTGGGTAGCGACAACCATCCGTCTCCGTTGAATTTAGGTATGATTCCCGTTACACGTAAGATAGCGCGGGTCTCGACCGCCGCACGGTCGTTGCTTACGCGGCAGACGTAAGTGCCCGCATCCGGTTCACTAACATTATCCAAGTTCAATACGGGCTGAAAAGATTGACAACATACAACGCATTATAGTAGATATATGCTAAATCATATTACACTATCTATAAGTCCCAAAAATATAAGAAAAACGAGTTGATTTTTATTTACGGAAGCTTTAGCTCATCACTTTTACTCGTACATCGCTTTTTTTAAGCTTCATGCTATGATTGTTTTAACGTATGTACTCGTGAAAAAAAAACATCATTTTTAAAAAATCCTTTTGGTGGGTAACTCGTTCTTGTTTGACCTGTACTAGGCAAAAAGAAAAATTGCAACCAAATTTCAAGTCTCTAGATATTTTGGTTCTAGAGATACCGTAATGAGTAAGTGGAAATCTTTTATGTATATCGATTAAGTCTCACGTGAACATTTAAAGTGACGTCATCGTTCAACTTATCAGTCAGATGGGTAAGTGCCCATGTTACTAAAACGGCCTGTTTTGTCAGGGTCCCAATAAATCTAAACATTACATCTAAGGGTAAAATCTAACAAAACTTACATCATTAATTCTAACGTTTGGAGGTAGATATGAGTATTCTTTGCTCCATTCTATGGATACGGGTTGTTCCAAGTTATGATTGCAAGGTAAACTGACAGAATCCTGTAAACGTGCAGTGTAGGCTTGTGGCTTGATATCAGTTGGATACAGCTGATTATAGGGTTCTGAAATTAGACAAATAATTGTGTGTAAAGAAATAAATAACCGGATATAAATATGAAAACAACTAAAACCGCTTTAGTATCATTGTCAGCAATTTGTATTTATTTAGTTTTTTTTTTTGGTAAATTTAAAATTAAAAAATCATTTGTTTTAATTACTTCATAAGCCAAAAGGTTTTTTGTTACGAAATATTTATTTCCTTGCTTATAATTGTCGATTTCATTTGAATGCTAAAAATAGTTTGGTACGAAAATGAATTTATGATTTACCCGGTACTACAACTAAGTTGAAGTCATCGTAGAATGTTCTTCCATACGGATCGTTTCCAGTACATCTGTATACACCAGCGTCTGATTCCTCGACACCTTGTAGCACCAACAAAGCACCATCACCGTAAGTCTGTAGATGATCAAGTTATTATTTTTAAAATATAATATGATGTATAATGTTTGTTTTACTGTTTCAAGGCAATTTTTAGCAAGTATTTTGTTACTATAGAATTATTAGGATTAACCTAAGAGCTTCGGTTTGACATGTTTTTTTTTTTCAATAAATTACCTTGTACTTAATATTACGGAAAAGGCTGCTAATGTAATAATTACTTTAAGTTTTATATCGATTTCGGTTTATCAAATAACTCACCCTTGATTCTACATACTGCTTTGTACCGTAACGTTCCCAAATTACTCTGGTGTCTCTTGATCCACTCTTGCACATGACCTCAACATTTTCACCCACTCTGTACTGCTTCCTTGGTTGCTCAATTGTCACTAGTCTCGGTGGCTCGTTACGCGGTCCTAAAGTGAAACAAACTTTCAATATAACTAAAATTAAATTAAAAAATACTGAAATTGATATAATAAAAACATCATGAAAATAACATAATATATATATATATATATCTTAAAAGCAAAAACATGCAGGCATAACTATAATATATAACAGCATGCTAAGTAGAATTACTGGGTACACATTTTGTACAGATATTATGATAACAACTATTTACATTTGTCGTTTATATAAACCGACATAAACATAAGCAATTCATGTTAGATATCTGTATATACATATGTGTATATATAAAAATGAATGGTATAGTTATTTAATATTTCTATTTCACAATATTACGGCACTAGTGAAAAATGTACACATATGAATGATTAACCATGAAGGTTTCTTAATTATTACTTTTCACCATAGACAGCTTGCTAACTTCAAAGTTGATCATACTATCACTATGAAAATATATGCAAATACACTTGGCGCTAAACAAACTTCTCCATAGTCTTACGAAATATCCTAGCATCAAAGAAAAAATCATACATTTTCAGATATACTGTGTCTAAAAAAATTCTACGGGATTTGACCGGAATATATTCTTACGTAAATAACATTTACAACGGAAATAACAGAACAGCATAGTGAAATAACTGTTCTAAGTACAATTCCGACACCACAACCGTAAACATTACTGTTTATTGTTAATAAAGCATTATAATCTCTATTTTTCATATGCGAACAAATTTTTAAAATTTCGAAAATACCAATATTCAAATTTGTGTAAACAATATTAACATCACATAAACATATAACACATATACATATTTAAAAATTTTTCAAAAGTTGTAAACTCAATCTTCAAGTTTAGTATGCAAAATAGTGGACTTCATATTTACATAACGTCTTTTTTTTTTTTTTCATTTTATTGCTTTCAACGTATAACATCACACATGAAACCGACATACACATGTTATTTGTACACAACCCATAACCTCTATCCACCACCAGATTTACCATCAGTGTTCGCATAAGTGTTCGAGAGCGTCCTCGGATAACGATCGTCGTTCAATAGGCAGACTTCATCGCTAGAATCCTGACAGTCGTTGAATCCGTCACAGAGAAGCTTCTCGTCTATGCAACCCGTGTCGTCATGACAACGGAATTGCGATCTCAAACATTCATTACCTTTGCGTAAAAATAAAAAGGTGAGCGTATATTTACAAAAGATACCAAAACGAAGATAAAAAGTTAAGCCAATGTTTCTGTAGCAAGGGAGAGAAAAATACATGTGAAATTTTATATAAAGCCTAAGAATGCCGTTATTCGAGGCTGTAAGCAATAAGGTTGGGGGTGGGTGGGTGGTGACGCGAATACTCTTTCAAGCTTCAACTACGAATTCTTTGGTGATTATAACTGACCCTCGATGTGCAGGTTGATGTAATTAGTAGTTTGCCTGCCATATTGATCATATATGTTGCAGATATAGCGTCCGCTGTCGGATTTCTGTGCTAGGCGTATGAAGAGCGAGCCATCGTTTTTCTGTCTCGCCGAGCGCGGTAGTGCCATGCCATCCTTGGTCCATTTGATACGCAGGTTATCTTGGGTCACGTTGCAGCTGAGGTGTACAGCGGCGCCCACGTGGGCAGTCTGCTCGTTATCGTGAGACTCCGATGTCGCTCCATCACTCTCTTCTAGGAATTTGATTATGACATGCATAACAAAAGCGTTTGAACTTTAAAGCATAATTAGGGTGGTTCATCACTCAGACCTAAGCCGGAAACGACGAATTGGAACATTATTAATTTCTGATTTATTTATTTTACGCGATGTTTACATATAAAGAGAAATTAATACAAATTGTGAAGGTTTAATTATATGTTATTTATTATTATAATTTATAGTGAAAGTTTTATAAAAGTAAAGAAGGAATTATTTTTAATTCTGTCTCATACGATACGACGGCTCATGTCTAAGCGAATGCAAATAAGTCTAAAACTGGTGTCGTAATGCATCTTTGTCACGGTGTTGTAAGCGAAGACGTCGATCTTGGTGCTGTTTAACTATAGTTCAGTGTACGTGCTATCATCAGTCATATCAAGAAGCATCTTAACGGCAGCGATGCAGCCAAACTTACCGCTTACGATCACCTCGGCGACGGCTGAAGCGTTTGCGATGGGATTACGAGCGACGCATTCATATTCACCGGCATCCTCGACTTCTATTTGATGGAAGATTAGCGTGGAGCCCCGGATCTCAACACGGCTGCAAAGACATAATATTTCAAATTATTTGTTAAATAAGATTCATTGGTGATGACTTTGATATAACGTTCAACTTTTATTCTCTACTTTTTACGTTAATAATGGTTTCATTATCAGCCAATAGATCTCCACTGCTGGGCATAGGCCTCTCCCAAAGATCTACACATCGATAGATCAGTCGTTAATAATAATTCAGATTCAATTAAAACACACAGTACCTAGATGGTTGTCTATTGACTGGTATCCAAACGATATCCTGTATGTTGTCTCCGCTGACCACACACTCTACCGTTGGTGATTGTCCTGGCTGTACCGTTTGTGTAGGCGGGCGCAGAGTTATTTTAGGCGGCGCCATAACAGCAAGGTTGATTGCCATCGCATTCTGCACTTCACCAGTATAGCGGTTCATCAACAAGCACTCGTACAATCCAGAGTCGTCCTTCGATGCCTGTAAAATATTATTTCTTAGACTATTTTCATTTTAACTGATAAGTATTACATCTGCACATAACATTGATATGATAGTTAAAATTTATACGCACTTTTCTGTAAGGCATATTTTAAATTGTTTTAAGTTGATAGCAGAAAAAGAAGTACAACCTTAAAATAACTAAATAAACTATTACACACACAAACAAATTTACAGAAAAAGACTCTTTTTAGTGTCATCTGATAGTGTCATCTGAGTGATAAGAGCTAGACAGAATTAAATAGTTACTCACGTTTCTAATGATAAGCTCAGACCCTCTATCAACTACGTTGTAGCCCATTGATTGTCCATTAGCCCTACGCCACCTTACTTCGAATTCGCCGGAAGCATTGCAACTGGATAAACGAAACAAACATTATATCTATAGAAGAAATTAGATATCAGATGTAATATGTAAATATTTTTATTAATATTGGACTGTGTTTCACAACGATTGCATATGTTTAATGTAAGGATGTAAAGATAACATGGTCCATAAAAAATGTACTGTGTACGTAATTTGGAAATAAAAGCCTTTGTTTGCTGCATACTTTAGTACTTTACCTTATTCGAGCGTCCCTGCCTTCAATTGCGATGCTGTTAGTCGGTCTGTTGTCATAATCTGGACCGTTCACGTTTAAACTAGCTTCTCCACTGCCTTCTGCAATAATTATAGTTTTGTTAATAACTAATAAACAATTACTACTTACATCTAATCTCAAGCCGTAGCAAACATTCGCTCAATTGTCAAAGAAATCGTTTAAATTTGTAATAATATGTGGAGGTCTAAATATTTATCAGGAAAATTCTGTTTATTTGTCCGTACGAAATCAATTTATCTGAAAAAAGTTGGACGTTGCATCTACATGCGCAATTAGTTTAATTAAGTCATAGCTACTGTTAGTTCTCCCACAAACTTGTAATAAAAAGTCTAAAGCGATGAAACTTAATCTATTATTACCAAGAGTTCCAAAGCCGCCATCTCCGCGATCAACACGTATAGCAAACTGTTCGTCAATAGTTGCAGCGGCGGAGGAGGCTGTGCACACGTAATCGCGGTCGTCACGCTCGTTTATTGATGGTATACGCAGTACTGCGATGCCAGGCGACGGTGGCACCACTACACGGAGATCTGGACTAGCTGTAATGTACAAAGAAGGCTTAGCTGAGAACCGGAATCTCTGCTTTAGGATAGAAACTTTAAAATTCTCTAAGCATATAATTAGTAACACAATAGTTAGAAACTAGTAAACTTACTCTTAATCGAGACCATGGGTTCGGGGTAGCCTTGGGCTCTACATTCGATAGTCACCGAGTCCCCTCGTATTGCTTCCACATAATTACTAGGAGTGATTATAATTTCCGGCGGAGATCGGACCTTGATTACAACACTTGCTCTATCTGAGCCAGCTTCGTTGGTGGCTGTACAGATGTATTCGCCTTCGTCGTTAACTTCAATTTTCTCGAAACTGTAGTAAAAAAAAGTGGCATTAGTGAGAGCCAGTCCACGGTTACAATTTAAAGCTTAACAATAACTGTGTTGCCATATTTAAATGGTAAGCTTGGGTTATATATTGAGAATCGTCTGGTTAGATAAGGTGGGTGAGTACGAGCAGGCAGTACCTGAGCACATGGTTGGGGAGTATTTGGGTTTGCGGTGCAAGTGTGCGTCCTCCAGCGCGTTCCCAGAGCACGACTGGTTCGGGCACGCCGGCTTGCACGCGGCACATTATATCGAAGCGCCCGCCCAGCGCCACCGCTTGTTCACCCTGGGGCCAGATCGCCACGCGTGGTATTTCCCGCTCTATTCAAAATTAAAAACGATCATTGTATAGGCTAACTCATTGACCAAATAAAACCATTCAATAATACACCAAAAGATTTTGATAAATATTAGAATATGGATATCAGAGACATTGGAGGTGATGATAGACAAAAAGGTGAAGACGACGTCAGATTATTTTGATTTATTAACGCCTGAATATAAGTATATATTTATATAATTTTTTTTCAGGTAGGATATGAAAAAAGTTACTACGTTTTTAGCTTTATAGCTTACTTATAGTATGATCATCATCATCATCAACCGATAAACGTCCAATATGTCCATAGGCCTCCCCCAAAGATTCCCACATCAATTGGGATTTATATTTGGGGAACTTGGGCCATTTATCACCACGCTGGTCCAATGCGAGTTGGTGAGAGCCAGTTCATCGTTTGTTGATTAGCAGAGTGCACCACAAGCAGGTGAGGTTGTCTTGGGTCCCGTGAGTTGTTGTGCGGGGCCCCTTACACCTCTTTAATTAAATTGTGTTATTACGTAGTATAGTTTACATTTTAATAATTGAAATGCTAATCAACTTACTCTCAATTGCCACATAAACGTAGATGGTGGCCATACGGTTTCCATTGATAGATCCTTCGCAAAGGTAGTAGCCTTGATCACTTTCTTCTGCATTCGATATAATGAGGGTGTTATCGCGTTGGCTAACACTAGGCCCGAAATCGCTTTGATACTGTTGGATTTAGAAAAATAAACAGATATAATTAAAAAAAAACAAAGTCAAAAATATAACCTAACAGTATACAGCCTCTGTTAGCATATAATATAACCACAAACTAGATGCTCAACTCACTTTAGACCATTTTATCAATGGTAAAGGATTTCCAAGTGGACTGCAATCTACGGATCCGCTTCCTCCTGTGGGTATTTTCACATCAGTGACAGAAACAGTGATGTTAGAGGCTTCTTGGGGTGAAGGTGTGCCGATTGGTATGATTGTTACGACGACAGGTATAGGTACAATGTCTGTCGATATCGATTGGCAAATGTAGATGCCTTGGTTATCCGGGGTCGCGTTTTCGATATAAAGCACACCGTTGTCTGATCGTACGTTTTGTAACAGCTGCATTCCATCTTGTCTGTAAACAGATATTATATTTAAAGTATTTTATATTATATTTGTTCTACATATCTTTCTTAAAATAATCATGGCTGAAGATTAAGTTCGACAGTGAGTAATTTTGTCGATGATACCGGTTATAATATAAGTTTTTTCGATAAAATCATGATTTTATAGAAAAAACTGTTGAAACCAGTCATATTTGTAAAAGATTATAATCGGCTTCGATAAATTTGATACCCCTTTAATATAAACATAGGTAGCGGTTTCGTAAATGTCTTTATAGGTACGTTATGATTAAAAGTAGAACTTTAATTGAATGTTGGACCGACATTTACCTGATCCATTCAATGGTGCCGGCTGGAACGGTGGTAGTACCAGTACAAACGATCCGAGTGCTTTGCCCCTCAGTAAGGTTCGCGGCAGCAGTGGATACAGTAAGTTTTTCACGCGGCGGTCTTGATGGTCTAGCTCGAACTGTTATAATGACCGATTTATCTGATGAACCCATTACATTGGAGGCTATGCATCTAAATAAATCAAAATAAAAACACATTTTAGATTGTTTAAGCAATATACAAAATTACTCGAGATTTAACTGATATTTAGTTAAAAATTTATATATTATTGTAACTTAAACAAGTTAGAGAAACTATACTGTCATAGCTAACTAAATCACCTGTATTCTCCAGAGTCTTCTTCCAAGGCATTGTCGATGATAAAGTATGTGTCGTATCGTGAGGCTCTATATATGGGCCTGTTAGATGCTCTCTGCCAAGTGATCCTTGGAGCAGGATTGCCAGATACTTGGCACTCAAGTTCAATCCTGTCCCCTTCGTAGTATTCGGTAGCTGCTGGCTGAAGGCTTACGATAGGAAGAGTCATTGGGTTGCCTGAAAAATGATTTTCAATTAAACACGTACTTATACCAGTTTAGGAGACGGTCAATAGCGATGTGCCAGCAGTTCAGCGATGAACCTTCAATGAACACAGTTTAGTTTTTAATTATGTACAGGCAGGGATGGTACATGAGTCTAATGCTAAATACCTTTTGCGTAGAACACCCAATCAGGAACAACTATTCCGGTAATGAATGCATTAAAAAAGTATACAATGTTTTAACACATTTTCAGTTATAATTTATATTTGGTTTAGGTTAAAATTATATAATTAAATATAAAGCGTTCACTTACCGGGCACTTTGAGGGTCGCGATAGCTTGCCCTGTGGAAATTCCATCGCTAGTCTGACATATGTACTCCCCACTGTCGGAGATCTGTAGGTTTGTAATGTAGAGCTCTCCGCTAGTGTAATTAATGTAGGTTCTGCCTAAAGGTAAATTTCCATCGACCTTGGTCCAGTTAACTGGTAAAATGTTGTGAGTGTAACGGCTTTGAGCTTCGCAAATAAATTTCACTGAGCTTCCGACTTCTTGAATCTTTATCTTGGGACTGGCTATTTTTATGGACACTGTCGATTGCGGTGGAGGTGGATACGTAGCATTAACTTCGTTTTCTCCGCCTGTAAGTTGTTTATGGATAAATTGGTTGTGTGAACGATAAAAATGCTTTCAAAACGTGGAAGTGGTTCGGCTATTTCATCAGGGTTAGTGATGTGATTTGATTAAAAAAATCTCCATTGAACATATAACATAAATTTTGACGAGAACAAGTTTTATCAACCTTGCCGTGTACAAATGAAGATGATGTGTATGAACCAAGTGTTTACAGATGTAAAATAAAACATTTAAATATATATCATATCGACTTTGAATTACATCCAGACTATCGAACAAACATTAAATAAACAAACATGTAATACATCACAAACATCCCGCAACCTCCTACCACACCTTTCCAAACCTTCCACAATTATTTTCTAGCTTTTATAGCCCACACACAATTATATCAATATTATTTTTTCTTAACACAAAAAATAGTTTATAGCAAAGCTGAAGCGAATCGGTAATTAAATAAACGTTCACAATGCTGTAATTATCCGAATCTCTCTCCATTTCTACCTTTCTCTGGTAAAGTTGTCGTTAATACCCCGAGGGTGAAACCCCTTTCAGTTACAGTATGACACTCATATATTTCTCCCTGTCGTCTCGTGTCCCAAAGAGTTTGCCAATTGTGCTCCCCGCGCCAGCCGTCCTTATAGAGTCTGGACTCATTGTAATACTTCAGAGGTAACATTTCTCTACCCTCAAAAAAGAACTTAATTGTCAAAGGCTCTGGTGCTCTGTATTTGCAGGTAAATGTGACCTTCCTCATGGAAGAATTACTATCGGCAATTTCGTGGATTTTCGGATGGAGTTCCATGATTAGGCCTAAATATTTTCAGATGTTGTTATTTAACAATTTCACACAAAAATTATGTAAAAACAATTTAAGAAAAGAAATTAAACATCCTATTCATAATTTTTTCGAATCGAGCAGGTCTTTAATTGTATTCGATAGATGCAACTTATATGGCCCAAGTACATGTAAGTCCACAGCAAGTTTATATATCAGCAAAAATACTCGGAGAGTGCTCCCAAGGAGAGCTTGAACTTTTATTTGGTATAACTTACCAACGGTTGAGCAGTCAGGTCCTGTATACGGAGGTCGGCAGTTGCACACGACGTCGTTGTAGACTCCGAGTTGGCAGTCGTGGCCGTTGCAATTGCATTGCTTGCACAGGCCGCTATTTTCTTTGTAGTAACCAGAGAGGCATGTCTCACAGCTGGTACCTGAATAACCTTCTGGGCACATGCAAACCTAAAAATATATTCAAAGATACAATGTTCCATACTTTTTTATATTACACGATTATTTTAGTTTCTTTCTCCTTATTAAAGGGGGTGTAAAATGTTAATAGATAAACTACGAAATATCTAATATGGAACTGTACACTACTACACTTACTTCAACACCTTTAGCTGCTGGTGATCCATTGCTGTAAATCTCAGTGGCGGTGTCCATAGAGACGTCTGCTATTGCTGTTGATGTAATATTAGGAGAAAGCGTTGCCTTGACTAAGACTCTCTTGAGATCTTGAAGTATATACATAAAGTCTTCACGACTGGCAGGCGTTGGAGTATTCAAGATGTACCACCCATCCTCTCGTAAAGGTACTTGGAAACCCTGAAAATGTGCAATTTATATTCATAAGTAGCATTTCGAAGAACTTTCTTTATTATTATACACTTTTTTATAATATTTATTCTAATAAATCTAAGAACATAAAGAAGTTAATAAATTGCTGTGGTTCGACAGGTTTACGTACCAAAGCTTCACCAGACATTATTGGAGAAGGACTTGTCCACGAGATCAACCGTCCGTTCCCGACAAGTACGACGACGGCATGTGCTTCATCAGGTCTTACTCCAGTCTCAAACTTTTGCGTTAGTGATAAGGTACCACCATATGATAGCACGCGGTTACCTGCAAAATTATTTAGAAATATAGCAAATTTACTAAAATTAACACGCTATCGATATTTCACCTTGTTATTTATATATAAACCATAACCTAGATTTTTTTAATAGTTACCTGGGAAGACAGGTAGGGACCAATAGAGATCCTTAGAAGGACGCAATGAGAACAGGTACAAAAGCTCGCTCTCATGCGGTACTGGCATAAATTGGTCATCGATCACCTCCGATGCAAACAGATCCATTAGGGTATAACCGCCATTGTTTTCGCCAAATATAGGTGCCGCCAAAGCAATCCTTGAGTAGTGAGTTGCCTAATAGTGGAAGAGGAATCATAAAAATCTTGTTAATGAAAATGTCAACTGTAATGAATTTCTTCAACCACCTCTTTAACCCTTATTGCAACGTTAGATTTAGCGAACTTAACCACATATTTTGCATTATTAAACCAGATAGTTTTAGCCAAATATTTTTGAACATTACTTACTTCATGGCAATCTGAAGTAGCACCCGAGCAGTAGCATGGAAGGCATCCCAGAGGGTTGGCGGAGTCCAGGCCGAAAGTACCTGGGCGACAGCGATCGCAAGAAGGTCCTTCAACATTACGCTTACAACGACAATATTCTGAGCTATCGCACGGTCCGTCTGTTCCTCGAGGATCACAACTGTGCAAGTAGAATAAATATCGACATGTAATTAACTTGGGATATTGAAGTTAATTATTATTTCCTAGAGAAATACTTTTGTCTTACTTGCAGAATGCGGGTGTACTTGATTCGGATACGCAGTTGCCGTAAGCGTCCTTTACGTATCCCTGTTTACAGTATTCACAACTAGGACCTGCAGTGTTGTCGGCGCAATCCTAAAAAAACAAATGTTACACATCATCATCAGACGATAGACGTCCACTCCTGGATATAGGCCTCCCCCAAAGATCACGTCGATCGGCCTCGCGTTGCTTGCACCCAGTAAGTTCCCGAGATTCTCATCAGATCGTCAGTCCACATTGTGGGAGGTCTCCCAACACTACGTCATGTACTATGTTACACATAAACAATTATTATATCGATTGATTGAACTTATTTAATTAATCTTCATAAAGGATGTAAAATAAATTTTTGTATGATAAAGTGGCCTTTTACCAAGATCTACGAGTAGTAAATTTATCATCAAGACATCAATAACTTTCATATTCCATTTCGAATTAAAACTGAGTTGTTTTATAAATCTAGCAATATATATATATATATATATATATATATACATATATATATAAAATAACTCACGTAGCATTCTCTTGTTTCCGGATGGCACATTGTGGAATGTTGATTGCATTCACACAATTCACAATGTTTCAAATACAACCCTCTGTATAAACTCCTGCAAATAAATAATATTTTGATTTACAGCACATTTTTACTTTCAAGAAATTAAAACATTGTAATACTCTATTTTATTTTTTGTATTTCTTCAGTAATACACTTTAAAATTATAAATGAATTGGTATTAGTCTAAACAATCATTAATATAAACAAATTGATAGTCATAGGAACATTTTAGTTTCAAATCTAAATAGAGACAGACAGTATTAGTATATAGTTATATATTTAACACTATCAGTACGTTATTATTATAAACAATGATATCTTAATTTGTTGCACACAAACTAACCTTGTATATCCCGGTGCACAATTTTCGCAAGAGGTTCCGATATAGCCATTAGGGCAGAGACATTGCTCTACATGCAAAGCCAATGGTCCATTACCATTGGATTCCGCTGTCTCGATACTTGCTTCAGCAATTGAGGCTACATCGTTTGAGTTATACGATGCCTTTATCAAAATGGTCTTCAAATGTGCTAAGGCTAAAAGGAAGAACTCCCGAGAAACTTCTTTACCATCAGGCCTGTAAAATATTACTTATCAGAACTGACATCAAATAGATAACTGTAAATATAAAGTTGATTATGCTGAGTGATCATTAAAAAAATAAGGGGACATTTAAACTACCCTAGTAAAATTATATTTACCTCTGCCATCCTTTTTCCAATAACTGTACCCTTGCTGTTAATGTTCCATCGCTGTTTGGTTCAAAATTGCCAAAGTAATGGAAAGTTACGTCCTGCAAAATGTCATTTATATAAATCATGTTATTTAGATCTAATCTTAAATCAATATATCTAGTACAACATAGTAATATTTATGACTAGTTTTTAAACGATTTAATTAATAACAATATAGATATCAAATAAATTATACTTACACTAATAAGTTGGATGTCAGCTGCGTTATTCCTTGGCCCGTAAGTAGGAACGTTATTGATGGTGTAACTGAGATATCCACCGTATGATGTTACTTTGTCACCAGAGAAACTGAAAGTGAACGTAAGTACATAATTGTTAAGTTATAGCTTTTAATGAGAAAACTATTCAGTTAATTTATTAATGATCAATTTACCTCGGTGGTAAACTCCAGTAGTAGATTGACGGTCTTGATCTGTCAATACTTTGTAAAGTAACTTCGCCTCTATAAAACTGTGGCTGAATATCGGTTTCCACGGGTGCATTATATTTGATAGCGCCGCCACTGCTAGAGGGTGCACTTGAGTACACTTTAACTTGATTAACAACGTTGGGGACATTGAAACGTACGGTCATAGGTTTCCGGCGAAGATTTGTGCTGCTTGTACATTGCTGAGTAACTCCAGAACAGAAGCACAAAGCGCACCCTTGTCTGGAAAAAAAATTATTACTTTATTGTTACTGTACAAAACACATAATGTAACAGAATAAAAAAAAAGATGATTTTATATGCCGTTCATAGAGTAATAATTTTTGTTGGAATTCTGATTAAAAAAACGCTTTATTTTATATATAATCAATCCCCCACCTAAAGTCTTCTGAAAGGTAGAACGTTCCGTTCTTGCATTCGTCACAATAACGTCCTTGAACATTGTCCTTGCAGACACATTCGTCATTTAGACGGACGTTGTTGGTTCCAGCTGGGTTGCAGTTGTCTGATGGTTTCGGTTTGCAAGAATCTCCGGGAATTAATGGGTTACCAAGGTAGCCCTTTGCGCAGTAACGACAATCTGGACCTTCGTAGCTAAAAGCATATACGTAGATCGTTATTAAAAATATTAATGAAAGTTCGGATACGTTTATAAAAAAAAATATTTAATTGTAAAACATCCTCACCCAGCGAAGCAATCGCAAATGACTTCGCCAGAGGCTCCAACTGAACAAGTCCTGGCAAATTGATTGCCGCGGTTGGTGAGCGGACAAGGGCATGGTTTGCAGTCGTATCCGCTGTTGGGATCGCCGTACGTACCCTCGGGGCAAGTCTTCTTCGGCACACAGTCGCCCAGCCATGGTCCGTTCTTCACGCGTACGTAGTCAGCGGCGCATTTCTAATAAAAATCAAACTATTTTGTAATAACCGTTTTGGTTACAACGACAATGCAAAGAACCTAAAGTTCAACAGAGAAAAAAAGATTTGTACTTTCTTTGCGACCACACAAATCCAAAAAACCAGAATAGATGTTCTATCTCACAACTCATTTATTTCCAATTTATTACATACATGTTCATAAATTTATTATAGCTCAAAATGTAAAAAAAAATTATATCTAGAAGACAAAGGTTAGTATTAGTTATATTATAATTTTACTAGCTGTACCCCGCCCGTTTTGTTGGCCGTATTATAAAGTTAGACCACAAAGGAGTTTTTTTAGCAACTGTTACTATAGCAACCGCGTAAATAATACGCAATGAAAATGTTTATAAAAGTTAATTAGAAATAAAATGATAAAGATTCTATGAAATTCAATAAATAAAAAGCCTATAACTATCTACAAATCATTCCGCGTCCATTCTCATCTTCCCGTGTCGATATGTTCACTTGTTTTCACGTGAACATATCGACCGGTGAACAAAGGGAAAGCTAATTTCATTATATGTATGCATAGATTGATCCTTACTTGACAGGAGAGTCCTTCGTATCCAGGAGGACAGGTACATTCCTCTACGAGGCTTGCAGCCCCCAGACCCACGTTTATGTGTTGAGCCGATTCCATAGCGAAATCAGTGATGTTAACGCCAGCATTGTTTATACCAGCGCGAAGAAGTATCATCTCCACGTTATCCAAACTATGAAAAACAATTGTTTAATTATTATTTTCATTAAACACACACAATCTTTAATTATTGGCTCATTTCGCAAAGTTATACTTACGCCATCATAATATCTTCCCTGGAGGCAGGTTCGGGTCCTCGCGTTGTAGGTTTCATCCAGTTTCCAGGAGTTAGACGCGCTTCAATGTAAGCGTCTCGCGAAATTTCACCTCCATATTTATAAATAAGGCTCTGGTATTTGCCCTATAATTTAAACATTTTACATAATCGTTATATCTCCCAATTATATACTAATATTGAAAATCAATACGTGATTATAATAATATTACTACCTTTACGATAACATCGGCGCTGTCGTCTGAAGTAAACCGAGAAGAGTGTGGTGAAAGGTTGTATCTAATGTGTCCACCATAGGATGTAAGCTGGTTACCATTGTACGTTTCCGGTAGAGTCAGGTACGGCTGTACATCTGGTTCCTTGTACCATGTGGCCAAATCCAGTTTTGTGACCTTTAAAATTAATTATACTATAAGACGGAGTCTAAATTAACTAGCGCTTTATTGTTATGATCAGGATTTAGTACGACGTGATGTTATTTCCATCTGTTTCTTAAAAACACTAACCGTGGCTCCATTTCTCATTGATTGGTAGTAATATTTGTCAGTAATTGGTTGCGTGTCAAATTGTACATCGCCTGTGTATGTCTGTTTAATGCCTATCAGCCTGGTGCCTCCTTCTCCCAAAGGCGTGGGCATATTGTAGGTAAACAGGTCGGCGCTGCGGCATACGTTAGACTCTCCGAAACAGAAGCAACGGATGCATTCATTTTGTGAACGCGCTTCACTGTAACAATAGAAAATAATATTGTATGATTGTTTCCCAATAAAAAAAAATATATAAAAAAGCGATACCATGGACCATTTCAGGAATAGGTCTTGAACTGTTACCTATTAAAGTATCCGGTTGGGCAGACATCAGTTTTGTTGACATATACGATGGAATCCGGTGCTGCGAAAGTGGTACCGCTCCTATTGATCGCCTCACAAGAATACGCACCACTATCGTCCGGCTGAAAGTCGAAAATTATTTTGTATAAAATGAGAATGGAACTTATGGAGAAATTGTAATGTATAATATACATCTTCACCATTAATTTAATAAATATAAAGATTTCAAATTAACCTGCATATCGTTGCATGTCAGTGTTCCAACCCCGTTAATGCTGGTGGACGTGCACTTAGGAGGTACATGCCCCCAGTTGAGCCGCCACGAGATGAGAGGCATCGGCACACCCACCGCTTCGCATACCAGCACGAGGGTCTCGCCAGGATTTAATCTAACATTGGCAGGAGCAGGTGGACGCTTCACGTGAACCGGAGCTGTTGGAGTTATTATATCTTTTTAATATTTTGAAAGCTCTCTTCTTTGTACAATTCTTTTAAATATTCATGTTCCCATTCATACATGGTGATGGTACTTATATTGAGAATAATTTACTAGATATTTATTTAAAAGAAGAAATGTGATTTCTTGTCTATATCTAAATAATTTAATTGATTTACAGGTTTAGACGTCATAAAGCTGGAAGAGGCGAGAAACGTACCGCATCCGATTTCATCAGAGTTATCCTGGCAGTCGAAGTGACCATCGCAGTGGTAGGATTTAGGGATACATTGTTTGTTGGTAGCGCAGGAGAACTCCACTGGGGAGCAATCCTGTCCGTATTCTGCGTGACAGTCCAGTTCGTCTGAGCCGTCGCCGCAGTCGTTTTCGGAGTCGCACAACCACGTCTTCAACACGCATTTCTTATTCGTACATTGGAATTCGTTTGGTTCGCACTGTCCGTTTAAGTCTAAAAAACAAAAAAAAAAATCGTTAGTATTTAATTGCTATGGACTATTACTAGATTTTAAATTCAAATGTGAGGCCATAGACGGCGAATAGTGCCCGACCAAAATACTCTAGCTATTATATGTTGGCAGATGGAACAGCGATCGCCGTTTTGCAATAAAAGGGTAGTGGCTAAGCAGACGATTTTGAAAAAACCTTACCAACATCCTTCTTAACATTTGGCCCGGAAACAGTACTTGGGACCTAAATGTTAAAAGACAAGCTTAGCTATTTTAGCTTTAGCCACTTCGCCACTACGGTTGTATTGTGTGTTAAAGGTATAAGGTAACATAATTTTACAGGTTAGATTTACATCTACGAACTAAGCGTAAGGTATTATGTAAAATACAATAAAAAAAAACTCACTGCAAGAATCTTCGTCAGATCTATCGCTGCAGTCGGGTTTACCGTCACAAACCGCGGACTTTGGTATGCATTGGCCATTTCCGCAAGTCGCTTCAGTGGGCCCGCATGCGTGGAATTTTGTTTGAGCCACTTGTGCTGCGAAACGAAGGAACGTTCTTTATTTACTCCAATAAAAATTTTATGAGCATTAATAATTAGACAAGAAAAAAATATTTTATTATATGTGTAACATATTTTATATACGTTTTTAAATATTGCTGCGCCTTAAAATGTGCAAAACGTGAAAATTATATTAACGCAGGCAGCTCCTATGTCCAGCAGTGGTCGTTTATGGACTGATGATGAAGATGATCAAAAGTATACTTAGGTACGGTAAATGTAAATAATTTAGTTTATTTATACATCTCTTTTCCGAATTCCATAATATAGTAACAAATGATAATTGAGAGTGAAAATGTTTTTATTTTTAACAATTGTATTCATTACCTATATTTCCTTATAAACTGTAAACAAAATATAATGTGGTAACAAAATGCAGACTTCAGTAATAACTTACAACTCTTATCGACTACAAGAGTCACTCTGACTTCCGAGCCCGGGTAGCCCAAGTACCTAGGCGCTTGACAGATGTAGACGCCACTGTCGGATACCTGCACATAAGAAATTTATGAAAACACCTACGATAATCATGAAAATACAGAAAGTAAAAATGTACAGGTACATTAAAGATTAAAGCGCACATGGGTAACCACGGCAACGAGCAAGCCGATGAACTGGCAAAAGAAGCAGCACAAAAATCAACTTCGATCTCTCCATTGATTATTTTGCGAAAAATAATGTCAGAGCCAAAACCATGACACAGTGGAATACTAGATAACTTAAGAGTGAAAAACCAGCGACAACCAAAATTTTCTTCTCAGATGCAAATGACGCATATAAATTTATAAAGATTATTAATCTATCTCCCTACATGATACTAGCTGGACACGAAGGATTCGCAGAATATTGACACAAATTTAAGTTGAAGAAGCCTAGGGTGTATCTGCGATCCCAGCAAACACGAAACGAGATATTAGTAAATAAATTTCCAAAAAAATATTTGATTAAATTCACAGGAAACATAGTATCTGATTTAATAAAACGAAACAAAGATTATTGAAAAAAAAAAAAATAAAGTTCATCAATGACATGTAAATGAGATAGTAGTAAGATTAACTTTATGTTAGTTGTAAATCTTTAGATTTGTACCGCGTGTTACTTAATAAGTTAGCACAAGTTTGATTTACATAAGATTGACATAATTATAAATAGGGTAATAAGGATACATATATTGAAGACAATGAGGAGTGAAATGTTTTAGGAAATAAAGATAAAAGAAAGGTAAATAATAGCACAGATAAAAAAGAACTCGGACTGAGACTGTGGAGGTAAGCCAAAAAAAAACAAGAAATAAGATAAAATGATGGAAATTGGATTATATTGTTGGATACAAGGAGTAACTTTATCGAGAATAAATTTATGATAAATATTTTTGTGAACTTACCGACACTTGGTTCATCTCCAAGCGGCCGTTGCGGTCTATCGATCCAGGCTTCAGAGGTCTACCGCCTTCTTTGATCCAACGTACGGGCGCGCGTAAAACACCTTCATCTCGACACTGGAATACTACATCTCCGCCTAAAGGAAATGCGAATGTTAACAAATTGTTATATTTCTATGAGGGCCCCTGAAAGCGATATTCAGTATCAGGCAAATGCTGAAAAAAGTATTGATAATTAAACTCCGTCTCTCCCAGATGCAAAGACATATATGTTTACGCAAAAAAGTATATTTTTAATTATGTTAAGAAAATTTTATGTAATTAATGAATTGGAGTAATGCATGCATATTTCAATAGCTTGTAGAAATATTAATCTATCTCAAAATATATATGATAATTACTTTATTCTATTAATATATATACCAATGTACGAAAAGAAAACCGTACCCTATTCATACTAAGTATTAATACTAAGTAATTCTAACTGATTTGTACGTCATACACTTTTTAAAGCACCTTTTAAATATTTATTATATGCCCCAGAGAGTTTTGTATATATCTTTTTAACACATATGCTTATAAATTATATATGCATGATTTACTTGAAAGTTATAATTTTTAAGAATTTTTAATATTCTACATGAAAATTGAAGAGTAGTCAGAGTTATAACACGAACGTAAACAAACTTCCTAACGTAAATAACAGCGGTTTTGCGCGGCCAAAGTTTAAATCGGTTAGCTGTCAACACCGTTAACACCAATCACACCAGTTATAAAAAAAAATACCAGTTAAACGTTAAATTAATTAAACTAAGTTTATAATTCTTTTAATAATAGCCTTATATATTAAATTAAATATACAAGAAACTTTAATGAACTCATGCTGTGTGACATGACAAATTTAATTCGCCGGTTAGATAATATGTTATTACCTTGATCTGTAGTTGTATATCTACTTTTTTTTAAAGTAATATGAAAATTAAAAAAATATATATATTAGATGCTTTAAAGAACAGTGCCTCATTTCGAAAATTAAGAAACTTAAGTTCAATGCAAGTTTCTCATACAATCATAGAACATCGTGTTACTGTTTACGATGAAGTCCGTGAAGTTCTTAATATATTTTGGTTACATGCTTTTTTAACAAATTTTCTTCCGTAATATGCAAGACTAATATATTGTCTAAGAGATAAAGCAATAATTATAATTATCGCAAGAAAAAAACTAAAAAATAATTAAAATGCAAATGGATGATACAGTTTATGTTTGCGCTGCTAACATTCTTTTTTATATAAAAAGTAACATGACTGGATATTGATAAATGAAAAAAAAAAGGTCAATGAGTAAAACCCAAATAGCACCCAAATATCTTAGACACAAACTCACCAGAGTAGACTGGTCCACCACCATGAAAGAAATAACTCAAATTATTAATAAGAAGTACTTAGGACAATAAAAATATCTTTAGCTATTATTAAAAATACCTAGTTTTGTCCGCTGTATCCACCACCAAATATAAATTTCAAAGAAAAATGTCAAAATTTAGTTACATTGAAATAATATTTGAATATAGATAGATTATTTTATTGAAAATGTAACAGTCTAAGAGATAGAAAATTCTTACGTATAGAATCTGGAATTAAATCCTTTGTACATACTTTCTACATAAAATTACATAAGTTACCTATTTGAACTAATCACAGATATGTATAAAACCTAATTTGTTACAATTTAATAATAAATAATAAAATTAATTGTATATGGTAGGATATCTACAAGTATATGTTTCAGGCATAATACTACTTACATTTTTCCCTGATACGAAAGTTATCATTCGATGATTACCAGTAAAATACTAGTAAGGTATAGTAGTAAATATATGGAAACTACTCAGATTTTTTTTAAAAAAAAGACCTAGCGTTTATTTCTGCTGCCAAGTATATAAATTGCTTAGTATTTTTTTTATAAATAATTATATACACGCAGTATTAATTTTGAAAGTATCGCCAATTGAATATATTTTATACGTCATAAACTCACCTGTATCGCTACATATAATTATTATAGTATTAAACGACATAGATAATTTTTTAAAAAAATATATTATTTATTCTTACCGTTTCGGATACTCTGTGCTTCAGGATAAGTTTTAAGAGCCAACGCGGTGTAGTCGCGTCCTGGAATAAAATCATTTAACTGTATTATTCAAATAAAATAATAAAATTCCCTAGTATTAATGAAAGCAGGCAGGGTTACTTTCAAAAACAAATTTCTAAAATTATTGTTTAGAACTAAAATTATATATATTACGTTACGAAATTAATGAGTTAAGTTAAAACCGGAGAATACGATTAATAACATCATCGTTAGTTATACATAATAAACTAAAAAGCTTCACGAAGTAAATAACTAAGAAAGGTAGATGAGTCTGGTTAAGATTATTAATATGTTATATCAATTTACTGTTAAGCTCGTAAATACCTCAAGACCAAATAGAGAGGACCAGTTTATCCAATTAATAAATTTTTATAAATTTATATTTATTGTATACATGAAAAACACTATTCTTTTTATGATTAAAATAAAATCTATATTATTACCATTACTCCATATTAAATATCTAGATTTTCACTTCCGTATCAGTGGGTTATCATTATTTAGTTTGACACATATTAAAATTAATCTTTTGAAATATAACTGGCGTGCTGTTAAGGTTTTAAAACAGCGTTGTGTGTTTTAGAAGCGTTTAGACACTTAATTGTTTACAACTTAAGCATTGGTGTGTTGATCTTACTGTCAGATGGACAGTCTAGCTCGTCGCTGCTGTCGCGGGGACAGTCCACGCGACCGTTGCATCGTAGTTGTGATTCAATGCAAGGACCGTTTTCGCATCGCCACTGATTCGAGGCGCACCCATCTATATTTAAAAATTTTGTACACCCATAAACCAATCATAAACTAACCCTTGCCTTGCTCAACTGTCATCATCACCATATCAAAGTGTACATTTAAACTTATTGCACAGCACTCATGCGATACTATATAATGTATATTGTTGATCTATAAAGTACTTACAAACCTCTTCTCACGCATGTCTAATTAGAGAATCGATAGAGAAAATAATAATATACAAGTGATAAACAATAATTTCGTTTAGAGATACTGAAAATTGTGATATTTAAATAGAATAACATAGTTGCTTCAGCAAAAAGAAAAACCAATATAATTCTACCTCCTGACGAACTTAATGGACCACTTGGCGGTTGAGCAGACGAAAAGGTATCGCTGGCAGGTAGACTCGTTGTGTATTCGTATGGGTACGTAGTGGGTGCGAAAGTTGACGGTAATGGGGAACGGGTTGTTGTCAATGGAGGGATAAGAATTGGAGAAAAGGTAGTGACACAGTTTTCTTCGTCGGAAGAGTCGGAGCAGTCCCGGTGACCGTCGCATCGTAACTGACTCGATATGCACTGGCCAGTCGTGCATTGCCATTGGTAATCTTCACAAGCTAAAACACATAACATTAAATTGTAATAGGACCAATCATTTATTAACGTATTCTTTCAAATTGGGACCTATAGTAAATAACGATAATAGCATACTTTGATGAAGCATATACCAGGAATTTTGTATCAAATATTACTGAAAATTAATAAATATAATAACTATGAAGATAAGAATAATGAATATAGATTAGCCTATATACTCTACAAAAAATCTAAATCAGCCATTTTGCATAGAAATAAATCATTATAGAATAATTACAACCCTCTACACATTAAATATGTATATATATCTCATGCAAAAATTACGAAAATTTTCTACATTAGGACTAATTATTTATAAAGTTAAATTATTAATGCATTCTGATTATTATTAACTACTTGAATAACCACTAAAAATAATTCGTATCTATGTCAATTTTAGCTGGTAATAGCAGCCGAACGGATCGCAAACGGACTTGGGAACCACGAGGAGCAAAAAAAAAAAATATGCGAAGACATATACACGGGTATAACCAACAGTAACAAATGGTGTTTACACACGCATACAACATTCCATTATCAAGGGTTATATTAATTTATTTGTACCAGAGTGGTAACATTTTTGTTCGTCGGAGAAGTCCGAGCAATCGTAAATATTGTCACACCGTCGCGAGTGTGGTATGCAACGGCCGTCGTAACACGTGAATTCGGATTCGTGGCACGGTGGCGAGGTGGACGTTGGCAGCATCACATTCCGGGCTGTACAGTGGCCACACTTAAATCTTATACACAACAATACTATCAACAATAACACCAATAACACGCTGCGAGGAAGAGGACTTCCCAAATAGATATATAAAGAGTGCAGCGCACCTGCTAGTGAGTCGTATAGTTCACAATCTTTAACTTAAAATTATAACAACTTTAATGTTTTTAATGTGATAATTAAAAAGCGATAATTAAATTAAATATTGTGTTGGTGCTAGAGTTATACTGAAAGCAGATTGCTTAATTGAATTTTTTTTTAGTGATAACGGTGCTTTTGTAATGTGGGTAAAGCTTTAAGTGGTGCTATCGATAAGTTCTGTATTGCAGTGCTACAAAGCGAATTTGTGCATTGTGTTTGGCACATATAATATTAAAACGGTCAAATTAGTGCGAAATCTAAATTAAAACAGTATACTTGTTTTAAATTGTGTAGGAATATATATCTTTTTAATATTTAAATATGTGTTGAAAGTATTAAAGTTTGAGCTTACCATTACTAGTGCGTATTTAATTTGAATCTAAAAAACCAATTCAATGAACGTTCCTATTTGATAAATACATAACGGATAACAAGTGGTTTCTACGACGAAGAGAACTTTCACTACAACTTCCGTGACCGAAAGTTAGCTGATCCTGTACCCTTGTAAATACTGGATCATTTTTTTTCACTAACATCATAAAAAACGAAGCGTTATATCCGATGCGAATTATTCTAAGCTGTAATATATTAGATGTGATGAACAGTTCGCGTTCACCACGGATAACGAATAACAACTACTTGAACTTTTTTTTTACACAAAAAAGTTATGTTTTTCAAAAGTATGAAATATCTTTCATAATTTTTATGCAACTTACGGCAATTTCCTTCATCTGAACCATCAATACAATCAAAATGATTATCACAGAAGAATTGAATATCGATGCAGGCACCATCTTGGCACTGGAACTGGTTTTCATTGCACTCGCCTGCAAATAAGCATTAGGGATTGATAGTGGCGCGAATGAATAGATAATATCAGATAGTATTAAATTATTTATATATTTATTTTATTACCTTTGGGTGGTAAAGTGTCGTTGCAGTGTATTTCATCGCTCAAGTCGGAACAGTCGGTCAGTCCGTTGCAGCGGTGTGCGATGTTTATACATTCACCATTCGAACATCTACGAGAAAATCGAGATTGTGATGATAGATCGTTGCGGTCGAATGAAGATCGCTAGCAGATCGCACAGCTGTAACACTTTATGCTAAGCGGTTAAATTAGATTGTACAATTATCGCTTCAGACATACATATTCGCGCTTGCCGCTTAAATTTCAAACACGGCTTTAAGTTAGTTTTTTTTTACCTGTAGTCGTTCGGGCCATCGCAAGTTGAACACGAAAGTTCGTCTGATCCGTCGTTACAATCAATTACCCCATTGCAAATCTGCGGATCTTCTAGGCATCTGCCGTCGCACTCGTGACTGCATTCTTAAAATAAACACCAGTCAAAAGTGAATTATAAAATATATATTTATATATATATACAACGCATCGCATCAGTACTAACCTTGTAATATTAATAAAAATCTGCTAAGAAATCGCATTATGGTAGAGTAAAACAATCAATTCGCTAATATATTTCAGTTAGCCATAACGACGATAAAAACGGTTTCAACTTTTGTTAAAAAAAAAAAATTTTTGTCTGTCTATAGCTTTTTACACCTTACATTTCAATCGCCATAGCATACTAAGTAAGAAATCGCAAACAGGCACAGTTGTGGGTTAAAAAAAAATTTAACACAATGTAAAACTACATAAATTTCTTGTTACAACAAATAAATAATATTGAATTTTTATTATTTAATAATAGTACTTAAGTATAAAGTTAAATCAATATCGTTTTTTTTTTATAGGAATATCTTACGTAGGACACAAGGTTTCATCGCTGCTAAAACTTAATGGTGTGCTTCTTGTCAAAACTGTACGAACTCTATCGTATGTTATTATTGTGGTGTTATGGAGAGATGGAGCTGGAGCTCTCTACATCCTAATAATCATCGAAGATCCGAGGAAACAGCGCAAGCGGCACCACAACGATATTATAAGTAATGTAAGGTAATGTAAATATGTAAGATACAGCAAGTTTGTCCACTTATATTTGCACAATTATATAGGAATGATATTTAATTAATCATAAATTAATATTATTGATATTACTATTAATTGTTTAATAGTAACAATATTACGAACAGACAAACATTTGAGACGTTAATTACCATTACAATATTTAAGGAAAACAATTCTGTTCAAAATGCGTTTAGCCACTTGTTAAGCTACAGTGCAACAAACAGATGATTATCACTACTCTTTTGTGACGAAGGGGAAAGGAAACGGTACTAAATAATATTTAAAATTACCAATGCATCTCTCTTCATCTTCACCGCCGTCACATTCCTGCCTACCGTCGCAACGTTTAGCGCACGGAATGCTTGAGCCTGCATTGCAAGTGAAGCTCTCAGGCGGACAACGGGGACCACCTAAAGCATTCATTCAAAATAATATTTATTTACAATAATTAAAGTTATATAAGTTTAAGTAAACGATTTCGTATTTCCAATCGACGTATACTTCGTCGACGGCAATAGGCTGAAATAAGGTCTGATGATAGAACGTCTAATAGGTTCCCAAATTTTTTAACACTTATTACCATATCACAAATTATATGTTAGCGTCGTAGGTCATATAAACATCAAATCGGGTAATCAAACAGTAAAAAATCGAAAAAAAAAGTTTACTAGCCACACAGTAACAGTGCAACTACTTTAATGAAGGTGATGATAGGTACATATTGTTATAAGAAATAACTACTACAATTAATAAGGTTGGTCTAGAAAAAATCATGCGATTAGTAATGCAAGCATTAACAAGAAGCGTAATTATAATAAGAATTCCCTTCTGTAGCTATTAATAGCTTCTAATCTACAACTCGCAAGCTATGCTACGACAGTCCGACAGAAGACGAAAATGATAGGAAAGAGTCCAGAATTATTCCACTTTGCAACACGACAATACATTACTTACCGCAATTGAATTCGTCTTCCCCGCGTGGACGGCAGTCTTTTATGCCGTTACATCGCTTAGCGATATTAACACAAGTACCATCCCTACATTCGAACTCATCTCTTTTACACGGACAGCCTCTTTCGTCAGTACCATCATCGCACTCCTTTGTTCCATTGCACCAGGAATCAGCCAGCACGCATTGTCCGCTCGAGCATTTATATTCATAAGCCATGCATATTGTGCCTGCCGTAGTAATATAAAATGCACAAACCATAACCAAAAACATTTACAAGATATTTGAAGCATAATGCGAATAATAAACTCTATGGTTATGTATTAAAAAAAAAACTATTTAATAACATTAGCATCGTTAGATTTTCAAATTATCGATTCAAGTAACAGCTATCGAAAGATATATATTTATCAATGTTAATTCAGATAAGCATTAATTTCGTTAATGCATTTGGGGTAATAAATATGCTATATTATTTTATCTGTACAAAATTTCATTCTAATCTATGTATTTCTCTGGAAATTGATAAAAAAAAAAACCTAGACCATTTTTAACCAAAAACAGAATAGAACAAGGGCTATAAAATAATCAAACCATAAGTGCAATCGCGTTCGTCTGAACGATCTTGACAGTCATGCGTTCTGTCACAATGTTTGGATGCAGGAATGCAGTGCCCATTGTCACATACGAAGTCGTTGTCACCACATGCTGACCGGTAAAAGAAAATAAAAGATTGTCAAAAACCGGAATCCATTACAACTACAAGTCCTAATCAAGTTGGAATATAGAAGTGCAATAAAAATGCAACTATTAGAAAGATACAATTGAAAACATCAAGATTCCTTGCTACGTGATTAAAAAGAATAACAAAGAGGAAGAACAAAAAGGTGAAAAAAATCAGGATAGTATAACAAAACGAGCGGAGACAGTGAAGAGAGTTTAGAGGAAATAAACTTCCGAAAAGTTTGAGAAGAAGTAACAGGCTTCTTTATGTAATGAACTTACGACAATATTGTTCATCTGAATAATCACCCGGCTCGCAATCATATTGGCGATTACATCTCAAACTCTGTGGTAATATCTGGCCGTTTCTGCATCTAAAGAATCCACTTGCTGGAAATTCATGCAAAGCTATTTAGTAAATTATATCAATGATTAATATCCCATGCAATTTGTAAATGTCTTTTATGATAATAATCTCATTTCACCCTTACCACTTGTTCTTATCAATGTTCTATCAATAAGAAAATTATGTTATATATATATAATCTAACAAACTTAAAAGTAATGATAGATTGGTATTAAAAATGTGAACTTTCTACATATTATAACAACGTTCATTACCGAAGCAATTTCTTTCGTCTGATCTATCAGTTGGACAATCCACTCGACCATTGCAGCGTTTATTTCGTTTGATGCAGCTCCCAAAGTCACATTGCCAAAAGTCCGGGCCGCATGCTTATTATATTATATATTCGGTTATTATAATAAATATCATTCAAAATACATCCAAGAATGATTTCGTACAGGTTTAAAATGGATAAATTTCAAATTAAACAAAAATCATTTTAGATCAATTAACTTGTAAATGTTGTTAAATATAATATTTATTTAATATATATAGTATTTATTTCTATGTAATTATAAGTAATTATTTATATTGAGATACACTAATGTATTAGGCTATTTTGTAAGAGTATATGCAAGAGAAGAAAATAAATAAATGTATAATTAGAAATTAGTTGGATTAATGAAAAGTTGATTAGAATTTTCTATTTACAATATTTCTCTTTACATCGATTTTAAACCGTTGTGAGTTAATTTCATACTTACGACATCCTATTTCATCGCTACCGTCTGTAATGCAATCCTTAAAACCATCGCAACGTAGTAAAATTGAAATACAACTTCCGTCTTTGCAAAGAAACTTCCCGCTATTGTGACACACATGCTCACCCGTCCAATTGAACTTGCGGAAAACTTACCGGTCCGATGAAGGGGTGCATTAGAAGCAAAAATCAAATGTTATTAAGAGCGGTAAAGCTGCCTCATTTATATATGTAGATGGGTTAACCTATAACTTACCACAATTTAATTCATCGGAGTTATCGTTGCAATGAGTGACACCGTCACAACGCTTTCTGCCCTCAATGCAGAAACCATCAGACTCGCAACGGAACTCATCGGGTCGGCAAACTAAATTTAGAACAAAAAAAATGTTTATTTACCATACAATAGTTGGATATATATGAGAAATTACATACATTATTACTCTCACATTTTTTATAACGAACCTATTAAGTCTTTACCAATATTTAAATGTACATAATCTTATTTATTAAATCATTAATTACCGCAGTTTTGTTCATCTTCTTCATTTGGGCAGTCAACAACGCGATCACAGCGACGGGCACTTTCGATGCATTGGCCGTTATTACAACGGAAGTCATCCGCTCCACATGTTTCTGTAACAAACAAAAACAAAGTTGAAGCTAATATAAATTCTCATACAGTAATTACTTGGCGCGCACATGTTTATCATTTGTTCAATATTAACTTCCAACTTTTTTTAATTATGACTATCAATGATCATTATTATAAAGCCTCATATGCCTTTCGATTAGCCAATATTTATTTTGTACATGCAAACTATTCTAATGCATCAAACGAGTGAAGCTTAATAATAGTTTATAGTTGAATGAGAATAACTATTAAACTTTTGTTTATTTATGATTACATTGAAAAAATTATAACTTACGTTCACCTTAACGTTTTATATGAACTATATTTAAATAACCGCCATCTATTATTTCAACTATACACTAGATAACAACGTTGAAGCAATCATAAAATAATAATTAACAACAAACCCGCTAGATGTCAGGAAGCTTAATTAAATTAATGAAATAGATTTAAGCTCTTTTTAAACATTTCAGTAATAAAATACGTTTTTATGATTTCCGTAGAATCCATAAAAATGTATTAATTCTTAAATGTTTTAATTAAAATGTCACTCTTATTTTGCATTTACTTAGAATATATCTTTAGAATGATATAATACAATGAACAAAATAAGTTCTACACCGCGCTTTGATCACGTAGCAGTCATACAAACAAGTAGCATATTCGTAATCCGACAATAAAGGAGCATAAAAAAACTGCCTTTTCACGGGATTTTCCTAACACTTTTTCCTAAGCATAAACATTTTCTGAAACACCTCCACAATATTTAAAATTCAGGCGTCGCCTACTCTACGTGATATACTTATCTTGGTATACCAAATAGGTTAACGTTAAGTTTAAGAGTATGCAGGTAGTATGGAGTGGTAAGTAAACTTAAACGCTCAGATTTGAAATTAAAAAAAAGACATTTCGAAAGCTTTTCATAACTATTTAAGCTATTTGTTAGAAACTTGTTCAACCCCTTGTGTTTGTCGAATAGACATACACATATTTACCAAATTTGTATTTATACTATACTTGCAAATATAACAATGATAGTCGCGGGTGTGTTTTACTCGCTCGAAATTTAATAAGGTTAAACTGGAATGGTAAATGGTGATAGGCCTGCTCATAATAACGTGGCGTTAGTTAGGATGGTATACATTGCACCACATTACGCTCGTCGCCTTTAGACAGAATGTTTAGTCTCCTTACCCCAGTAATTACATTAGCTACAACTCCCTTTACAACCAACTCCCTTCCAACTCCCCGGAACACAGTAGTTTACACACTACTGTTTGGCGGCATGAATAGGAGCTGCGGTGGTACCAACCTAGACGGTCTTCGGCAACTGGTACCTACCGCCGGTATCCGATTACTTGTTTTTAAAAGATATAACCATTTTATGGAAAGCCTTCCGTCTAACGGTAAGCGGCCCCCATCCAGACTTTACCATTGGAAGTTATTATAATTTATAAACTAATGTCTACGATTTTGTATTTTTTACAGGTTTTCATGTAATAAATAAACTCCTAAGATTGAGAAGTCCTAAGAAACTAAACTAAGAAGAACTCTTAAGACTGAAAAGGTATAGTCGTTTATTAATTTTATAAATAGCGGTGTCTAAAGAGATAACTGAACTGAGTTGATCGTAGAATATATTAGCGTCAACTTATTTAAGTAAATGTTGTCAGCGTCAATGCATAATTTATATGGTGGTCGGTTTCACGATCGATTGGGAACGTATTAAATGGAGTTATTTTTAACATTAACTCCGAGTATCTGGAAACTGTGTATTAATAATTATACGACGAGCACACATCTCCATTTTTGATAAGGATAGTCGCAAATATATTATTAAATCATAAAAATTTTAAACGAATCATTTCACCGTTTATATGTTATAAGCATTAAAACTCCTTACATTTAACGTATTGATGTGTAATTTTTTTTTATTAAATTTCTAGGTAAAACAGACACTGTGTTATTATATATATGTGAGTATGATCACAGAAAGAGAAAACTGTTCTGAGACTTGTCAGTATTGTTATACACTTTAGTAATAAACGATTGACAATTAAGCGATTGTGCAAATAAAATAAATGAATTGATTCCATTAAAAACCACAAAGGTAGAGTTTGAAAATAAATATATTTTCTTATCCGCACAAGTGTTTAGGTTCTTACATATGTTAGACTATGTTTGAGCGGCACGAGGGATCTCGCGGCACAACCTCCGAAAGCTTTTAATAAACATTGTTATGACACGAGAATGCCAACGAAACCTAATTTGTACACATTCACCGAAGTAGAGCTGACGTCGATTTTTAAGAGATCGAGATCTCAATAATAAACAAGCTCCGCTACTCGAGAAACTGCATACTGTACCGTTTCAACATGGGAAAGGAATTTAGGAAATATATGATTATATAATAAGAGGAAAACTATTTTATTTCGTTGAATAAACGTATGAACCCAAAATGTATATAAGTATAAACTTTTTATAATAAGTTTTATAATTATGCTTGAAGATAAGAGAAAAAGTATTTCAGTTAAACGAAGTAGCGATAGGATATAAATAAGTCGTGTATTGTTTAGACGATGCTGCACCAGGCACAGGCTTTCCCTTATTACCGAATTGTCCCCGCGACTCCTTCGTGACCTGACCACTTCTTTAGTACCAAAGGATTTCGAGTTGTTTCGAACTGGGACATTCAGGGCGAAGTTCTGTCACAATTGATTGTTATACAAAAATAATGTTTAGACAAATAAATACGTATAAACATATTATTAACTGTTGTATTGCAATTCTAAACATTTTTTAATTTTTTTTTTAAATATGTTTTCTTGCATTTATGTGAATAACTTAATAGGACTAAATGTTAACGTTTCTATTGACAACACCAAAATTACATCAGATTTCATAGACCATAAATTCCTCCAAATTAATACCGATTTCTACCAAAGAGGATTCGCAAGGATATTGAAAATACATCGTAATTTTATTAGAAAAGATAGTTGGGTATTTCATGGAATTGCCATAATTAATAAAATTAAATTAATAGCCATACTTATGACTAGAAGATATCATACAGTAAGCTCGTTCTGAATAGATCGGACTACAAACAACAATTAAAAAGCTGTGGATACTCCGTGACGTCAGAACATCTGTCACCTCAGTCCACCAGTGACCATAGGTGATGTAAAGTATTCTAATCTTCGGAGTAATAAACAATTCAATAAACCCGATAAAAACCGAAAAATTGAGTTTTGCGAAGTTGTTGCAAAAGTAATGAATACGTTATTGGACATACTTCCAGTCCATTTTATAAGTAATAGTCGTTGCAGACTATCTCTTACAATATATCCCACAGCAACGTTAAAATATCAAAAAGAAAAAAAAACGGCATAAAATAACATATTCATGATACAATTTCAACCACAGGCACGCGATTCTTTTTGTCATAACTGTGATAAGTTTTAGTTGAAATTTCCAACTTTGTGTGAGAAGTAGTTCAAACAACTTTTTAAGTTTATGTTAAATTAAATACATGCAGGCGATCTCTTCAATTTATCTTGATTATGGTTTGATTCTAAGTATATTTCGATTTACGTAAATATTAAACCCCTATAAGTTGGATTTTTTTTTCCTATTTGTATTCTGTGGAGGTGTAAGCGCTGTCGTCACTATGAGCAATGTACGGACACGGATACCTTTAGATCATACTTGATTTATTATATTTTTTTGCTTATAAGATGCTGGTCGTAGTATTTATGTTGCTTTAGACAAATTTTATCTTAAGCAAAACGGAAATTTGAAATTATCATCCATATTGCGAGAATAATTATTAATAGTTTCTTGATTGAAAATATATTTATCTATTTCTTAACAATCTATTCGTTATTTTCTTAACATAACTAAGAGCAAGTTATAATAGTGTAAAGGAACTAGTAGCTGCGTATTGCTAGACGCTGTGCTGAGAAGCTATCTACAAGATGGACCGATGATCAGGCGAAGATCGGAAAACGCTGGAAACTTTTTAATACGCGAACAAAAAGTTTCTTTCGATTAGATAATGAATAGATGCTCTCTTCACAATCCAGTTATGTATTGTAGCCATCACAATAGATCCTAAAACGCTGTATCACATCATGACTTTAAACGCACTCATTGTTCGGAGCGTCACAAAAAAATCTCACTCGAAATTTCTTAGCGGTAATTCTAAAGTGAAGTAAGGGTATGGGAACTAGTCAAACAACAAATATCACAACACACAATTTGAATTTATTAAACACGAGACCACAAAGCGAGACAGGATCTTAATAAATACAGCGGGGTCCCACTTATTTGTGTATCGTTTGTGGGAGCAGTTAACAATGGTGATTGATGAAATATGCAAAACTTCGCCTTATTATTGGACCTACATACATAACAGCAGCGTATGAAAGAGATTTTGTTCACTTAATTTTGCATAGCATCGCCTTTAATCGCTATGGCATATTGATATGCTAAAACCACCCATTGTTATCCCCATGAGTCAATAATATCAATAAAAGATTTATTTTTAAACTAATTTAAAATACATAGAAATAGTTTAAATGATCACACAGTGTTAAACTTTGATAACACAATTAATCAAACTAACACTATGAATAATATTAAATTAAATTTAAAAAAAAAAACAAAACTTAAATGAATAATATCCAAAGACGAGATTATTTCCGAAATCTCTATTCGAGGATAATTAACTTGTTACTATATTAAATTTTCAGTTCCGCGAATGATGCTGTAGCTGAAGCGTTGTGTAATGTTAATAACATCAAGACGGTGGTTAATCTTTCGTGAAACGGCGGGTCGTTTGGTAAAAATTAGAAGCTTCGAAATGCATACATTACCATCATAATAAAAGCATTAGCATCATCGTTTGTGATGCTATCTCCGATATTGCCGCCTTTTGATGTTACGTTAATGAAGGTTATGTCAGCGTAATTAATAAATAAGAAGAGAACTGTACGCAGTCTCCATTTGAGTGTCGAATTTAGTGATTTGCGAAAATCATATATTCATATATGCAAAATAGGCATGACTTCATTATACGCTGTAAATCCAGATTTACAACGTTTATAAAATATTTTTATATCGCTTATCCAACCACCAGAATAGAAAGTTGTGCTCATCTCTGCTGAGCTATTTCTATACTAGAAGCTTTGGACCTAATATATAACAATATCCGTACAAATAAGCAATATGATAGGTTCTTATTTGTTCTTGGTTCTCTTAGTTACTTCATTTTTTTAAAGAGTTTCCAGTTACCTGATAACATTTGGAAATCATGAAGATTTTTAATTCTAATACCACTTGACAAATAGAATGCTGTCAAGCTCTAGTCTATACTAAATTAATAAAAAAAATGTTTGTCTAAGCTATCACCGGCGCTGTACACTAGTTATGTGCACTCGAATCTCAAGTGGCCGGGGTCCCATTGATGGATTTATTGAAAAATCAGCTGTTTTGCAGTAAATATTGAGTATCAAAGGGTCGATGAATATTTAAAAGCTTCGCCTGAACCGATCAAATACCTCGTGACCGAGTATCGTCACTTCGCTAAATATGAAACACTGAAGGATCGTTAGCATCTACGTACGCGTGCGGCATTTTAATTTCCTATAGGATACAATAAAATTATGGATAAATCGATAAACATAGCCCTAAAGTTATCAACAATACAATCAATATTAATATAAGTGTGCATTAGCAGCGATTATACTTATTTTTATAGAGTTTTGTATGAAATAGTAATATTAAAAATTTACGTTACAAATGTGAGGTTCCAGTTGTAAGCACTGTATAAAATAGACTTAAAAGTACGAAATTAAATAAATAACCTAATATTAGATATCAGTATATTAGTTTTAATATTCTTATATGAATATTTTTTATTTTTTCCAGAATGACTTATTTACTTTTTACTTTTAGTCGTTAACGTATAGATAGTAAAAAAGTAAATAATTTTAAAGTTTCTATTAATGTCATCATCATCATTATCATCACCTGCCGATGGACGTCCACTGTTGGACATAGGCCTCCTCCAAATTCCCACAAGACCATTCCCTATAATGCAGGTCCAATGCGGGTTTTGTGGGAGCCAAAGCCCGGTTTGTTAATTAGCAGGGTGCATCACGAGTAGGGAGAGAACCCTTAAGCTCCCTATATTAATGTACTGATTTGTAATTGACTGACAGAAGTCTTGATTATTGCAGACATTGCGATGTGTTTTAAGCGATCAGATTTTTGGACTATTTCCGGCCAATTATTATTCATTTCTTATTCCACAAACGGAAGAGACGAGTGAGAATGGTAAGCGATACGCTTATCCATAATAGTGTGGAAGGTTAGTGTACATAGTTGTCACCTTGAGATGTATGATGTTAAGCCTCGCTGTCCGAGTAATCTCACTAGTTACAGCTTCTTTTAAACCGGAGCACAGTAATGTTTGCACACTACTAATTGGCAGTAGAAATACGAGATGCCATAGTACCTACCAAGACTGTCTCCAGCAATAGAAACCTAGCAATGACAAAAGCGAAGCATTATTTTATTGCTAGTTTTTTCATCTATTAAAAAGCGCAGTGTTCATTAACAATCTTTTTTTTGAAAAAAAAAAAAACAATACGAGATATAAACGATAAACTGTGCTTAAACATGTTGAAAAAAGCAATAGCGTTTTTACAGGCAAATTTACGAGCGGTCGCCGGTTGTAACCCGGGTCGGGACAAATTCGTACAAGAAGAAACAATTATATTGTTTTGCGGCGAGATTGGTCCGCTTGCTGTGCATGATTATACTCCGCCCCTTCAGGCCATAGAGTTTGTAAACAGATACAACGGTCTAAATCTGTTCACAAGAAATATATATTACAGATATTAAAATAATAGTCGATTATTTGACTATATTATATGACTAAAGTAGATAACATTTGGTATATAAGCAGTAGTAGTATCATATACAGTTCCGAAACATAGTGTAGAAACAAATATCTTTATGATGATTAAAAAAAAAAACTCCTCATCGTCTCTTCCAATCCCATGTCATACGTCCCGTAGTGGAACTGTAGAATTGTGTAGAAAATACAAACTAAAAATTGTTATCATATAAACGATAAACTGAGGGGGCGATATGATTAAACATACCCCCAGAGAAATAATGTTGTAAACAAAGCACCCCGTCTTGTAAGTAAATAAACTGGATGAAGTTGGCAATACTTAGAAGAAAAAAATCTCGTTTCAATAAACAAATACATTAAAACTAAATTGATTTTCAGACTATTTAATAACAATAATAATGAATATATATTAATAGTTTATATTATCAATATTTGATATAAAAAAAAATCAGATTTAATATTAGATATAAATCTTGATCTTAACGGTAACAATGATTAATTTAACTTGTTAAATTAGTTTATATCTTCTTCTTTCTTCAGTTATCTTCTAAAATAAGTAGTTCCGTTCTTAATCAGATTATAATACTATGAGACAAAGATGTACGCATGAAAAAATAAATTGTCAGCGTAACCAGATGAGTCTCAGTTCTCACGATGTAATGTAATAAAGTATAAAAAAAATTAGACGGTTGTAAAATAAATGTTAACGATGTTGGTTAGTCACCTCATCATTCAGTTAAAGCTGATTCTTATAACCAATGGATAACTGAATAATAGCTGTCTTATATTCTGAGAGTGATTTAAAAGAGTTAAGGCCCTTTATCCATCGTATCAAAACCGTAACCAAATTAGGAGTGGTGGATGACAAATATTCTTTAATCATGATCATCAGCCGATAGTCTTCCGCTTCTGGGCATAAGTCTCTCTCAAAGATCTTTGTATCGATCGATCGGGATCAGTCGATATATATATTTAAAGGAGATGTCCAGAGACCCTGGAATGATCACGAGATCGCTGAAACTATTAGACTTGAAAACTCGAGTTGGTAGAGATTTTGCTTCAGCTATTTAAAGGTCAACTAAGAGAGGATTTTATGAAATTCTTTCTCTAAAAAGAGTACCGGAGGAATTACAACTACTACTACTATAAATATATATATATATATATATATACGTATATATTTATTTTTTATTTTATATATATATATATATATATATATATATATATATATATATATATTTATGGTAGTCTGTAATGTAATGCGTCTGTAAATTAAAAAGTGCGTTACAAACTGATACTAGCCTAAGCGACAAATAAATGGCATTGCTTGCTGTAATACTAGATATTTTATCAAATACTACGTTCCATTATTATTACCATGAAATTATTATATCCTGTTCCCCATTTTGATTACTTTGGCCAAACCAATCACGCTTTATTATAACATGATCACTCCTTTATTTACTTCAATGATATAAATATCACTATTCATAGAATCTCCAAACTCCCATACTAACTGCTATTAAAAAAATCTTAACTTATGTTACTTTTAAGAGATTTTAGTTTATGCTATGTATTTACAATATTTATACACAGTAATCGGAGAATGAGAGAAAATTAATAATTTACATGAGTTAGGTATGTAATAAGCTGTGCTCATGCACTATTTCTGTGTACGATATGTTCTCACCTTGATTGCAGTGGGGGTATATAAATAGAAAAGACACTGCATTTAATAATTATATAGTATAACAGTTCACGTATTCTCAAATATACATAAGCTGGGAGTAAATTGATAGAGAGTGCGTTGAGCTAACTGAAAATGAATTTAAGGCACTTATATACCATTTTAACTTTAGCAAAGCGATCGTTTAAACGATAGACGATGTCGGTTAGCACAATTTTCTCCTACACGGAGGAGGTTCACATAGAGTTTCATGTCAACAAGTTCATAAACCCGATGTGTAGACGCGCGAGAGGATTTGAAAATTTATCGAGAAACGAGTGTTCTCGCGCTCGCTAATTGCAAGTGTTTTCGCACAGAATTCAAAAGCTTCTTGCGCCACATCATCCCCGACGTCCATAGTGTTAACGTTTCAAAAAAGTTACTCGCGACACCAAAGAGATATTTGATTTGAAAAAAAAAAATCGTTTCGAAACTATAAGGGCGGATCGGCAATTGAATCGAGATATCGGGGAATAATTTGTATCATTATCATATGTAATATTTATCTATTTATTCTTTATGTGCTCACTGTACGAGAAACATGATGAACTTAAAATATAAAGGCGAGCTTAAGTCTAATTGAGTTCTCTTCCAGTATACCTTAACGTGGAAAAGAATTTGAATGTAGAACTATTAACCAGTAAATAACTTAATCTTTTTTTATGTGTGCTTGACATTTGTTTTTAATAATAAATTTATCGTTTACAGCCGATGAATTTCCACTATTGAACATAGAATTTCCACAAGGAACCCGCCCGCTGCCTTTACCGGGCCGTAAGTGCAGTTCACCTTGTGGAGGGCTTTCCAATTTTCCCCTTCCCCGTACTGCACTATTGACTATCAATCTTTAGAGCATTATACCTTTCCCATTGCTATATTTGCTCAAGTATATTAAATTTAACTCAGAAAACTATATTTTTTTAAGTTAATCTACTTTATTAATAAAGGAAGATTTACTTGTTATAGATCATCATCTCAATGATAAAAGTCCACAGCTGGACATAGGTCTTTTGTATACCCTGGTTAGTACCGATTAAAATCTTTTCTCAAGCTACAAAGAAGAGATGCATTTTGTAAAAGCTTACTTTAATATATTGAATTTGATAAAAATATTGTGAAAACAGATTTAAAATATCTTTCAGTTAACCTGGTATTTATATTTTCTTGATAAATTTCAATAACATTCATCATCAGCCAATAGACATCCACTGTTGGGCATAGGCTTCCCCCAAAGATCTCCACATCGATCGGTCTCGCGTTGTTCGTATCCAATGGGTTTCCGCAATTCTGACCAGATCTTCAGTCCACCTTGTCTCTTCAATCTTTCGGGCTATGTCGCTGACCTTAGTTCTGCAGATCTCCGCATTTCTGATTCCATCGCGCAGAGAAACTCCGAGCATAGCCCTTTCCACTGCACTTTGGGTGACTGTGAGCCTTTTTATAAGGCCGACAGTAAAAGGCTACGTCGGTACGGTTCCCTATATCACAATAACATTATTAAAGTATAAAAAATACTTACGTCGAAAGAACTGTGACTGGATGTGAACAGCACACTGTAGCACAACGAGGAGAAGCAGGATCACCCTGATCCCCATTGTAAGAGTCACTTTATATCACTGTTTAGTCTCATCTATGTCGTTCGATATACCGTTTGTTTTTTTTCCTTCCGCACTGTCAGAAAAAAAATGTGCAAGCCTCGATAACGATTTTTATATTCTAGCTATAAAATTTCTCTACACAAAAAAAAAATTGCTTTTGAACAATAGTAGTTATTACAAATAACATCAGCAACACACACAAAATAGAAAATTTTATATACTAGAAATATAGTTCTATAGTGTTCAAATACACCCTTAATGAAGTGTATCCAAAGTTTTTAAATTATATTGTCACTTGTCCCAATAGAACGTTAGGACAACCCCCTGCATTTCTAATACGAGAGTACAATTCCGTTTGACGGTTTTAATTATCTTCGCAATTACTACCTGTTATTTTTTTTTATTAACTATCGTTGAACTCCGAATCGGTATACAGCTGTTACACGAAAAACCCATTTCACATTTGGTAGATCCGTTACATTAACGAATAGACACCAGTTAAGCGTCAACGGTTATATAAAGCTTTTAAAACCGAAGTTAAATTACGTTTAGTTAAATGAACGGAAGTGATTTTTAAATAAAACACGAATGAAAGGCAAATTTATTTATACCTTAGTAATCCTAGCTTTATAGCTTTTAAATTTCCTCACGCTTTTATAACTTCTGGCGCCTTATTTTAGTATGTTTTTTTTTTCAATACTACATATTTTAATATGAATATTTAATATATAAATAATCTATTACGTGCAAGCTGTACTCTTAAATTATGAGTCTTTTTTTTTTTTTTGAGAAATTAATTGACGATCGCGTAGACAGTGTGACCAACGAGACCATGTAAGCAAATGGTCTTACATGTGCATTTATAAAGATTCATTATCTTGATACGTTTAAAACTTTTAATATGGGAAAGCGTTTTATTTGTATACAAATGCAACTTAAATATTTAAAGTCATTTATAATAATACATGAAATGACATGTGTAAGAAGAGTGTGAATTTAGATATGGCGGCTGATAGAAGGATATACAGGGTGGCGCAAAAATAACCTTCCGATGTTTTTTGGATGTAATTTTTTAAAAAAAAAGAAAAACTTTGATTCTTCTTGTGGATTATTTTTATTTGGTCTTTTTATTTTTTTACATCAAGGCAAAATTTATAGCATTTTCTGATAGGAGGATTACTTTTGCCCCATCCTGTAGAAGAGAAGTATATACTAGGCCGTCCCTATATAGCTGGGAAAAGGGCAGGAGGAAGAAGAAGATTTATAATAATATAATAAAAGTATTTTTTTTTAATTTAAATTAGATTGGGATTGGCGATATTGGATTTTACTATGAGTTTAAATGAAGAAGATGATTACAACATACGCATGAGATTATATGAATTTATTTTCGATCGGTAGCCCTTGAATTATCCAACATCTGGTTTTTATTCCGGACGCCTGAATATAACCGAGCTTCTGCTTTGGACTGTAAGAAAAACTAAACTATTAAGCGGATCATAAAATTTTTAGATTATTTTACTTCTCATACTTGCAAAACGCGTTTATGAGACAAACGATCTTAATACATGCTAAAGCATTACGTAAAATTTTAGCGTTTTATTTCCGTTCCGAGTTAAAGCCGATATACAACAAAATGACTCCACTATCGTTAATCAAGTATTAATTGATCTTTATGCGATAAATATAAAGACTTGTAGATATCAGTACAATTGGTGTTGAATTTTAAGAAAACTCCGAACAAGATTTGTTGTTAAAATGTACATAGTTAAGTTATCTATAGATGTGATTAAATTGTATAAAGGAAAGGATAAAAACCTCTAATGTTCACCTTCAATCTTAACAGCGAAGAAATGAAAAATAGTAGTACGGTGAAAATGGAAACGTGTCAGTTCTTTTCACAGTCTTTAGATGACAAGAAAGCTTACTGTAATCAGGGCCACTGTCTTCGCTTACTTAACTTTTCTTTTTAAAAACATCATTTCAGCCTTGTAAATGTTTTACCTTTACCTATATTTTTCATCGATAAAAAAATACAAAACGTCCATTCGATGTGTATATACGGTCTAAGGTAAATTCGCGGATCTAAATACTTTATAAGCTGATGTAAGGGATACTACCTGGTACAATTTACGTAAAACATAATCAAATAGATTGCCTAAGCTATCTTCGCATGGCACATTAAGTTATTTAAATTAAACCAATGTATCGACCTTCTGCACGCGCGCTATTGTTCAAATTTGTTCGTACAAAAATTTTGCTGTTCATTGCGACTTTCTTTTAAATAACCATGGGCCTTAACCAGTAGAATCGATTATTCATCATGAGCTGAAAGTAATAAATTGTAGTAACATTTTAATTTTAGTGTACACCAGAAACGTTACATAATAAGACTACATTAAATTATTCAATGAACTATGTGATTTTTTCATGACAAACATTTTTAAAACATACAAAAATATATTACATGTATCTTGATATCAAGCAGGAGCATAAATATAAACTTATTCATGCCGTTAAAACAAGTTGTAACTTAACCTTATCACAAAAAAGTCTATTTAAAACAACCGAATTAGAATCTTATACAGCACAGCGACAAAGGCAATGAAGACTTCGTAATAAATAATAGATACCGGAAATATAATTACTGACAGGAACCAGTCCAGTGTACGGCACTAACTATACTTGAGAACAATATTGCACAGATCCTCTCCTGACCCACTCCTTTCAACGACAGACCCTATCCTTTCAACAATGTACAAATTGATATTAAAGTTATTTACTACACTCTTATAAGAAAGTTGAAAATTACGTATTTTTTTTAAAAAAAAAAACGAACATTCATATTTGTATTTTCCAAGGGATGACTTGAAGTGGGTGCTGCGGTCATACCTACCTAAACTGTCTCCAATATTAGAAACCTATACCACCACTATTTTACTAAACTACAATAAGAGCGATTGTGGTGATGTCTAAACATCTTAACTAGACATTTATTATTATGGGCGGCCGTTTATCATCAGGTTAAAGTCCTCATCGTCGCGATGTTTTATGCTTCGTTAAAAAAAAAACTGCTTCAAAATATTTCATGGATAAAAAGTATATAGAAAGAAGGGCAGATAATTCACTTGATGGTAATGAATCCCTACGGCACATAGACATCTATGTCATGATATTAATTTCATGATGAACGGTTTTAGCGTGCACGCTACTCTTTCACATAAATCTGAACAAGTCACAGGAGCAGGATTATTTTCTGTGATATATTTATTAATAAATGAATACTAATATTTCATACGCATATAAATACCTAATAATACCACCTGTTCTCCGTCCAATTTGTGGCCGTAACATAAAACTATACCGGAAATGGCTTTCTATAGCAACCACATAAATTAAACCAAATGAAAATGTTCGTAAAAGTTAATTAGGAATAAAATTATGAAGGATCTATGAAATTCGAAAAAATAAATAGCCTATAACTATCTACAAATCATTCCGCGTCGAATGGCCATGTTCTCGTGTCGATACGTTCACTAGTTTTCACGTGATTGGTGAAGAAACTTAACCAATTTTCATTTATTATATATAGATTAGAGATTATAAAGAGTAACTTTTAAAATGACTTACTAGTAAGCGATTTTATTAAACTTGATATATTACTAACACCCTAATATTTACAAGTAATTAAGTATACTGTTTTCAAAGATTTATTTTGAATTAATTTAACTAAAATTGTAAAGCAACAGCGGATGCTTTTAAATTGTACCACCAGAAACGATAATCGGTAAATAGTTGCTCTTTATGTAAATCTAAGGATCGTCACGACATCTCCCTTGTTCAGTAATTTAGCGTGCAACCTTCTTTCTGTGACCTAACGCTAGACTAAAAAATAACATGTTTTTTTTTATTTCAAATAAATAGATATTTTTGTATGATATAAAATAATTTTTATTACATACGTTTCAATAAACTAATCGTTAGTGATAACGGGCAGAGTGCATAGCTCGAAGTGTTGACGGCTGATGAGCTAGTAAGGTCCTAGAGTGACATCCGCGTACCAGTAGACGTAATTTTTTTTATACAACGATGAGACGAGCGAGATGTTCACCTGACAAGCAACACGCCTGCCTAAAACAACGAGGCGTTAGTTAGGGTGTACTAAACGTTGTCTCGTTACGTCAGTAATTACATTAGCTACAACTCAGATATAGGAGCTGCGGTGGTACCAATCTAGACGATCCACAATTGACAGTAGAGATCAACCACCAGCGAAAGGCAAAACGACCACGATTTAATGAAGGTAATAGGAAACCGCTTGATGCATGTAGCGAAAACCCATAACATTGGAGATTTTTGGAGTAGGTCTATATCCAGCAGTAGGCATCGTATGTCGAATGATGATGACATGGGCTTAAATAAATTTTTGATCCTTCGATAACATTTTACAATATTTGGTATTTATGTTTACTTTACATAATTAACGATGCATCGAATGTGTGTTTGGGATCTACCAGTACTGCGTTTGTTCGTCAACATTTCAAAGTTTCAGTAAATCAGGGACTGATATTGCATAAATAATGTGCAGTCCTGTGATAGTTTCGTGTGGTCGTAGATTAAACTAATAAAATAGGTACGTTTGGAGTGAGGTGGATCTGGTGGCGTGTTTCAAACAAAAATTGACACAATTCCAATTAACCGGTGACTTGTAGGGTTCAGGAATGAGATTTCGTGTACAGGGAATTTCGAAGCGGTTTGCATCGCAGTATATGTGTTCATTCTATTTAAATCTAATTAAAGTATGGAATATTTATTTTTTAAATATTACCTATAAATTTATCCCGTTGTCATGATAAAAAGGCAAAAAAAAGGACGTCGAAACAATTACAAGTACCAATTATAAGTTTATTAACTTTCATTCCCTTGTAACAGAATAAAAGAAAAGAGGAAATCATTGAAAGATTCGCCTTTTCTCATTATCTCTTGAAATTCGAGTTGTTCAACAGTACCTCGCAAAAACTATTGAATTAATTAAATATGCCATACCTCGAGCGCCAAGAACTGAACAATGGATTATATATACAAAGTACCATAAAGTTGGCTATTTTGTTACAGGCTCTTGCGCATTGAGAATATCTAAATCATTTATAAAGCTTCAAACTGTGGGAGTACGCTTCCTGTTATTTATACAAAATAAACTTATTTCATTATGCTACTTGAGATGGACGTTTATTCTCATAAGTACCGCAGGACATATTGATCCTTAAAGGAAGCCTAAGTTTAATATTAGCTCTAACGGCTTATGACGGTTTTTAATGACAAGGGATTATTTTAAAACGTATAGTCTGCATTACTAACTTAAAGGGAAATTTATGATTTAACTGTATGTCCTTCATTATGGAAGAATAATTTTAAATACTATAAGCGATATTTTTTTTTAATATGTCAATTATCAATGAAAACAACAAATGCGAAGTAATTATAAAGTAGGAACAAGGCGTCAATCACACTAAATAAATGCCATCATCGTTATAGTTCAATTTGTATGAAGATTGATGGTTCTGCCAACGATAGAGATTTTAATTTTCTTTAATTTTTAACGAATCAAGCACTTATTTTAACTACGCGATAATTACTGATTTCTATGTAAGATTGTAACTTTTTTACGAATGTGTAAACCTAATGTAAAGTTTTCGTAGGCGACAAGATAAAATATGTTGGATTAAAAGTTTTAGATAAAAAATTAAATCCTCAATCGCTATAAAATCTGTTAACACTCCCATCAATTGACTGTTCTCAGCAGAGCTTATCTACAATGCCCAAGTTGCTGATTTGGCCTTGCTCTTACTCAATTTGGAAAATGTTACTTACCTTTCCTTGAGAGACATCAATTGCTAACAATTAAGAGATATAACAGAGCGAAAAGTAACTAAAAATTAAAAAAAAAACTATAACATCTTTTTAACTAACAAGAAACAGGTAGTTCTCAATTTGACGTTTATCCTTTTCAGGTTATTTTTGGCATAAATATAACGTTTACAGAGTGATCTGAAATTTGCTGATTATATCTTCTATCAGAAATATTTCATCTTGAAACTGATTATTATTAACAAGAATTTTATGCAGGATAGTAACATATTTACAGTTATATGTATACATTTATAATATTAGCACATTGCATAAATAACTTTACCAATTCAAAAACCATAACAAGCATTGAGAAATAAACCCACTCCATCCTGTTAGTCTCTATTATTAGCACTATGGTTTATTACTTTACACCCACGGGTTACATGATCGAAAACGGACTGGTAACTGGTTTACTACTGCCTAGAATAATACTACAAGAGATATTACTACTTCTTTATATTCCTATGAATGATCTTGGTTATACTTTCAGATTAGATATGGAGGAATTGGTAAAGTTTTCGTTAATGTACTAAAACTATAAATTCGTATTATTTATTTCCAAAGGTAACATTAAACTGATACACTGTGTTGTTTAAATTATTGTTATGAAACAATATAGGTTTTGTACTTTTAAAAAACAATTCATATAAAGCCCATTAAAAGCTCTGTTACAGTATTGTTTATTGAAAAACATGTTTATAAAGTATAGACTTCGCAGCCATAGTAATATTTACTTTAATTTTTATATCTGAACTGTAACAAAATAAAATTTATAACTAGACGGTTTTTAGTTAGTTTTTCAAATAATATTACATCTCTATATTATTCTATACTTTCTGACAATTTATTCGATGATAATAATTTTATTGATTTTTATCAATAAAATTATCTCTATCTATAATATTAACTTGTTAACGAATATCCTTGTTGACTCAAGTTAATGATATCAATTGACGATTCGAAGTGCAAATCTATACAATAATATTTTGTTCCTTAAATATGTAAAATTTAAAACCTTTTATAAATAAAACACTAGAGAAAAAGTAATCTCCCAATCTAAAGTGATAGATAAGTTTATTAAGAGGCATAGTTTACGGTGTCAATGAATCAATGCGATTATGAACACAATGCGTTGTGACCTGCAGTTTATCTTCGTCGAAGATTTCAAGGACTTCGTACATGGATAATTATTTATATGTGTCAAAGGGCCTGGAGATATCTTTATAACAACTACTTGCAGTTATTCACTCGTGATAGTGAAATATTGGAATTTGAAATATTTGAATAATGAAACACAAAGCAAAGTTGAAAAAGTTTGCTTTGTTTTAAAGTTTCGATAAGATTGTAAGCGGTTCAAATAAATATCTTGGGTTACACTTGTAAGTCTGTTGGAGAGGGCAAGAAGGGGCGAGGTCTGTTGAAAATGAAACCTCCCGCATACATAAGTGATATTTAAGTACATATATACGTTTCGCATTGCTACGGTAAGATCTCACATCAAAGCGTATTTAAATGTTGACAATAACAAAATAACAGTTCGTCGTCGCTCAATAGACATTGTATCACGCAAAATAAACTCTTGAACCTTTTGTGGCTGCCGTACAGCCGCCTGTTACTTTAAGTACGGATATATTAAATATATGATACTCATTAAGATATTTTGGGTTTAAATTTTTGTATGTAAATGTCATACATGTTTGTCGTCTGCAGTTGTTGAAGTGGCACTTGAGTAGAATCGAAATAAATACGGTAAATTTACACGACTGTAATACTGTGTAAGATTGGGCTGTTTACGAGTTCGTGAAAATGTCTATTTACTTAAATGATTTAAAGTTGAAATCCTCTTCCACTTCGAGCACAGTAGAGAGAAAATATAGCTTGATAAAAAGATGTTTGTTCAAATTTATTAATCGATTCAACATTGAAACAGTAACAGGCGGAAAAAAAGAAGAATTTATAGCAATCAATTGTGTATTTTTTTAATATCAAGAACATATACTTTGATGTGTTCTTGTCTCTACGTCAAAGTCTTGTCATCAAAGAGAATACGTCTCGTACAGTTTTGTTATTAAAACAGAAGTGAAAGGAATTTAGGAGGGTAAAGTAAAAATTACAAATGTTTATTTTGTTTCCATGATCGCTGATGTGTTCCGCTCAATATAAATATAAAAGGATAATTCGATTTGGGACACTACAAAGAAATAGATTAATTTAAAAAACATCTTACATAAGAATAGTGGAATATTTCCTTTATATGTTTTAACATGAATTCCGATAAGATAAAGTAAAAAATGTAGAAGACGAAATAGTAAAGGTATACAATGATAAAACGAATTTGTATTCAAGCAAAAACAATCTAATCATTAGACTATAAATAGTGTAAGATCTTTATTACAAAGTTTCTAATTAATAAAAGAAATGTATGCAGTTTAATTAAAATGCATATTAAAATATCGCGCCATTCTAAAAACAACCCTGACTTCAGTGTTAATCTATCCAAAAAGTTGCTACCAAAGAAATATAATGTTTTGCATTGGTGGTGTTTATTGCCATATAGTCTAGATGGTGGTATTTGCTACCGCAGTCTATATTTTTGCCGCCAAATTGAGAATCTAGAAATTACTGTGGTAACAAGACTTAATTTCTTATGTCTCGAAGCGATAAACGAGATATAGTCTTTGTACTATGACTATGTCCATGACAGTCTTAGATCCCTAAGTCCTTGTAAAGTTGAGATGGTGGTATAGTATTCTGACTAATATCTGCTATAGTTTCTGTTTCGGCAAAGAGGCCTTCTGTTATTTCCCCATTAAAAATTACCCTAGAAGACTAACCTGCAGAATATTTGGCCCATTTTTCATTTAGTATTATATGAAATTAAAGTTTTTAGCATAACTATATATATAGGAGATTTCCACCTATGTAGAGACTCATCACGATGTCTCTGCAACCAAAGGTCTATAGAGTTGAAATTTAGTAAGTGGCTCAAAAGTGGTTGCGACGGTTTTATTAATGGGAAGCCGCCCGGAGAATCGCAAAGTATTATATATAAAATAAGATATACGAACGATAGCGTTAAGAAATATATAAATAAATATATCCATGTATATATATATATATACAAATAATCTAATTGAAATAAGCAAACGACACCATACACTCAGATGTAATGTGATAGCTATTAGAATACAAAACAGTAACTTAAAGCGGCAGGCAGCGACGGACGCATGTCCCGCCTACGACCTGGTGATTGATGTGACCGATGATTAACGTCGCCAGTAAACCACAAATCCGACAGTTCGATTGTTCAAAGTTTTTTTTTCTTATTCACAACAATTGTTTTATATAATTGTGTTAGTTTACGACAATCACCTGCATCCAATTAGTTAATAACATTCCTCCCAACTTAACGACTGAAATCTAAAACTCGTTTTATATCTTAGTCCATATTAATGATTATTTATATTTACGCGAGTATTACCTATTTAAGGAAACTAAGTTTTAGTGTTTTTATCGAGTTTATTTAATTTAACAGCAGAAAATTGGTAACCGCAACCGTCCTGTATCAATGGATGTAAAGCATACGAACCGTCGGCGTGATAATCAAATAAACTCTATAAAATCTCAATTTTTATAGAAATTATACAAATTTACTTTACTATATTACTATACTTAGTTATAATTTTTTTTTATAAATTTTTTAATCTTTAAAAAATTTCTAACTTCCGATACTTTATACTGGATAAAGGAATAAAATTATATCGCGCGAAGGAACATAGTTTAAATCTGGCGTCCAATCGAGAACAGCAATAAAAAATATCACTTGTGAACTTTAAACATAATAAAAGGATATATATGTTAATAAAATATATATCTTAAAGAAGTATTTGGAGTGGGACGAAACGGGTGGGTTATCCGTTCATTAGGTAACCGTTAAATTCGAATTTGGCGTGCAAGGGCGCATCTAGACTATAAAGCAAAAAAAAATATATGAATGTACTACATTATATTTTTTCTGAACTTTTTCTTATTAGTATCAGAAGCGAGAATCTCTAGAAATTTTCTTCTTGAAATTCAGAATAAAAATTCACTTTGCTGTTTTTAGTTAAATTAATACTGCCGATTTTCAGATCAGCAATAAGTTTGTTGTGATCGGTATATAAACTTTCAGGAGAATTTGAAACAAACTTCTTCAAAATTAAGCATAATATTACCGAATACTACAACCGCTGCTAACAGTTAGTATTATGTTGCGGATTAAGTACAACTACAAATAGAAATTCGAAGTGAGGATCATAACACTAAGTTATTAAATACTAAAGTAATAAGACACATTTACCTTTTAAATCCTTCCTCACTTTATATTAAATTGTTAATGGAAAATTCTCAAATTTATAGACTTTACGTAGAGAAGAAACATATTTTTTTTTTATTTATACCCTAGCACCTTCATCGTTATGAAACTACGTTTAGTTGAGGGTTTATATATTACGTCCTTACATATGAAAATAGCGTTTTGTCGTACTGACCACTTAGATCTGAAATATCTCCTCTTTGGTTAAGAATTCTAAATTCAAATTTATAAATTAATTTAGCTGCTACATTTGAGTTTTAAAAACAGTCATTCATTTGTTTTTTCCTCTTTATTTATTTTCTTAAGCGTCGCTTATTACCGCACAATGGAAAACATTAAATATCAGTATATTTACAAGTACGAGTTCTACCGTGGCATCAGTGCTGCAGAAACAGCTCGAAGGATTAATGATGTATACGGCGCTGGTGTCGCAAAGAAAGCACAGTATGTTTTTGGTTTCAACGCTTTCGTTCTGAACATTTCGACCTTCAGAACCAACCCCGTGGACGGCCGGAGACCAAAGTGGAAAATGGAAAATAAAGGCTGTTGTGGAAGCGGGTCCATTACAAAACACTTCAGAGAAAGCTGCAGGCTTCGGGGTAAGTGACAAAACGGTATTAATCCACTTGAAGCAAATCGGGAAAGGAAAAAATTTAAACGATGGGTATCTCATGAATTGAGTGAATCGAACTTGCAAACACGCGTCGACTGCTGCTGCTGTGGTACTTTGCTCAACTGACATTTTAAATCGAATCAATACTTGTGATGAAAAGTGGATACTGTACGATAATCGAAAGTGGTCGTGGCAATGGCTGAACCCTGGAAACCCAGCCAAATCCTCCCCTAAACGAAAATTGACTCAGAAAAAGTTACTTGTGAGTGTTTGGTGAACTAGTACCGGTGTCGTTCACTATAGCTTTCTAACATCTGGCCAAACCGATTACGGCAGATGTCTATTGTCAGCAACTGCAAATCATGAAGGAAGAACTAGCTGCTAAACAACCGAGCTTGGTCAATCGCTCTAGGCCACTGCTGCTGCACGACAACGCAAGACTACACACTGCACAACACACAACCACTAAGTTAAATGAGCTACAAATGGAATATCTGCGATATCCACCGTACTCCCCGGACCTTGTCCCAACAGATTACCATTTTTTCCGGAATTTGGACAACTTCTTACAAGGAAAAAAATTCAACTCCGATGCGGCAGTTCAACCCGCCTTCAAAGAGTGTATTGATTCTCGCCCCCATGGTTTTTTATTAAAGGGCTCAATGAACTACCTATGAGATGGCAAAAGTGCATAGATAACAACGGTGCATACTTTGATTAATTAAATATATTTTACAAAAAAAAATTTACTTTATATTCCTCCCTTACCAAACGCCAATTTCATATGCAAGGACCTAATATTTAGAATTTAACTTATCGTGAGCCTAAGTTCGATATCCGGCGCGGGCTTATAGAAAATCACAAGTATATGTGAAGGCATGCCGTACTTACACTACAATTAGTTATATTTTAGAATAACGTTTTATTCAAAATATTCAAAAGAAAATGTAGTAGTATCTCACCTACGTCCCCAATCGCCTTATCTAGTGACTTGAATCTTTTAATTACAATGTAATGTACGATAATTACTGTCGGCACCATTCTGCCGTGCGCCGTTGCAGTGAATCTAATACTCTTGACGATTGGATTCACACAGAACTTCGTGTTTCACAACAGTATATTCGCTTTGAGATGAGATTACACTAGATATTGGGCCATAATACGCAAGTTAAACTGAAAACAGAACATGAAATTTCTTTAAACTTTAATTTACAATATCTCCACAATAACTAGATAAAGTTTTCAGTGATACCAATGCATAAGTATGTATCTGTATATTTAGTACGCGTTAAAAAAATTATATTGTAGAATATTGTAGTAAAAAGTGACTATTTATAGGTAACGACTTTCTATATAATATAATACAAATACCAATGAATAAACTAAGTTAATTGCGCGACTGCTTTTAACAAAGTTGACTTGTTTACAAATCGCTTAAAATGTGTATCTGTTGCATAAATGGAAATCACAGTGCATTACTGCGATGATGTGGAGGAATGTAGGCAAATACACTACATCCCCAACAATTTGGCTATGAACCAAACTGGCAACTACCTTATAACTACCTCTGAAACATCAAAAGTATAACATAGATGATAGCTAAAGTTCTACAAGATTTTAAAATAAGTTATCTTCAAAAAACCAAAGGAAAGCTCTCGCAAAATAATAGACATAACTTTTAGACTAGAATAACTTATAATTATGCATACAAAAATTAATAGAAATGATTGAAGCGTGTAAAAAAAATCGGTAGTAATTGAAACTTCACTTCTAGAAACCTTAATGTACATATTTATGTGTTCATCATCACATTAACTTAACCACGAAATAAAAATTGCACTAATAGTAAGTAATATAAAACAAATGTGAAGTAGACGAAATGTGAAATACAAAGGATAGTTATTCATTCTTATGAGAAAAGTTATAACATAATAATTTGTTACTGATATCCTCAAAAGAGATCAGCATCAGCCAGAAAACAAATGACTGCTAAAGTTGCTAAGGTGATTAAACTAAAAACTTAACCTGCTGTAAAACTATGAAGTCATCATCAAAGTTTACGCCAACAGATAATCTTGGAAGAAGGTCAAGAAATATTTGTCGCGTGACGTTACTATCAATTTAATTTAACTTTTGTTTGCACTGATAACAAAATTTACAAAATTCCTTCGTGAAAACGCTCATTTCTTTTAAAATTTCGCCAATAGTATTCTTAAAAAACATTATAAAAATAACAGGTAGTAATTAGTATAAGATGAATTTAATTTCTTAAAGACATGTGATGATCGCAAAACGCTAGTCAATTTTAAAGAACCTAACTTGTGTTACAAACTTGCCGTATAGTAGTTTGATAAAAGTTTTATCAAGTTAGCCGATGTATTTACCCTTTAGATGGGCCTTTGCACTGATGCGAGGCTGTGTAGAGTTCGAGACTTGCACAAAAGTTACGGTTCGTTCAGCGCGGGTAAGGAGAGACGTGCGATCAATCGCGCGGGTGGGCGACGACTGGCGATATTGTAGAGCCGAGTAACGGACACGACTGACGTGATGCATCCGCTCTATCTTCTGGTTTTAAACCCGCAGGCGGGAACAAGGCTTAGCCTGTTGCCGGGGTACAGATAATCACTAAATCTTCCTGAATTTTTCTTAAAGAAAGCTCACGGTACTAAATTGAATTAAACTAATAATTAAAGCGTTACTCATGAACATAAAAAAATTTCAATACTTTCACGTTGACCGCAACATTTATAACTCATTAGTATCTACCACAAATAATAAAAATTAAATAACAAACTAAGTTATTGTCATGTCAACGTCTTAATACAGTATAATATTTATCTTAAAATATTGAACGTGCGTTAAAAGGTTTGTTTACTTTCATCCCTGTCACCCTACATCAGCGTTACCATAGCGCACTAGTACAGTGACACTGCATTTAAATATTCGTTACACGCGTGAATAAACACAATACGATTAGAATCGAAATCGTTTAATCAATTTTATGAAGATAAAAAACAATCGAAAATGGAAAGCATAAAAATAAAGGCTTTGATTATTTATCATCGTCGACATTTCTGCCCATTGATGTCCACAACAGGATGTGGACGGGACCACCTTTTAAAAGATATATTTTAAACGTTTAATTGCTATGATTAAATATAATCCGAGAAACTCCCACCAAGTAAAATAAATATAATAAATTTTAAAGATATTTAAAAAGAGATTTCTCCATGGTTGTACGACATTTTATAATTCTAGATTCTAGGTTTTTCCTTTTATTTCCACGTGACGCAACATATTTTCTAGAGCTGTCTTTGAAATAAAATACCTGGTAAACTGGTGAAAGCCATGAAATACCTGTATTTATTAAGAACAAAGCGTAGGAAGAGGAAACGTGTAAGCAATCCTATGAAAGAGATAAATTTATGTTTCTCGAAATCCTTTTATAATATTACATTATTTCTTTAAGAGTATTAACTCGCATCAGTATTTCTTTATTTAGTTGGTATCAAATGCGAAAATTCACATAATGCTGAAAATATAGATTTATATTAAAATCCAAACATGAAAGTTATTTTAAATTTTATGAAACAAACAGATCTATAGCGCTTAGTTAAGCAGTTTAGTAAGTTATATATAACAACGCTTACAGAGAATTATGGATATTTACCTTAAACTAGGCACGTCGAAATCTAAACCATTATAAACAACTAACAATCTCAAACGCAAGCAAAATCTAAGAAATGTTGAAATTATTACGGTATTTTTACAAAAGCTCGGATGTTTTCAAACTTCCTACCGTATTAATGAAGAGGCAAAGCGACTCCAGTTTCATTACCGTCTGTAGGCAAGTAGGTGACCATTCAAGTTAAGCAGCCAAGTGTACTTGAAAAGTTAGTAACGCGACCGCCTCCGGGATCTCGGTCTGCGGAAACTTTCCCGATACGTGTGACGAGGCGATTTAAAACTTTAAAGCCTCTCACTTTGTCAAGATTTTAAAAGATCATGTCCTCTTAATGGAGGAGAAATAAACCATTACAAAGGTATATTAAGATTAGCTATATCTTGTGTACAAGTTTGAGGAATGCGCATATCATAAACTATCTTTGTTGTAAAATTTACGAACTTCTTTATTGAAGGTTAGTACTTCAGTACGTAGCGACATTAACTGCTTAGTACATTTCTCTTTAAAAGGATTAACTGTGAACTTAAACGGTAAGAAACTCTCGGTCAACTCAGGCGCGTGCGTATACTGTACGTTCCTATGGCCTCATGCGCCTGAAAATTAATAATAAATCCCTTATATTAATATAGAAATATTTAAGAGCCAAATTCTCACTAGCATACTTCTTCCCTACCTCAAGATTACACTAAAACTATTTATACCTCTGGGATAGGTTTCCTTTTTAACGCAAATAAATAGTTAATAATAATTAACCAATATTATATTTATTTACAGCAAGATTTTTTTCTCTTCATTGTAAAACCTTACAGCGAGGTATACAAAAGCAGGTTTTAATGCTTATTTGCATTTTCTACCAACAAAACTGTGAGGTAAAGTGTTGCGCTAGGTGGTAACTTAATAATTCACTAAAACTGTAATATTTCTGGAATTTGAAAATACTTTAAAATAACCTGTATAATACATGTAATAGTTCTACTATATTATAATGTAAAGAATAAGTCGAGAGGTATATTTTTCGATGAGTTACCTAAATCAGGATTTCAAAGGAACTTCAAAGTTTGCAAAAGCATTACAATATACCTTGTCAAATTATAAGTTTACTTATTTTATTTCCTCTTTATGTAATACATTATAATGAATTGTAAGTGAAAATGATAGTTCAGTATATTGCGTAGTGTTAAAATAAATTATTTGTTTACTCCTACGCTTGACATATTCGCGTCTAAGTAACAAAAACTGTAGCCTATTTGAACAAAGCAACCTCAAGGTTCTCGATCTCTTTAAGTAACATTAATCGGGTTTCATCGCCTTCACGCTGCCCTTCTCTATTTTCTAAGCACAACAACTCTTTAACTAACGTTGTACAAATTGAAACTTTACTTGTACCGCTCATAAAGTTAAAAGCGTAACGGAACCAACTCAAAAGAATTGTCTTCTTTTTTAGCCTGCGCTAACTTGAAGCGCGTCATATGTCGCATTGTACACCTTCGTAAGTGGAAGATTAAATCGAGATCGACAGGTAAAATGTACCTAACTGTAATCCGCTTCCAGATATAGTGTTTAAAGAAATTTAAAAATTTACTCCGGGTCCAGATCTAAGCCGAAAGAAAGTTTTCATTTGTATTAATTACAATAGCTTCAAGATACAATAGCTACAATAGAGTCAAATGACTCTATATCACTGTGAGTCTACTACTTTGATTAGGAAGTAATTAAGCGAATGTAAATATCACTATTACAAAACCTGCGCTTCTCTTTCATTTTATATTGGTAAGACAGTAAAAAACAGTATAATAGTAATTAATGAATTATCATAACCTAAATATATCGTCACTAAGGTTATAGGAAAAAAAAAACGAATACATATGGAAAACACGAAAGACCCGGAACAAATATCCGCGGCTCACGCAATTTTGTATGATTTACATAAACTCACTGAACTTAAGCATTCACTAAAGGTGATCATTATGTTTACTCTAATACAAGTTTAATTTATGGATTAGTGCGGAAGAGACTATCATATCAAGTGAACAACTTAGTCGTCTCGTCAAAAAAAAATATTTTATTTACAAAGATTTTATCTTCCGAAGCAGAACTCGATGTATCAAATCACGGAGCTAAAGTGGCAATGAGCATGATAGACTTTAAGGACTTGATGTTTCAGAAATTTCAAATAGCCCCCACTGGGTGGACAGACATCAAAAATATCTGGGAGCCACTGGTATCAAACAACCATGTTTTGTCGAATACATTACAACAGACGAGATGTCCAGATGTGAACATCGATCGGTTGAGATGATGATAATGATGAAAGCAGTCTTTGAGTAGAGATCCTTTTAGTTACACATATAAAAGGTTCTTTGACTTAATAGTTCTCTTAATGCAAGTTTATTTAGTTTCTAACTAAATTTACATTATATACAAAATAATAATTTACGTTAGATTTGCAATTTTTTTTTTTGGTAGTAATAAGAAAAATGTTCATGTCTTATATGATTTATAGACAGTTTACAAGTTTTGTTGTTGTCTTCAGCCGTTTAAGAAATACGACTGCTGAATTATCGAGCGATTCCGCTACCCAAAGGTAGGAAGTTTCGCCGTTGCCCGGTAACCCTTGTTGAGCGAATGACTCAGTTTCTATAAGGGGTTAATAAAATTCAACAGCATTAATAAATTAATACTATGTTTGGATTTTTAACCAACCGTAGAAACGAGGAGGTTCTCGTATGAAGATTGTAACTTCGGCTAGTCAATGGTATACCAGTGGTTGGCTGTTGCCGGAGACCGTCTAGGTGGGTATCACCGCAGCTTCTATTTCCACCACCAAAGAGCAGAGTGCAAATATTACTGTGTTCCAATATGAAGGGCGCTGTAGCTAGTGTAATTACTTTGGTAACGAGACTCAAATTCTTATATCTCAGGCGACGACTGTAATGTGGTGCTGTATATATCATCTTAACTGGCGCCACAGTGTTATGGGAATATATCACTTACCACCAGGTCGTGTCGTCTTGTCACTTAATGGAGGGGTAATCGACAAACTTTACCATCAACCTAACTCCATATTATGTCGTCTCTGACGAGGCTGTTCAGTATTACAAAACGATTAGCTATTACATCAAGATTGGTGTATTAAAAAAAAAATATTTTGAATAATTAATATTTCTTTAAAATATGATTTTCTTTTTCGTTTTCAAGTGTTGTCCACAGCTGGACATAAGCCTCCCCCAAAGATCCCCACATCGATCGGTCCTGCGCTGGTCGCGTCTAGCGGTTTTCCGTGACCTTAAACAGTCAGCATGACTTAATAAAAACCGTCGTTCATAGGGGTTCATATGGGGATATTTGGGGGAATATTTTTACCATTCTCTCACTTTTCTTCAATGCGGGTTGGTGGGAGCCAGCTCCTCGTTTGTTATCGGGGTGCTCCACGAGCAGGTGAGATTGACTTAAATTATCTGTTTCTTACCGAATGCAAATATTGTCCGATTTCATTATAACTTATAACTTGTAAAAGAATAATTAGTATATGTATGTGTTACATTTCAACAGAGTTTATTTTCCAATTCCACCGGAATAGTTTTGCGAACTAGTTAATCGGAAGTATAAAAGCAAACGTGTTAAACTATAACAGGAAACAAAACCACGCATTCTAGTTACGTCGAAGTTGTACTTTACATTATTTACTAATACCTTAAAAATATAGCTTACACTGTTTCTGCTTTCAGGTAATAGTCAGCATCGATTACTTTGTTCCGGTTCCAAAGTGGGCCGTAACTTTTGATATTACCGACTAATGTGATCTACTACCAAGTGGATTAAGATTACAGTACAAACACTAATACAAAAAATTACTTCTATGGCTATTATAAAAAATCTTATCTAAATTACAATACAAATTTTCTCTAAAATCTGTATCCCCATTGAAGCTTAATTAAAGCGACGGGGTTGCTCATAATAATGAGGTTGCAGTAATAAGTTATTGAGCACCACAATGTCGTAAGTCATTTCATTCATTACCTCAGTAATAATAATAATATACGAGGAGACAGTAATGGGTACATTCGGCGGCAGCAAAAGATGCTGCGTTAGTATCTACCGAGATTATGTGAAACGATAGTGATCTAGCGCTATTAAACAATATTATATAAATAAAATATATAAACTTTTAAAGCATACTTTTTTATTCGGACGAGACGAGCGAGATTTACCTTATGGTAAGTGATACACTCGATAATAACTTAGCGCTAATTAGGATGATATACACTGCACCCCGTTGTGTTTGCTTTAAGACATAAGATCATCTGGGTAGCCTAATAATTTCGCTGGCTACAGCACCCTTCAAATCGGAACGCAATCAATGTCTGTACACTGTTATTTGAAAATTGAAGTATAGTTGGTATCTATCAAGACGGTCCGGCATTAGAGTTCTATCAGCAGGAAATATATATATATATATATATATATTCTTATATAAGCATATAAAAATATGAGTAGTAAACGCGAGTAAAGTAATAGATACATATATTTAACAAACTGCACGATAGCAAGCAAACGCGTGAATCAACTTGAGTTTGCAATTCAAAGTTCGCTCGCGAACTAGACGTATTTAATCGTTTGATGCATTGATAATGATCTGCAAATTGTCGATTATACACTTGTTACAAAATCCGTATACTAAATTCAACAAATGCTGCAGCATGAATTGCATCACAATATATTATAGCATAACATTGCATTACAATTTAAGAACGCACTGGTGGTAAGTCTCTGTTATAATTATTGGGTTAAGGAGACTGAAAATCTTCAATCAAGCGACGAGCGTAATATGATGCAGTATGATCCTAACTATCGCCACGTCGTCATGGGCGTAACACTCACCATCAGGTGAACGGCCCTCTCGTCTCGCTTTATTCATATATTGATTAAAAAAAAAGTTCTCAAATTTCAATCCCATAGTTCCGAATTTTATTTTCACGGTACTTGCAGTTTGGACAATGGTACTATTTAAAAAGCACAGTGTCAATTTTAATTTTTTTTTCTTTTAAGCAATACAAGTTTAAGTTTAGTGTTAAAGTTTTGTCCTATTATATTATCAGAGTGTACCAGATTTACTGTCTGATTGCTGTTAATATAACATTAGATTGGTTTTTTTTTTAAATATCCCTTGAGAGTAACCACAATCTTAAATGATCTTTAAAGCAACCGTTACTATAATTACCGCATAAATAACACGAAACGGAAATATTTATAAAAGTTAGTTAGAAATAAAATTGTGAAAGATTTGTAAAATTCAAAAAATAACCGTCTGCACGTCATTCCCTGTCGAACGCTCATATCCCCGTGTCGATACGTTCACCAGTTTTCACGTGATTGCCTAACAAAGGAAACACATTTTCATTTTATATCTTTTAAAAGATTTTCATTGTAATTTCTGTTTAAATAAATAATATTTTATTATCCAATACCAACCATTATGCTGGTGAAATTTTAGGAATATAATAGCTAAACGATAGCTTCTATATTATGAAATTATTCTAATAATACTCATGATTTTATATATATATATATATATTAAAATTACTACAACTCAGAACCATTAATACATTTAGCTTTACTTGATTTGGAACTATTGATTGTAGTTTTGATTGAAGTCGAGTTGGTGACATGACTAAATAAAAAAAAAGGAACAAAATATTTCAAGATCAAATAAAAAGGTGCTTTGAGCAGTTGACAGTTGTGACGTCGGACAGGGAAAATAGACGTTTGATATGTTGTTAAAGCGTTTAGAGAAATGTTTTTACTGGAAAGCAAATTTTTACTTATTTTGCTTTAACAGTCAATCGATGGAACCCTGCACCAGCTATATTTTCATAAAAGAGTTGTTCCAATTAAAATAGAGAGAACTTTCATGAAAACTCACGTGCAGCGGTGGATGTCAATCAGTTAACGATGATGACTATTTAAAAATTTATTCTTCAAAGTTTTTGACTGCACAATATAATAATAGTTAACGAAAGATATCTTTAAATATCTATGACCTATATGTACAAATCATATTAATTTACATTTGTTTTTCTATATATCATGTGACATTTTTAACACCTTTTTTAATGCTACCTTGAGCTTCTACCGAGCTTTCAGATTCTCTAGCACACTTTTATAGGGGTTAGTTCTTCAGCAATTACTACGTACCCAAACCGGGTGGCATTTAGACCGTAACAATGTGTCTAATTACTCTATTACTTGCACTACGTATGTTTATAGAAAATATATATAAAATAATGACATTCGTACTTCTCAAGTATATCTGAATTACTAACTTAAGATTCACTTACATTTAAATATATGTAATAATTCTTCGGAGAAGATAATAACTATTCGTAAGCTATGTTATCTTAAATATTTTGATATTTATTCATACACTATATTAGTTAATTATTAAGTCGTATTTCATGTTTCTTAGTATTTTATCGTGATTATTTAACACGTTTCCAAGCTTCACCAATGTATACATTTTTGTATATCAATCTACGAGTATATTTAGTGGTAAAGACGGTTCGTTATTACAATAATTATGGAAATGAAAGCAAACGCTGAAAATGAAAAATAGAAGTTGAAGCTCGTTGTGGAAATAGGATCATATTATTTTTCGAATAACACGAAACAATTATCGCACTGTACAATAGTGTGTGATTTGGGCATATTGTTACATTGCTCGTTTGTGCCGTTATTGAATTACGTTCGCGCGATTGTTCCCTTGTGTAAAATTTTTGAATAATAATAGTGGCCATGTGCAGCTTAATTTGGCTTCAATCGAGAGATTCACTTTACAATGTTTCGATAGAATATTACAAAATTAGTTCATCACCTCAAAAAAAATATCGTTACTGAAAATAGTAGTGTTAGTGTATTGTTGTCCCCGATTATACAAATAGCTTGCATTTATCTGTTAGTAAAAATTGATACTCTAAAATAAAGTTTACAGACTAGAGAGAAAGGAATTATTTAATAGGCATTCTGAAAATAATATCCGAGCAAGCGAAAAATTTATTTTCACAGGCGTTAAACAAGCCGTTGGATTTGCCATTGATTAAGCTATTTTTAAAAGCTGCTAACCAAAAAAAAAGGAAAGAGGAACGCGCTCAGTAACTTCCACCCAGACACTGCCTACTGCATAAAATAGATTGATATTAATTAAGTATTTATATGGGCAGAAAAACTTTGTATTGATTAAATGCTTTATCCTAGATAAAATTGTACCCAATAATATGCATTTCCAGTAACTTTTATAGAACGATGAATCTTAGTAGAAATGAATAGTCAAGAATTAACGTTGGAAATTCAAATCTATATGAAGTTTTTTTTTCCAAACCAAATAATCGCCAATGTGCACTTTGATCTACGACATGTTAAGCTTCGTTACTCCAACAATTTCCCTTGTTAAAGAGTCCGATGATTGACGGCAGAAAAATGTCCATGAGCAAAATGAAAAATAAAAAATTTGAGTTGAAATTTCTCAGAAATATTCCCCCCCCGGACACAACCCGCTACTTCAAGGCCCTTACTGTAATTAACACCCCCGAAAATCTCTTTGGGGAAGGAATGTTGTAAGATCCATTAATAGCTGCCTTCAATAACGGAGAAGCAATATCTCTATCAAATTTTAAGTTTTTACGTCTAATAGTTTAGGAGATTTCGTGACGAGTCAATGAATTTCTGAATATCTCGTAAATATTTATATATATATATATATATATTTAAATACATTAATATATTTGTGAATATATATACATAAATATATTTATATTAGAAATGGGTCTCCTTTGTTCGCCAACCACGTGAAAATCGGTAAACGTATCGACATAGGAGGCTATATATTTTTTGAATTTTATAGATCTTTCATCCTTTTATATCCTATTAACTTTTATAAATAATTTCATTTCGTATTGTTTATGCGGTTGCTATAGTAACGGGTGCTAGGTTGTTTGCGCTTGCGCTTGCTCTCAAGGATTATTCCATATAAATTTTCAGTCTAATTCTATATTACGGCCACATATATACTAAAACTATAGATAAATATTTTCTTCCTTAATCTGAGCATCCTGTTATTATACCATTTTAAATTAATTAAAGTAGAATTTATGAATATGAATACGCGGACAAATATATACACACATACACACACATCTTTACTGCAAGTGCTCCGAATAAAGAGATTTAATTGTGATAGTGCAGCGAGTTGCTTGAATAGAGAAGTTAGTGATTAGACATCACAGTCCTCACAGTTAATTAGTACCGCTTTCGTACGACAGATATCTCTTATCAAACATCGTTCTAATTCCATAAAAAAAAAATGAGATCAAGTAAACAATGACCCGGCTTTAGTATACAAAAGATATTTAGATAACTGTTCTAATAACTAGCCTTAACTATGCAATGTAAACAGGATGTCCACAACACATTAAAATTTGCTAATGCAGATTATTTTTTTAATCCAATTACAGAAAATACTACAATTGATCTGCTGTATTAAATTTCTAGCTCCTAGAATACGAATATGCAACAGATCACCTATTTATTTATGTCCATTGGTAGACGGTTAGTCATACTTTTGCTGACATACAGTGTCACTGAGATAATTCACCGCATACATTGCACATTCCACAATTCTCGGCTAAACAAACTATCCTTTGTAGCGTACTGGTGTTTTACAAATGGCTATTTAAAATACATAATACTATCTAATACAATATTTACATCAATTGACCTTCATTACAGAAGATGTTAAGTGACAATAAAGCCGAAGATCAAGAGTGCACAGCCAGTACACTTTAGCTCTTTATGCCGCCATCGATATCACATTTGGCCCCGAAATCAAACCCAAGACCTCCCAATAAAAAAGATGATAGCTTCTATACTGAGAAGGAAGTTATATTATTTAAATATTTCTTATTATTACCTTAGCCAATGATTGTCAAATCGCTCAGAAATTGTATTTATTTAGAGGCTATATAATACTAGCTTTAAGTAAAGCTGGTACAATTACTAATCTTTGAAAAAATAATACATCACTAGTAATGTTTACCATTGATTATACCTAGAATCCGGCAGGTATTTTCAACAAACATTTGTTCCATATTGCAGAGTATAAAATTTCATACATAAATAGATTTATTAACCTTTACACTTGTCAGTAATGTTAAGGAGCATGCGGGATGTTTGAAAACTAAGACAAGGATCGGAAGTGAAAACACAGTTTCAGACGTGTGCCGTTTACTACTAAGTTTTTGTCGGGCTACGACAACGTGATCACCGCATGCCCTGACAGACACTGTTTAAACAAAAAGTGATATAGTGCTGCGGAACTACATCATAAAATTCGCTGAACGGTGGCAGTACATGCAAAGAGCGGCGAACGTAGATAAAATGAAGTCAGTACGATCTAAAATAACTAAGAGTCGATGTGTTCGCATAGATGTTGAAGCAATTTTTATGGGTTAATGTAATTCGGGTCACTTGGTCAGAGTGTAGATGAGTCAATGGTTACGGTTGTAAATAATGAACAGGTAATAAAAGCGGCAGCTGGGACTGTTATGCTTTAACTAGTCACCAGAAACACGTACCAAAATAACTAAATAAAATCTCGCGTCATCTGTACTAGATCTAATTCAAAGGATATTGTATTCATTATACTTTTTAACCTATCCACCAACTTAATTTTTCTATAACTCAAGCAAGCATGGCAAAGCATGGGAAAAATATATGTTTATAATATTTTATCATGCTGAAACAATGAACAGACAAAAATATATAAATATTTGTTTTTGCCTACCAAACAATATGTGGGGGTTAACTATTTATAAACTTTATAGTTCCGCTATAAAATTGTAAATATAAAAAAAAACTAGCTGTCCCCACCCGCTTTACTAGCTGGAACATCCCCGTAGCTCCCTTTAGGAAAGGAATTTTGTGTAATCCATTATTAGCTGATATCTAAATGGCAGAAGCATTTCTAGCAAAGTCAACGAATCTCTGGATATCTCCTACAGATATATAATCCCTTAGTCGAATTCTTCTTCTCTTTCGTTTACTTCATGACTGAAGGTCGTGCTTGCCCTGAAATGCTCGTAATGACGATTCAAGCAGCTGCCTCCACATCGCTTTGTTCTCAGCACGTCTCAAGGCATTCGGAATTTTAATTTATATGTTGTATGTATTTTAATGTTAATTGTCAGGGCGTCGAATTCTATTCGAAGTCTAACAACTAGTAACGTTTGAATTTAAATTACTGAGGGTAGGAAATTGTTAGTTGAATGAAAATGAATCGTATGAAACGGTACTGAGATATATCAGATCAACAATTGAACAAAGCCCAACGCCCTTACACAGTGACGGGACGGAATTAAAACGCGTTACGATACAATTGTCGCCTCATTGGCGCGACAAGAACGGAGCCGCTGCTCTTATTGAAACTGATTTATAACATGGGACACATTGTATAACAATTCCGTCGCATGATACATAGCTTGCGTCAGCGCCGTGACAACAGCAACCATAGGAACAGATAAAGCCCGTAACTATTAAAATAATACGTTAATCATCTCACAAAACACGTTCACTTAAACATGTTGTAATAGTTAACTAGTAACAATATAAGTGAAGAGTATTAATATATACCTTTTAGATTTTGCTTAAACATTCATTTTTCTGAATACGACTACGCTTCTCTTTTCATAAACAATTTTATTTAGTTATACAATGATAAAAATTAACTGTTTTTTAGTTAATTTTTTAAGATATTTTCTTAGTTTGATATATAAGCTCATTCCCCCTTTTATCTTTTCATGACTGATATATTTTCTTATTAGAAAGTTTAATTTTTCATTATAAACTCTGACAAAAATTTAAATGTTTAGGAACTCGTTTCAATGAGATGTGACATCCCATACAATTATTTTCAACTTCATTGTAGATAATTTGATAGGCAATTTAACTCGACTCGAATTATTTTAAATGTTATAGAGTAATAAACAATATTTAGTATGTTAATGCTTGTACAAAATCAACATTTTATAGGATAATGTTCTCCGCCCGCTTTGCTAACCATAATATAGTATTATATTTGAAATTTGTCAGAAATATAACCGCCGGCAACCCGGCGCTGCCCGGGCCCCATAAGTTTTTAACATCCCCACAATTCCTTTAGGGGTACTAGTTAAAAGAAATATTCCTACCAAATTTCAAGTCTGTAGGCCTTAGATTCCATAGATATCATGCTGAGTACCTATATTGGTGGAAATCTTATAGATATAGATTAGGTTAACGCAAAGCGAAAACTAATTTTAATGCGATTTGCATAAATGGTAACCGCGCAGGTTATCTACTTTAATAACTTTAGATCGGTTGTAAATTTCTAAGTAAATCAGTAAGTAACATTATGTAAGCACGTAAGCTTGTCGCCAAGTTGTAAGTTCAGGTACACCCTAAGACATAAATCTAGTGCGAGTGACAAGCGAGTGATAATGTCGCGTGGTTTCGGTGCACGCCGGAAGTTACTTCAGAGTGCGTCCAACTGCCGACGACGACAACAAGTGCAAATGAAATCTATTAAGTGCGGACTAAAACTTAGCCTTATTAACAATTGTAATGTTAAACTATGCTTGTGTATGCTAAGCGGTCGCCTCCGATAAACTTAAAAACTACTTTAAAAAATAGAGAGCAATAACATTATCGTTTTCATATTTTAGCATACCGATGAATTTAGGCTATTGTTAAATATATATATATGTAATAACAAAGAAAACATTAGAAGTGGAATTATGTATACTCTTAAAGTTTAACGAATGTTAATTATACATAACATAAACAGGTCTCTTAATGTTGCCACTTTAGGTACTCGAGGCTTTTCTTACTAAAAGAGTCAACGCTATTTATCATCCACGACGACCAAGTGTGGATTGGTAGTTGGCATTTCAATGGGTTATTTATGAGTGTGTATAATCGTTGCGTATGTCCACGGTAATTTTTATGGCCCGTTAAAGTTACACTAATATGATTAAAAATGCATATTCTTACATAACAAACGAATGAGGCATGCTGTAAACACATGTCCCCCCTATCGGTAGTTACAATAACCGCTAAATAAAGGTTATCGGCATTCGGCCAAACATTGACCGACGTTATCGGTCCCAACCGAGACGACTCTGCCAATTTAATTCATAACCCATTAGGGTCTGAGAGAGACATCGGTTGCGGGTAACTCATAAAATGAAGGCAGGCACGCGATCGGGCCAGTATTCAATTTCATAGAGAAACTTATTTTATGCCGGTGGGGTTATTCGCTCACGAAAGCATGGAATTGATCAGTACGTTCAAAGACTAAGCAAGGTTAAATAAACTACTCTGGTATAGTTATACATGAGCCTATCCGAAATAAATTTTTTTTTGGTTAATGTATAATAAAACATTGTCAAATTTCACAATGAAAATCCAGTCCGTTATCTTAATACAGATATTGTATTGGACTGTTATAAAATTCACAAGTAAATCGAAACCACTAAGCTGTTTTCTTTGATGCAGCAGTAAATAATAACGTATTGTGGATAGTAATATTTTTAAACATGTACACATTACTGAAAATATGTCCCTAGGAAATGAGTGATATTGTAGTACATTATTTGTTTAAACTTCAGTAGCATAATTAGTTATTCTTGCGAAGGAACCGCTTTCGAGGTCATTTTTCGAGTAAAGCTTTGACGCCGAGGTGGAATATTTCTTTTTCTTTGTTGTAACCTCATGACTGAGGGACGTGAGTATGGTGCGTTGCCCTGGCCACTATTTCTTTCCAGACATTTCTGTTTTGCGCCATTTGGATGGATGATTGTAGGGTAGCTCCCGTAGCGTCCTGAGTTGTGCGCGTCCACCTTGTAGGATACCGCCCTCTCGCTCTCTTTCCTTCCACACAACCAGTAATAATCAGTCTTTCCAGATTGTCTGGGTCTCGCCTGACCGTGTGTCCCAAGAATTTGAGGACTCTCTGCCTACAGATTGTTGAGAGCCGTGTTGTTATGTTCAACTGTTTGAGGATTGACTCGTTTGTGCGACGTTCCGTCCAGGATATCCTCAGCATTCTGCGCCAGCACCACATTTCGAACGCGTCAATCCTCGATCTCACTCTCGCTTTTAGTGTCCAGGTCTCAGGTGGAATATTTATATGTGATTAAAAACCTCGACAACATTCGTTTGCTTTAAATAAGTATTATTAAGGTAAGCTAAAAACAGACGTATACTCTTTGAAGTCTCCGCAACAACGACAATCTGCATGTATTTTATCGTTAGTAGACAGTGCTTAGAATTCTGATTTGCGTGAACGTTTATAATTTACAAAAAAAAAATGGCTTACTAAATAGATGGGAGCCGTTTCATGGAATATCAGAAACTATTTGAGTTCTAAAGTAATCTAATTTGTTACGAAGTTTCAAAGTTTGCAACAAATTACCAACATTTATCAAATAATTGAGCTTAAGAAAGCGACAACGAAATTTTCTATTTTAGACTTTTATTTCAATAAGTATGCAAATGAAAACTCTCACTTAAATATAGCAGTTTGAATTAAGTTAAAGTGCCTGTCGGTTTCTGGAGGTTTCCGTCAGATTTGCGAATTTGTGCCTTGTCTGTAGCCATATGGAACAATTGCCAAACACTGGTGATACCGTACTCCGTTATGTTGCGCAAACACGATTTTGTGTGGACAAGATTCTAAGTATCGATACTTGTTAATAGATATGTGTATGGTCATCGGACACTGGGGATAATGTTTCAACGAATGCGAATAAAGAATTGTCATTCAAAGAATTAATTGAACCAGATACAGAATGTAAACATTCGGATGTTGTCTATCAAAAATATACATACAGCGTGCTTTTATAAGGTTCAACATGACACACGGACTGCATTGTTTGCATAACTAAATATTAAATTTGCTGATTGATTTCAATCAGCAAAGTCATCGGTATACAAATTCATTACGTTATTGTTGACTGGCGCGATTCAAACTAATGCAATTGACGTTTCACGAACAGTTTCGACTAAAGTTATATCGTTTTCTTTTTTTTTTAGTTAAATATTTTTTGTAGATACGATCTTTCGATACTACAGATACATACTTTCTTATTGAATTAAGCTCATACAGAAATAAAGTAAAAAATTAAGGTAACCACTGAAATAAACTATATCAACAATTTGTATTATTGTAGTACTACGTGACAATTTTTTTTTTCTAAGTTTTATTTTGTCTTTATTACGAGTACTGATGGTAGAACTACGTTGTCGGGGACCGGCAGGTAGGTACCACCGCAGTGCCTACTTCTACCGCCAAACAGTAGTGTTAACTTTGCTTCGGTTTGAAGTACGTTGTAGCTAGTCAAATTACTGGGGTAACGAGGCTTGACATGTTATATCTCAAGGGAACGATTACTATGTGGTGCTGTGTATACCATCCTGAATAGCGCCACTTTTTTATGGGCAGGTTTATAGGGCACTTACCATCACGTGAACGTCCAGCTCGTCTCGTCGCTTCGTAGAATAAAAAAAAACAGTAAGTTGCAAATAATGTCTTTATGTCAAGTTTGTTTGAGTGGAGTTTAGGTTTCGTTCAGTGAGCTGTATTTCGATGTCTACTTCGTCATAAGAGGTATGCGCGCCTCGTGATCTCGTCTATCACTATCCTGAAATCACGTCGGAAAAAGAAAAGATCGTATCACTTAGAGGCTTTATTAAATTTCTCGAATCTCTGCTTCAAGTGTTTGGTATGAAAAAATCGTGAACATCTATGAAAAAGCGTATATATAAGTTATTTACGTGACTTTTGTAAGTTGGTGAACTGATCTTTGTTGAACTGAACTTGATTCTTTTTTTTTTACTCTTTTTTATTAAAAGCAATTATTAATATCTGTCACTATTATCATCCATACTTACTTTTTGGTTATTTTATAAATATAATTGGAATAGCGTCACGAACACAACACGCCAAGTTATAAATTCCAAGAGATGCAGTTCCATGATTGTTGAAGCCCTCTCAATCTATTTCAATAAAACTTTAAACTGACCTCATCGCAACAACAGCTGCACCAGTCATTCAATATTTTCATCAACAAGCCTTGGAATTGTTTGTCCACTTAAACTATCACAGTGTCATCTGAGATAATTAAATTCTAAATTCAGAGAAACGATTTTAATACCGCTTAAGTATAAGATTAAGTCAACATACGTTAAATAACTATTTATCTAATCATAACAATTATAACTATTTCGAAAATAAATGTTTATCTAGAATGTTTATACAGAAAGGATATTTTTATTAACAAAACGGAAAATAGAAAATAATGTTATATGAGAACAAGACCTTTAAATAATATATTTATTTCCCTTGAACTTGTTTACAATAAAAGAGATAAGAGTAATACTCATTACATTTCCACTCCTGGGACTCACGATCTTCTCTCGCAAGGAGAAAGTCAACACTTTACCATTCTGGCCAAGTGCGAGCTGGTAAACGACACATGTCCACAAAAGCTCAAACGGAATGGGGATCGAACCCGCGTCTCTTTGAGACGTAATACGCTAATAACCGTTTAGAAAACTGATATATTACAGCGATTACGGATCCAGTACTACAAAAAGTTTAATATAGTATGAAAAGTTATCTGAACGTGTAAAAATCATCATAATAAATGCGATACTGCACAAACGATTAATGATTTAACGATTTAAACGTACGCTATTCAAGCGAAGTGTTACGAAGTCGGGTGAGGTAACGCTGTAATTAATACCAGTGAGTAATCTCGCAATGGTCCATGCCTAGTAGTCTTGTATTAGTCAATAAATGTGATATTAATATTTATGGGTTCATTGGTGATATCTTTGTTGACGGGGAGCATCTAGGCTAGTATCATCGCGGAGTTTATTTCTGTCATCAGATAGTGGTGAACAACAACTACTATACTCGAGGCGCTGTAACTAGGGAAATTACTGAGTTAAATTATATCTCATTGTATCACATAGCGACGAACGCAATATAATCAAGTATATGATATCATACTAATTAGAGATACATTGTTATATCACGTGAATGACCTGATAGTGATATATGAAATGGTAATATAGTATTATGAATTATATATCCAACAAAAAATACCATTATGTAAAAACTGTAAGTAACCCCCTTACTTTTTGTCTATATAGGTCGAGCATTGGTGTATTAGTAAGGTAGTACTTGAGATTCCGATTACTAAAGATGTACTCGACTTTCCAATAATAAACATAATGTTTCCTGTACCAGGTTGCTATTATGACCAAGCTACTTATTAACTGTGAGGATAAAACTATAACGTCTCTTACATTTATTTCTGTATATTCATACATATTGTTATTTTTAATCCACACACACATATTGTTATAATTGTAAAAGTTTTATATGTTGAAAATAACTCAAAAATATCCGTTACTCAATAGCACAAGAATGTGTGAAAATATCTAAATTTTGATTTTAAATATTTCACACTACAAAATATAACCAGTCATACGTTTAACTTAGTAAGTATTTAACTACTTCGTAAGCTACAGTTGCTGTTTGTGTTCTTGGATACAAATCCGATCAGTGTCCATTCACTGCTAAAATTAACGGACCTCTCGGTCCTTTGAGAGGGCAGTACGGACGGACATTTTAATTGCTTGGCCTGTATGTAAGGGAAACACTTGACTGCATTGGCAATTACCTACGTAATCTAAGGAATTACAGACATTTAACATTCATAACAGCTATGTATCCACATCTAATGTAACACTAGATTGTTTATCGCAGCCACATTCGCTATATCATTCGAATAAACCCTGCTTCGATCTTTACTGAGAGTCATCTTTCAGTAAAAAGCTGGAGAAGAATTCGACGTTTCAAGACCAACAGTTTTAGTAGACCTGTTACGCTAACCGACTAGCACTTGGTACTCGTAAGCTTTTTGTGAGAATAAATTAGGAGTGCTATTTATTTATTTATCCATGGCAAAGATTTACCAAATGTACTTGAGCGATACTTTATTAAGTCACAATTGGTTGGTACCATGTGACGAGTCAGTGCTCTGAAATTACCTAGAGGTTAATCGTGCCTATACAATGAAAGGAAACGCCGCGCTAAATCCGTCACTCAAAATGTCCATAGGAAATGAACTTATGGTAAACATGCACAAAGATATTGGAGTTGCGTTTTAAAATACCGGATCACAGATCTTAGATACATGTCAAGTGGTAAACAGATTTGTTTATTCATAAGACTTACCTGGTGGACAGCCAAATTCGTCGAAGCCATCATCGCAGTCTACACGACGGTCGCATCGCTGATCAATGGGCAAACATCGTGTGTAGTCGCAACGAAATTCGTTTACGGCGCAAACTGTGTGAAAAAAAAAAATCTTCAATTATATATCTGTACAGCGCAGAACTGTTTCGTGGACTTCACACAGACGTGTGTCCAGCGGTGGATATCCAACGATTAAGATAATTTTGATTACACACCGTCTATAAGATATACGGATGTGATGATGGTAATAAGATATACAGTCATAGCGACATTTAAGCTGTTGTATGTATTTGCACTATATTGCTATGACACAGACACAGGCGCTATGATAGTACGGAATTAGATAAACTTATTCAAAAGAAACAACTGTAGAAATAAATGAAATTGATAATAATGATGTGTTCTGACCACCAGCTTCAGCAGGTCAAACTGTCAACTTAAGAAGAAGATTCAGACCTGTCTCAACAATAAAGTCAAATAAAACTTCGAAAAATATTTTGTTATTATGCACAGACATCCATCGATAGTGAGATGTGGAACAGAAGTACATGCTGTGCCGACCCGACATAGAATGGGAAAAGGGCAGGAGGTAGAAGAAGTTGATGAACAGACATCCATCGGTTGAAATGATGATGATGATGATGCACATCGCAGCGAAAATTTAATAAACTAGTAGATAGATATGTTTGAATCCAAATATTGTAAAGTCAGCAGGCACTTATTATTAAATAGTTTCATGTTTTTCAGCATATCACCATTTCAGCCTATTGATTTATTTTTTTATTTGACGAAGCGACATTTACCTTATGGTAAACGCTTGCCCATAACGATGTGCTGCTAGTTAGGATGATATACACTACACCATGTTGCGCTTGCCGCCTTGAGACATAAGATGTTAAATTGCCCCCGTAATTTCGCTTGCTACAGCGCCCTTCAAACCGGAACATGGTAATGTTTGCACACTACTGTTTGGCAGCAGAGATAGGCACTACGGTGATACCTACCTAGACGGTCAGCAGCAACAGAGATCTATCACCAGTAAATATCCAATGCCACTAGTAAAGTATCATTGCTAAATAAACCCTTTCCCAGTTTGGGGGATCGCGGCGACCTAAAAGTGGTGGACGGTGATCTTTTTAATTTAGCAAAATTTGGTGCTTACAACAGTAATTAAAACTTAATTACTATTTAGGTTTGCAAGATTAAATGGGCGAGGGGCCTTTTCTTCAAGAGACGAATAGTTCTCGTTGGAAATCGTGTAAGAAGGTTTATGTTAAAGGATACACTGAAAAGCAAATAACTGACTATTCGAAGATGAAATTCCTTTATCGTAACCGAAACTCGCTATCATCTTCATAATCCAAGGAATAGCTAGAAGAAATACCTTATTTGCTTCATTCACACAATTTACAGGCAGGGACTCCCTTCATACCATATCTTCTTCTTTTTCTCCTTCCTCCTGCCCTTTTCCCAACTATGTAGGGTCGGCACAGTATGTACTTCTCTTCCATATCTTTCTATCAGCCGCCATATTTGAATTTAAAGTCTTCTTACACATGTCATCTTTCACACAATCTATCCACACTTTCTTCGGTCTTCCTCTACCCTTATAACTATCCACGTTCATTCTCATTACTTTCTTTATTATATGTCCTTCATCCCTTCATACCAAAACAGCCAAATTACGGCCCCACTGTTGGGGCACCGACCAGCCCTCAATCTACGGGCGATGGGGCCATAGTCACCAGGCGGGCCCATTGCGGATTGGTGACTTCACACACACCTTACAATAAATTCTAATTCATGTGCAGGTTTCCTCACGATGTTCTCCTTCACCGTTTGTAAAACGCTGTTGTAACTAAAGTTTACAAATGTACATAACTTAAGTATTAAAGTCATTGATACATGCCGAGATTCAAACCCGCGACCTTCGGAATGAAGGCCGCGCGCTCTAACCATTAGGCCAGCGAGTTACTTCCTTCATGGCAGTGATTAAATATGTAAACGAATAGTATTGTTAAAATTTTCATTATTTCCATCTTAAAATTACAGCTCGTCTGTATCTATCTATATGTAGTATGTTTTTTTACTTTTCTTATTACTAAAATGAAATGAGGAAAAAAAAATATTTACGGGTGGCTGGTGTTGTTGTTTCTGGTATGATTTCATTTTCAGTATCTTGTTTTGGAATCTCCCCGACAACCTCATTGCGATCGATGCCTACACAGAAAAAAAACAAAAAAAAATCATAATAACTAAATAAAATTGATTCTTAAAAAGCTTGTTTAATACAAATAAAAATTACCAAAAAAATAAATAAAATTTAAAAAAATAATTAAAAACAAAATTAAAGTACCTATTTCTCCGCAACCTAGCTCATCGTCTCCCTCGGGACAATCTGTCTGATTATTACAAATTTGATTCTTGCATATGGTCTTTTCGGAATTTCTACATAATACGGACTCGCAGACGTCTAACCCACTGTTTTCATTATTCTCTTCATCTTCTTCATTATCAGCACCACTGAGACCTGGGTCTGGTTCATCGTCATCACCTCTTCTAATCACGTTCTGTTCTTGGTCTCCGCCGTCTTTTTTAAATTAATTAGCCAAATTAATAAACTTAATAAAAACCTGTTTTATCTCGACGCTTAAAACAATTTTGATATTTACTTTTAAACTCGAAACAATACAACTTCTTTCACTTCTTATCTTCATATAAGAATTATTATTTTAATGTACTATGTGACTTAAAAAGTTTATTTATTATTATTATTTTTTATTTACATTTTTACTTTAATTAAAAACAATGTAAAAAGTTTTATTTATATTTTTAATAGTAAAATAATAAAATGAAATTGAGTGCAAAAAAATTTTAAATGAATTTTGTTCTCGGAAAAAAAGAAAAATGAGAATAAAAAATGGGGAATTAAGCTGATATAGAGCATGACGCCTCGTCAGTGCCATCATCACATTCCTTCACACCATTACACCACGCAGTATCCAGAACGCACCGAACGTCATCACATCGCAATTCATCAGAAGGGCAGTCGAGGTTACCATTTCCTATTTAATACATTGTTCTTGAAATTTAATTTCTTTTTAATACTACCTTCAATCTTAGATTATTAACTCATTGGTTCCTCATAATTAAACCGATTGTAATATTTCTCCCTATTTTTTAAAGAATGTTGAAATAATTATCTTCTTTTATTGTTAAGGGTACAAGTTCCGTAGATATTTTTAATAATTATTAGTTTTTCAATGAATTGAAATTATTGCAATTTTTATTGATTAAAATACCTCGAAAATCTTATAGTATTGGCGGGTACAACAGTAAATTAACTTTTAGAAATTATATGAAAGACTTTTTTTTTTAGTCGATACTTGTGCGGCGTTATGCCATATTTTTATCTAGATCGAAAGGCTTAGCTTTACAAACCTGGGTCCGTTATATCGGCGGCATTGAATTCGTTCTCGTCCACTGTATAGACACCAAGTTGCCTTCTTTGTCTAATATGATCTTGTAGAATTCTCACGATCGCCTCAGTGTCTTCAAAACCCAACGTCACTATTTCCATAGTAACTTTGCAAGAGAATTCGTCTGATAATCTTGACCTAGAAAATTACTATATATTAATATTAGAATCATTAAACAAAACAGATATAATACAATATAAAAAAATGGTTTCTTCCGCCTCATAGTAAAGGTTTTTTTGCTATCTCAACTAGCACAATTTCATCATCGACATCAGTTTGTAGTAGTTAATTGCAATCTGTGACTCGAACGAACACCAGTTAATCCCAAACACATATCTATCATAAAAAAATTATGCCTTTTTATGGCTGAATGCTTACGAACATATAATTAAAAGGAGGGAAGAAATATAAATGATTAAAAAATATATATTTTGTAATAGTCCATTGGACCAACACTTCTATTTACTTTAACTAAATTATATTAAAAAATGTCACCATGGAAGTTTTATATCCTTTGAATGTACTGCTTCATACTTAATTTCCAAAAAATAACACTTACTGTATTCTGACCAGACTGGCTCTCTGCGTTCCAGGCACTTCGTCGAAGAGAGCGTTGACGGCATCGGCAAGCCCCTTCGATATGTTTTGGAACTGTTCAGAGTCCCTATTGGAATACTGCTTTAGGTAAGGTTCCATCACCACGAAAGTCACACGGAGTGTCTCTGTAAAGTTACGATAGCCTTGATTTAGATATTTAGTAAATATAAAGACATAAATTCTCTGATGACACCATGCCATAGTAATTAAAAGACAAAAAGACAAAAATGGCGAGGGTAGTTTGCAGCAATGTCAATTTTGAGATTCCTAATAATCACTCTTTGAACATAGTCCTACTTTGTTCCATCAACAAATTTGTTAATATTAAATACTTACTTTCTTTACCATCCAGATCAGATTTGATTAATGTTCCCGAACCTTCAGCTGGTTCTTCATCATCCAAATCGTTTCTGTAACATTAAAATAATTATATAATATTATTAATGTTCAATAAATATTTTAAGATTTCTTCGCTCAAAACAAAAAATATGTTTCGTCTTTTGTATTTTAGTCTAAGTCATATATAAGGATCTTCTTCTTTCTCCTGCCCTGGTCTCACTTTATGTAGGGTCGGCAGAACATGTTCTTCTCTTCCAGTCTCGCCTATCAGCCGTCATCTCATCGGTTACCCCTTTCTTACTCATGTCATCCTTCACGCTATCCATCCATCTTTTCTTAGGTCTACCTCGACCCACATATCCCTCCACCTTCATATCTAACATTCTTCTTGTTATATGACATTCATCCCTTCGCATAATATGTCCATACCACGCTAATCTATTACTTCTCAACTTATCCGTCACCGGCGCTACTTTTAAACTTCCTCTCATATAATTGTTTCGTATCTTATCACTTCTTGTCACTCCACACATCCATCTCAACATTCGCATCTCCATCGCATATACTCTCTTTTCATTTACAACATGTTCGGTAATATATCAGTCATATATAAGAATATTATTTAAAAATATTAAAAACTTAATTACCTGAAAGAACTTAGGGTTCAGTCTCTTAAATAATGTTTAGATTTTTTAATCATGCTTACCCGTTGTCGTCGAATTGGTCATCAGTGGCGGATTCTTCGTCTGTAGACGTCTCTTGTTTACTCGGAAAAGCTGAAAACAACATATGATTTTCTGCAATTATTTATATTGATAGTTATTCTAGAAAGAAATTTAACTCAACGTAACGGGAAACTTACACTTGTTAAATGGAAGAAAAGCTCTTCCATGTTATTTATAGGCATTCGCTATGTTATATGAACCGCTTAGTTTTATAACTTAGTAATTAATTATGACGCTACTTACGCCAGAAGAATTGCCTCTTTAGTCGTCGCAAATGTCTGGCGAGGCCAAATTCCGGTTCCTTGACTTCCAGAAACTCATTAGCAGGATCATCTTCTCCTTCCCAGTAGATGTCCTCCGCTATTACTGACTGAAAAAGAATGAATTTTATGTTAGCACTTTATTATGACAAAAGTTGTAGAAATTAATTATGGACATTTGTGTTCATCATCATTATTATTATTATCCGTATTAAAGTTCGATAAGTGTAGAGAGCATCGGAAGAGGACTGTGTCCAATTGTGGGCGATTTTTCAAAGATGGGGGTGTTGCAGGCACAGTTTCTTTTATTTACTTCTGTTCTCTCCTTTTGTCCCTATTAATAATTAAATTCAGTCGAAGATTCCGTTTCGTACCGGAAGAAAATTGATTACAAGACAAAATCTTTATTTTACAGATCCTGGTTTAAAGACCTGGACAGCCAGTGAATGCTCCAAAAGTGATCGGCGCAAAAGTACTTCATAATTATTTCTATTTTATAAATAGATTCTGATGGAAGAGAGCAAAAATAAGATGGAAATAAATTTAATAAAATTTTATCATTCATTATACCTCTAGATATATTAGTGAGCGTAGTGTCTATGGATAAGACGAAGTCGGTTGATTATTAATTAATAGCCTTAGTATTATGAAATATTAATAGTTTGCCGTTTTATTATGCTACAAACGTGTTATATAAATTTTTTTGTTAACATGGCGGTAGTGGAGCAAACTTTATATTCGATTCGTCGATATAAATATTAACGTGAATTATACGAATTCCTTACGACTGCCTGCTTGTTACTATGAATGTTCGTTATAACTGTGCAATTAATTATTAATTATTGAGAGAATTATCTAGAAATTGATGACTATGTTGGAAAATCAATAATTTTTATTCCGTGCTTTCATATTTGGCTGGCCTATTTACATTTAACGGAAACAGCGTTTTGTGAGTTATAGGACGATTTATTAAGGTCAACTGCAGATTTGGGCCTGCTTTCTCCAGGAATAGGTACTTATCGAACTTTGTGGATTGGTCGGTGCGAGTCCCGCCCCGCCTTAATAACGATCCCGATTTGCCGGCCCCTTGCCTTGTTATTTACAGATTTCCAACTTTTCTTTAAATAATTCGCTCGGAAATATAGGTGTCTGATCTATAATGTACTTTACATGCACGTTAAATCTTTGTGATGGCGACTAACGTATAATTTTTTTAAATATTCATTAATGTTGTGGTGGATTTTGTACCAATTTTTTCACTTTTGTATAGAAAATATTAATTAAATTATAATCTGTAAATAACAACGGCTACATGATAAAGTCTGTCGTGTTCTTTCAAAACAAAGTTTAAATATGATTATGTAGCCTATGATTTAACTTTGTAGGTTTTCTTTCTCAATTTATCTTCACTTGACATTTGCAATATTTATACTTATTTTTTTTAATATTTACTTTAATAAATTAAAATTAGGTTCATAAATTGAAGTTATAAAGTATATTTATTCTCGTTTAAACTACGAGATATGATTACGAAGAGTGGAAAGGATGATCTTTGGATGCCTTTGAAAATTCCTATTTTAGTTTAATCTGTTTTAATAATTGCCGCTGAATGCTTATAAGATAAAATTATTTTTAATTGCCTAATGTTCCTACCCTTTTTTTACCTTAATTGTGCATCAAACATATCAAAGGCATTATGGAAAATTAATAAATAAAAAAAATTCAGATAGACCACAAACGAGTTTAAATAATAACAAATTGTCAGAAAACTGCGGGCGTTTTTTGTGTAAGAATAAAACCAGGAGGGCATCAACTGGCTAGTAGCTGCGCGGTCTGCCATAGATCACGATTCATAAATAAATCGGCGGACAAGACGCAATTAAAGTGCGAGAAGACGAGTGTTAGAAGGATTTCTTCGCAATTTCGTTTAGTCCGACATGATCCTCAGATGGGTGGGAAGGACGCGCCGCGCAAGTTAATAGCAAGCAAAGATGAGGCTGTTACGCGACTTTTTAAAAATATACTTTTAACTAACCATAATTTTCAAACGTAATTTTTATACCTTTAAAGTAAAAACGTAATGTATAAAACTACTAATAAATGTCCATAGTAATTATGAAGAATTTTTGGCACATTATTCAAAAGATCCTCGTAGCTGTTATACTAGGAACACTCTCTCCCTATCAAGCGTCAGCATGCTCTAAGCTGATCGCACAGAGGGAAGACATAACGGAAACTTTTAAGTAGCACTGATTTAAATCCACCACATCTCTTTTCATAAGGATAACACAAACTTAAAGTATAATCCCTATTGATGCTACAATAATGTCGCAACCCAAATATAAATTTCTGAAAAGAATCAACCAAAGGAAGGAAAGAAGTCTGTTTGTTGACAGTCTAGAACTCTTGGATTAAATGAGTATAGATCTGGACAATACAGGTTTTATCCACCCTCATGTAAACCTGAAATTCATCTTAAATCAAATACCAACTTTCTTTTCAGCAGCTAATTTACGTCACCACTGTTGGGATACAGGCCTGCCCTCAGTATGAGGGCCATGGGGCAATAATTACCACGCGGACCCAATGCGGATTGGTGACTTCACATACACCTTAGAATAATTTCTATTACATGTGCAGGTTTTCTCATGATGGTTTCCTTCACCATTTGTATTTCGCTGTTGTAACTAAAGTTCCCAAATGTACATAACTTAAATATTAAAGTCATCGGTACATGTCGAAATTTCAACCCGTGACCTTCAGAATAACGCTCTAACCATTAGACCGAGATATATTTTTTTTTATAAATAGTTAAAATCATTTAAAATTTTGCAAAAGTGTTAACAAGACCAATAAAAAGCATTTTGCTCCTATTAGAACTTCTCTGTTCATTATTATTGAAAATCCTCCTTGGAAACAATTGATTCTGATTGCTTAATGAATTGATAGGCGACTTTTACATTTACGAGGCCTATAAATAACTGTTATTTATTTCAATGCAACAAGTCAAGCCTTCAAGTGATATAATTGGAAGAGTAACTCAATATGAGTTACTCGACTCAACACACGTTTGACCTACTCAATACAATTTGAACTAGCGATCCTACATCCAAATTTCTTAGTATTAATGATCATAAACTTAGTAACAATTAGGTCATCCAGATTTAAGATTATAGTTCATTCAAGGAACGAACGTAGAGAATATCGACGTACCATGAACATTTTAACTTTTGAATTAGAATTAAGATATATCAGTATTGCAACATTTGCATATCGTATTTTAATTGATAATTGTAGGAAAATCATCTTAAATGCTTAAAGACAAACCATTGCAGTTATTATTAAATGTGTATAAGGGGAAACGCGTTCGAAATTTTATTACCTTTATGGCAAACACGAAACGCTTACCAGAAATATCGTTAACCTGAGTCCAAATACTAAACCGCAACTTGGAACGGTAAACAGTTTATGTTGTTTAACGTACATGACGCGCTGAGAATAGAAGCTGGAACTAAAGGATAGAGCAATTGACTCCGTTCCATATTCACCGGATTGCTTAAACGCTCGCTTTGGTTTTCTCAGTTAATTTACGCAACGCCCTACACTCGACTTTGATTGTTTTACAGAATACACTTAAAGAAAAGACATTAAATTTCAATAACTACTGTTAACTATCGAATTGTTACTTACGAGCTTATATTAGTACATGTTGCGAGCTTGAAACGTGGGAGATATTTTAAACTCAAGTAAGGAGTACAAAACCAAATCAGCTCATGAAGACTGTTGATCATAACAATAACAAAAGCACCTACCTTTTTCCGTGTTGAAAGTAAACCTTCAAGTATTCTTGATATATACTTATATGATATATATTATAAATAGGTCAAAGTATAAGTAGACAATTAATAAGTCATAATACATAAAAGCATCGCCGAAATGTGCAAGTTAAGTATTAATACATATAAAACTTTTAAGACATACACGAATAAAGTTAATTTGTTTAAAATAATATTTATTTAATATATATTACATATATTAAAGCAACACTTATTTTTGGCATATGATCAAATGTTAATGTACATAGTTTAATTGATTCTCAATTCGTCACCCTGAAAAAAATATCTTGTGTAGTTTCACTACCCTTCAGCCACAAAGAAATATATGTTGTTTCAATATTTAAAAAAAATTATCTTTAACTTTTTTTACGTACGCTTAATTTTTATGTGAAATTTTAATTATTTTCAATTCACAAAAATGAAAGAATATAGTGAAAAAAAAATCACAGTGAATCGCTGCAAAGCGGAATGTAGGCAACTGGGGCTAAGCGAGACGTCTTGTTTTTCTTGGTGTGGAAGTCTCTTGAAAGTAAGTTTCTTCGCTTAAGTACTGTTACGTTTCTCGTGACAAAAATAATTCACTGAACCACTTGTGTCCATCAAAATGTTTCCGACATTATATATCGCTGTTTATTTTGTTACTTCATTACCAATTTGTTAAGGGCGTTCTGTTTTTTTTTTTTTATAAACCTGCTTCGAAGTTGCCGTAAATGACAAAAATCTTAGCTTTTTTCTTCTTTAATACCTCATAATCCAATTAGTCCTAATCCAAGCGCAAGTACAATTTATAAAAAAAAACAGAATTACTATTAATAATATAAATTATTATTATATAATAATTACTGTTGATAATATAAATTAATAATATATATTGATATTCTTTCAGATATTACCCAGGCAAAACACAGTGACTTCCTAGTGGTAGGTCTCTGTTGCCAAAGACCGTTTATGTATGGAGTGTGCAAACAGTACTATGTTCCGGCTTGAAGGGCGCTGCAGCTAATGTAATTACTGGGGTGACGAGACACAAGATGTTATACCTCAGACGACGAGCGCAATGTGATATACAATCCTGCCTAGCCCCACGTTGTTATGGGCAGGCGTATCACTTACCATGAGATGAACATCCCGCTCGTATCATCGCTTAAATGAATAAAAAAAAGCTTTTTTTTAATACTTTTTAAGTGTACAATGTAACGTGTAAATTTTTATATGTATTAATGTTAAAAAACTATTATTTCATATATCAGATTGTAGAACAATTTAATATTTGTATAATTTTTTTTTTATATTTTGTAATAATTTGTCTAAGATATTTTTTTTAAATGAATATCATTGACCCGCAACGGTAGCAAAAGTAACCCTGCAACAGTTCAGGATGGTGTTACCTCATTAATATCCACAGTAATTGAGGTGCGGTTTTACTAATTGTCTTCTCAATTAGTAAAATAACGTGTAATATTATTCGGCAATAAGAACTCTTATACTTCGCAACGTGGCACATTGTATTTATGTGAAAGTTACAATATAAATAGTTTTTAATAATTAAAGAAGAATATTCACAGATCATTACAGTTTAAATAATATTCATGACACTGACTCGCTCGCATACAAAATTGCAGTGAAAAAAACACGATCCACGTCGCTTGATGCATGATCCTTCGCCGCAAACGTGAATACCTTCACCACAGTAGAATTTAATGGTGGACCCAAACTTAACAATTCACATATATGTTATAATACCTGGCTTCGATCAGGACACGAGCAAGCGTGCACCAATCATTTTCCATACCATTAAACTGTCTTTCCAATAATATTACCAGTAACAATTGAATTTTTTTATTAACACTTTTTAACTATTTCATAAATCAAGCTTCCTAGTTAAAACGTATTACAAGTATATCAATGTTTCTAGTGTTAGTAAGTTTCTGTTATCGGAGACCGTCGTCTATCACCTCAACTTAAGGAGGAGCACAGAGATTTCAACATACCACACCGGAAACCTATGTATATATCTATACTTTAAAATAAACTTACCAATTTAGCACTTTAGTCAATTTAACACCAATTTGGCAATAGTCAAAGCATTTATATCTTTTGATTAATTTAAGTCATTATTATTTAGAAAAGTTTCTGGAGCCAGGGTATGCAGTTCTTATGGAAGTGTGTAAGAAGAGTGTGAATTCAGATATGACGGCTGATAGCCTCTATGGAATATGGAAGAGAAGTACATGCTGTGCCGACCTCACAAAGTTGGGAAAAGGGCAGGAGGAAGGTATGCAGTTCTTACTCGCCTATATGGAGGGCACACCCCTTCCTCAGCTTCTTTTTTTGCTGTCAAATAGTAATGTATAAACAATACCGTGTTCCAGTTTGATGCGAGCTGTATCTAGTCAAATTAACGAGACAAGACTTAACTTCTAGTCTCAAGTCTACAGGCACATCGTGGTGTTACGTACGTCATCCTAAGAAGTCCTACTTTATGATTTGAAAGGGTACGTACCATTTAGTTGCAAAAGACCTTCTCGTCTCATCGTTTCATCTCATATTGGAACCCCCGTTTAGTATGTACTCTTTTCATTATATTTACAAATAAACTAAAAGGGTAAAAGAGAATAAAAGTTTAATTTTTTTTTTTGTAATTGCTGTCTTTGGTTTCCTCAGTGTACTATGATAAACACGAGACAACTGTGTGTGCGTCTGTTTGCCGTCACCCCCGGCCCCTTTAGATAGTTCTACGAGGGTTCCACTGCAAATTTGATTTTATACCCCCATTCTACTATAACTTCTTTATTACCTTAATTTTTATACACTACTCTTAACCCTTAATAAGCGTATTTTTAAAGGGATGAACAAGTAGATCGAAACATTTCATAAAATACCTTTTCGTAAAAATTTAAAATAATAATAAATAGTATGAACAGATATGTGCATACGTAAGAATAATAAAGTGAAAAATTCAGAATTTTAATGAGATTTAAATAAACAGGTGCGTATATGTAACGAGATTTATGTTTTACATATAGATATATATGTGCATATTGATGAACATCACCTTCCGTCATTTTTTGAGACGTTTTTAGGAATCTATATGATATTTCTTAAGTTTGTATTTTTGTTCTAGCTGAGTTTATCATTAGTTACACCGATCCTCAGCTTCCAGCATCCACCCACTTCCGACTGCCCTGATGATGTCGTCGGTCGATCTGGAGCGTCCTACGCTTCTGCGACCTGTACGCGGCTTCAAGTCCAAGACTTTCCTATTCCATCGTCTGTCACTGACACGACAGACATGGCCGCTCCACTGCCACATCAGCTTGCAGATTTTGAGAGCTACGTCGACAACTTTAGTTCTCCGTCGAGTTTCCTCGTTCCGGATTTTGTCCCGTAGAAAAATGCCAAGCATAGCTCTCTCCATAGTACGCTGTGCTACTTTGATTTTGTTCATTGAGGAGTATTGTCCATAAATCAACACACTGGGCATGCGGGTTGGCGACTGAAAGGTATTGATAGTGATAAGGAGATGTGGGAGGGGTGTAGACTTTTGAGAGGAATGTTACGAAATATACAGGATAAAGAGTAATGTAGGATGTTACTATTTGGATATTGTTGGGGGAAGAATAGTAACAGCTGTGGTCTTCGGGGGCGTGAACCCGTATTCATCGGACAGGTGGACCCACTGACAGAGTATGCTAGTAATATTCGCAGAAATATTATGCTGACCTTTCCCTGGATCTTTTTTTCTTTAGTCGCCTTTTACGACACGCCAAAGGTGGTATAGCGGTGGGGATATTCTAACCCGTCTCCCACACGGGGGAGAGCGATTACTGACGTCAATAACTACAGTAGTACATAATTGTGTACATTACATAATTAACATCAGTACTAGTATTGTTTTGTGTGTAATCGAAACGAAAGCCTCCATCGCCGCTCTATTCTGATTGAAAAAGAATTATTGATAAGCTTTACCCATTACATTTTCGATTTTTACCTAAAACGACAATTTAGAAAACTTCTGTTTTCATATAAAGTCTATACGAATTAAATTAAAGTTAATCTAAAAGTATAATTAATTACATTACATAATATAATAATATAATGTCTTTGAACAGTGTTAGTGATACAACATAAAAATATGTAAAGGAAATATTTGTAAAAAAATACTTCTCCAGGGTCACCTCTGATAATAGTGACAAAAAATTTATGTGATAAGGTGCGTGACTACTATTAAGAAACAGACAGATATGTCATAAAACTCTGATGTGAATAAGTATTTTAGATATAAAGAGGCATCAAGAAGAAGACTAAATGTTAGAAGCAATCATTTAGAGCAGACTGTTATATTTGTTCTCTGTTTATATAATATTTTACTTTACATATGAAAATGAAAATTGCAAAAATAATTATTTATTATCTTAAACTATTAAAGACTAACATAACAGCAAAAAGTTATTATGTAATAATAATTTAAGTTTTATTTTTCTATAATCAACAAAACATCCGTAACTTTTAATTTTTGAAGTAAAATCCGCAAGTTACAATTGTTTCCGGGTCGTTTTAAAAATATACAGCCTTATGAACAACTTGAAGAGAAATACTTAACGGTTAAATTAACTATTGCTCTTAAGATGTTATATTTTAATAACGTCGCTGGAGGAACAGTTGATGACAATTAAGCATGATTTTTTAAGTTACATCGTATATATTGAGGATCATCCAAGATATTCATACGCTTATACAAATGTTTTAACGGAAAATTTACAATGGGTGAAATATAGTTAGAATAAACTATTTTCCTTTGTAGTTGTATTAATAAACAGTGAGTAAATAAAGGACATATGTATCATGAGTAAATAAAGAAAGTGTCAAGGACAAGGCGTAGTAAAAGAGAATAATAAAGAAAGTTGATTCTAATACCATATATCATCATATATATAAAGCTTGGTGTTAGAGTTGTACTATATCTACCTCCTATTATATTCACTATATAATTAAATTATTTCATTTATTTCAAATTCCCTTCGTGATGTCGTTTTGATGGCAATAGATGAAAAGAATTGTTTTCAAGTCAAAGGTAAAACGCCAAACTCTGTCTACGTACTACATTCCCGCCAGCCACTGTGCACTGCCGTAATGGACTCCAAATTAGATTATTTACGCTTCCTTGTTAAGGGTTGTATCTGCATATATCCCAATTTAGACTTAATATCTTTCTTTACTGGTATGTTATAAAGTTTAACTCGCATACATTTCACATGATAATAAATTGCAAAAACTACAAAGACGGAATATATCCTCCTTTAATACTATTGTGATGATACTATTATGTTGGTAGATTAAAGATATAAATGGGTAGCTAAGTAGACCACTTCGAATTGCACAAAATATGTTCCTGGGTTTGAAGCATCACCATATTTTTTACAGCAGACGTTATATTATATCGCCAGAATTGTTTTGTTGTGTTCTACTTGTCAATTTGTCTTAAAAAAAAAGGATATTTAATATAAACGTTACGTGAAATTCTTGTTTTAGTGTAACATTACGTAATACCTCACTTTCTTATAAACGATTTGAAATAAACACAAAATTAATAGAAGGTTATGGAAAATAAAAAAAAAATACAGTTCGACAGGAAACTATTATCATTCCATGCAAATAACTCGTGCAAATAATACCAGCCGTATCCTGTTCCCAGAAAAGGGTCTTAATGATACTGCTCACTCGAATCTGTTAAAACGTTATTTACTTTTTATTTTGTATTTACACATTATATTGATAAGCCGTTTGTAAAATGAACGGATTCGAGTGAGATAGTACTATATTATATATAGTTTTTTTTTTTACCGGTTTCCATTGAAATATTTATTCGTGCACACGTAAATCTCAAAAAAAAATACATGTATAGAAATAATTACAAAGGCACTCTTTACTTCAATATGGAATTTCTTGTAGCAGGTTTGCGCTTTGTATATTATATAGTAGTGACTGTGCATCCGGTGCTTTAAGAATGTTACGAAGAAAGAAACATAAAATAGCTTGTAATTAGAATGAAGAAGAAAAAAATTTTAAATAAAATTAAAATAATTATATTTATAGAAATATATTCTATTGATACCAAAAATGTTTTATAAAATTAAAAGTTTGACTTTCCGACAACCCTGCGCACTTTTAGAATTCCTTTATCACAAACAACCTTCAAAGCTGATGCGAGGATCGTTTCTTGTTGTACCATGAGCTGTAGAAGCTAAGTTTAACTCTGCAGAACAATCAGCGCTTTTACCTGCCTTGCAATCGCATTGTCATAGAGTAAAAGAACGTGATGCAGGCACAGGGATATGTGAAATATTGAGAATGCTCTATTATATTTTATAATTAGTAGAGATTTGTGCGTTGGTACGTCTTTATAACCGGTTACATTTTCCAAATGTTTATCCTTTATCTTCAATTATGTTTAACTCATATTAAAGCCGTAATCCACTTTCCTGGCCAAGAGCAAGTCGTATCGAACGATGTTGTTTTGCTTCACAGTAGACTTCGAGTCGTCGGGGATCGAACCCGTTCCCCTTTGAATAGTACAACAATTAGTTCAACCGCTCTGATAACCGAACTATAGTAACCGGTTATATTATTATCAAAAAGTGACAGTTGTAAATAATAAGACAATAAAGTAGTAGATTTATTTTCTTGTTGTTTATCGCAAACCTTTAAACTAGGTTACAGAGGGCGGTCTTAATGCCTAAGTGTCAATCAAAACAGACGGTTAATGCACTATATCTATACATGACCTACAATTAGGTTTATTCAATTGTCATTTCAAATGTAGGAGCATCGATCCACCAGGTATTTAATATATTATCGATAACCTCTTAAAATCCAGTAATAATTAGATAGAGCGAGTAAAAATGATCGGAGATGTTTATAGGATGTTGTTTGATAGAAAATTCAATCCAGCAAATAACACATATACGTAAGTTAAAGAATTAATTAATGGTAATATTTAGTACATTAAGCCTAGCATAAAAAATTGTGTACAGAGTTGCCAAGGAATGAGGTATTAAAACGATATCCGCATTGTATGGTCTTTTATAATATCAAGTCAGAAAATCAAACATATTGCAATTATATGGATTTTATTCATAAATATTATTATTATATAAGTAAGTAGTTTAATTGGGAATTAATATGAGGTATTTAGAAATAAGTGTAATATTTATTTACATATAAAACTTTCATATTGAAAAGTATAAAATGGGTACCATACGCAGTATCCGCATATCAGTATGTTTTATTCTGAACGCAAGAAAATATTACCTCACCTGTGATACATAGTATCATGAAGTTTAAAATTACTATACAGAATTTAACAGGATATTATTTACCTATTGATACGATCTGATTAGATTTATATGTTTGAATTAAACAAATAAAAAAAAAATCGAGAGATCACAAACCACTTCGTAGATCACGATTCTCAGTACTTGGGATCCGATCGCCTAAGAGGGCTCGATTTTAATTTTTATTTTACCAAGGTTATAGTAAGGGCAAAATTGATGGTTAGAGGTGATCTCGACCTTCAGATATTAGGAATAAGACTTAACTCTTTCGAGACTCCTGGTACACCACACTTCAATAAATATTTTAACAGACTAAATTCTTTTAGTCAGGTCAGTTTATATATCCTAACAAACTTTAAACTATAAAGTTTTTATGTTCTTGTAATAAAAATCGTCTTGAAAGGATCAAGGATGAGGAATTATTACAATAATAGAAATTTTATAAATAACTTTTTAAATGCTGGTTGTAGATGTCAGCTTGTGTAGAAGTAGTAGTAGAAGTATCTATGTATAGGGTATAAGATATATCTCAAACAATGCGATGCAGAATAAATAATCCTCATAGCATATACACCACGCTTCATCGAAAAAGAAAATCAGTCTAGAATAAAATTTAAATTATATACTGTGAGTAAATAATTTCGAAATTCAACTCGTACTAGCGATACTAACGAGAACTGATAGTAACACTCTGAAGCATTGTTTGATGAGTAAACAGATTAGAACCCACAACTGCAGCTCGTCGCATCTCCTCCTTATCTACTTTTTTCCATCCGTATACTTTATATACGAATAAATATTTGAATTTAAACTATATATATATATATATAAGAATACTAAATCGACTTATATTTAAGTTCCAGTGAATCCAAAAAAAACATTTTATAAACAACCAAAAAGGAACTTTGAATTCTCTATATCTGATGATGTCGAAGAATCTCAATTATGTTCAAATGTTTTAGTTTTAATAAAATAACTATAAAGTAAAAACTATAAATTATAAAGTAAAAATAAACCGGTGTAGCAAATGCTCTAGTCACTTTAAAACTTAAGATGGCATGTCTTGTTAGCCTAGTAATTGCACTAGGCCTGGCGTCCTAGATACCGGAATAATGTGTTCACACTATTGCTTGCTCATAATATATACGAATAACATATCCAAATAGCGATATATGTATAGCTGTTCATGCAACCTTAGCTGAAAAAAAGGAGTCTGTCTGTTCATTGCGTCTAATCTCTGTAACACCATCATCTTAGATATCGCCACACGAAAAACGAAATCACCTTAACCAATCATAATTCAGTGGTCCATCGATGTGGAGATTTGCAGCAGTGGATGTCTATCAGCTGATGATGATGATCAATCCTAATATAATTCTATCTTTTCCGTCATAAGGTCTGATGTAATACAAGTGTTGCTAAAATTAAAAACTCATGATTTTTTTTTTATTACTCACACGTTCGTATCCTCGTATTATTAACTTCCGCTGCAAATTTAATTAAACTAACGGTATAGAACTAACCATGAAAAGTTACTTGGTTGTAAACTACATTAGCAAATTAGTTGATTTGAACATACAGTAGTGCAGACGACGGTACTTAGAACTTGGTGTGTTAGCTGAACATTTGGTTGTCGCTCATACCTAATTTATTAGATGAGTCTATACCCGACCAATATAATCGTAGACTATATAGATAAAAGATAAGTAAACGGAAGTTTGTTTACCTTTTCAAAGAGTGATTCTTTGAAAAACGCTTCAAATCTTATAAACCTATGCAGGGAATATTCTCCGCGCTATGAGATGGAAAAACTAGCTTAGTTAAACTTGACTGTAAAGCAATATAAAATGATATTTAAGTGTATTCATTAGGGAAAAAAACTATTCAGTCTCATAAACGTATGGTTTACTAATGAAATTGCACAAATCGTGTATTAACTAACAAGAAGTAAAGAAAAATCATCCTTCACTTAGAACGAGAGGCAATGATTAAGGAAATTTATTCTAAGATTAATTGGAATAGATAAAAAAAACCAAGATGTTTATTAGTTAAGATTTATTATTAACTGAAATGAATAATTAAAATAAAATTGTAGTAATTTTATCGTAAAATCTTAATAATTTCTTAGTTATGTATTTCTTAAGCTTTTTATATTACAAATTCTGCCAGAGTATACTGTTTGTGCGTTAGCTGCTTCTAGTATACAATAGTTCTATGATGAGTACCCGGAAGTTCAGGTTATGACTCTTATAATGTTGTCAATACGGGTAGTTAGTTCAATATGACATCGCATGGCGTTGCCCCGGCGTCTGACGCGGAATAAATGAGTTTAAGGAAATTCAAAGTATATGGAATCTGCTTATCATTTCGAGTAATATACATATAACGTAAAGGACCTGTTATATAACTACAAATCTGCAAATAGTAATCTACGCAATAATAGTAATTAGAATATCATTAAAATTTTGTTTATAAACACTTGCTTTGTGTCGTTTAATAATAACACATCTGTTAACAGTCTCCTGAAATAGTGCCATAGTAAAATTTTCTAGGCTTTGAATTATATTTTGACGAAACTCTTACCGAGCATTTCTTTTTCATTTTGATATTACTTTCGAACTTCCAATTCTAACAAGTGCTAAAATCATTGAAGATAATGACACTTAAAAGAATTCGAGATAAGTATATGTATTTTTGTTATTTGGCACCATCACCACTGTACATTTGGCAGCTCGAGCGCCTAAAAGTGTAAATCTGTTAGCTACCGTATAGCGCGAATGCAATAATCAAATTTTTCTTTGCACGAAAGTAATATAGGAATAATTAAATAAAGTTTCGACAATCACGTCTTTGATACAAAACTGGGGAGAAGTAAAAGATCAAATGGATAGTGTCTCTGCCCTTATGTCGTTCGGTGCCAGAGATATCATGATGAGTTTCTACATAGGAGGAAATCTCTTCTATACATAATTGTTTCTTCAGATATATTGTGAAATAAACAGAATTTTAAATTTTTCGTACGATTTCCTACTAAACCTCTGAAGACTGAAGACTTAAGTTTACCAGAGAATGAGCCTTAACTATATTCGTTTCAAGCTTAACACCGATTAGTACCAGCTGGTAAGATTAAAGATTGCCGAAATTACAAGCAAAATATTCGCTAACAAAATACTTAACTGACAAAAATGAATAATAAGTAAAAAGTTCAAATTAAATCATAGTTTTAATTTCTCTTTTTCCTTACAGTTGAGTTTAATCTTTAAACTTATCAGGGAATGATTCGAGATTCTTTGTGAATAGAAATCGAAATTGGATCACCTTAAATAAAAAAGGAAGGAGGTATATGTATCTCAAACTGTTTACAACTCATCTATCGTTCATACATTATTACATTTATAATTTTTTTTTTTGTCCGTCCCCGAAAAATGATAAGAGTAGTTAATATCCCGAAATATCGAATAACCTTTAAGCTGTGATGTTTAATTAAAATATATCACTTCTCGGCGCCGAGAGTGATTGTTGTCATGTAATTAAAAAATTATTTGGCGAGGAGATTATTATACAGTAACATTAATTTTTACGTGATTAAAATACTTTCACGAACGAATTTGAGTTATATTTGAACCGAAAATCGAAATACGCAAAAGGCCGTGAAAAGGTCTCTCCGGGGTCCTGCAACGCGTCGGTGATGCCTATGGTATTAAAAGCGTCCATAGGCTACAGTAACTGCTTACCGTCAAGCAGGTCATATGCTTGTTTGCCACCTTAATGGTGTAAAAAAAAATATCCTTATTTAACAGAAATGATAATAAAAAATTAGCAAAATTTTAATATGATTATCATATACTCTAAAAAGGCAGATAAAAATTTGGAATGGTTGGTGTAATACTTTTCTTAAATCGATTTGTATTGAAATATTTCGGAGTTATATCATCATCGTCAGCCGATAGACGTCCACTGCTGGACATATGCTTCCCTCAAGTATCTCCACATCGATCGGTCCCCCGCTGCCTGCATCCATCGGCTTCCCGAGCATAGCCTCTGGTACCGCGGGGCACGAGAGGCTATCGTTTGTAGGGATTCTTATGGGAAGTTTTGAATCATTTCCCACCCCGATGGCCCAATGCAGCTTGGTGGGAGCCAGAGTCTCGTTTGTTGATTAGCAGGGTGCACCACGAGAAGGTTAAGATGGCTTGAGTACCGCGAGAACCCTTACACTTTATTTCGACATACTTTATTCTTTTTGTGTGACTTTATATTAACGTTATTATAAAACAATTAATTTTTGCAAGTATAAAACTCAAGAAAAAAAAATCACTTGTCTTAAGGTAATCAATACGCTCTTTGAACGATGTGTACATATAAAATATATATTAATATCATTGACAATATATTATACGCGTATGTATATACTTGTTTTAATTATGAAACAATATCCTGCGGTAATATATTTTTACGAGGGTTTAATTAAAAACTCATTTAGTGGTTACTCACTTTAAATGGATAGGCCGGAAGCTTAACTTTATATCGTAACACTTCACATTGGTTTAAAGTAACAGCTCGTTTAAAAATGAGTTAGCCATCTGAAACCAAACGAAGTCTTCCTGAAATTTTATTTCACTCCAACGAAGCCTATTGTACTTGAAATCATGTTTGCAAAATTTTCTTTTAAGTTACAAATGAACAAAACGTTAACTGTTTAAAATGACTTAATTAACAGTCTTAAAAAATACATCAAGAATTAAAATAAAAAAAAATGTTAACCTTTAACATTTTTAACCGACGACAATAATGTAGGTACACATTTCGAAGCGATTTTTTTTTTATACATATGATCAAGAATAACTCTTATTAATAGAATATCTCTTTTTTAAACTCTATGCTTTTTATTTCTTTTCTATTTTATACTTAAAGTAATTAAATAAGCAAAGTAACTTTTAGTCTATATTGCAAAAAAAATGGCGGCAGCGATATATCCACTTAAGGGAGCATAATTAAATCGCAATTTGATATGGTACCCATTAATTTCGGCTCCACCACAAACAGAGCATCAGCAGGGGTCGGTTCCTGCACAGGAACTATAGCAGCTTCCGTAATGGTTTTATATTATTTAGTTTATTTAAAAAAATATCCAATAAACGTCCTGTTATTTCATGATCTGACGAAGACGACTTTACTGGTGGTAGGTCTCTGTTGCCGGAGACCGTACAGGTAGCTACCACCACAGCTTCTAATTCCGCCGCTAAACTAATAAAAAAACATCGCTGTGTTCCGGTTTGAAGTGCGTTATAGCTCGTGCCTCTCGCGGTATCGAATAAAACTAAAGGATTATTTTTATCATATTGTTTTAAGCTGAGGAGCGGGTTCGATCCTCACTGAGCTTAAGCTTCCGGTAAAGGGTAATCATCAAGAAGACACCTATATGTGCTAAGAACAACAGCTTTAAGGAACATATGAATGAATTCAATTCCAATTTCTCAATTTTTTTTTTTCCCCAATTTAAAATAAAAATGATCTAAACTCTCTCCTTGTGAAAGAAGGCTCCTAAAAGAGTCCTAGTAGGGTAAATATTATTTATATTTCCATTACATCCCTACTCTTTTTTGTATAGCTGTATTGATAAATACATATAAAATACTAAATATAATTATAGCTATTAAAGTTTATACTATAATAACAATTGTTTTATAACAAACAATGGCTGTTAAACATAGTTCATTATTATTATATATATATATAATTACACCAAAGATTTATTGAAATAATATTCAAATTAATTTTCATTACGTTAAAAATATTGTAATAAATATATCTCAATTCTCTCAATCTTCTCAATCTCAAACATCTGTAGACAAACGTGAAAATTACAGAAGAGGCTGGTCTGTATGTACCGTTTTGCTTGCATAAGCAAATTACTGCTTTTAGTATCTGACCCTCACGAGGGAGTGCTTATTTATTACGTAATTGTTTTCAAATGTTCATTTCTAAACAATATGTGGCTTATGCTTGTTTTGTGCAGAATCTTCACCCTTGGCAGACGTCATTTCGCAAATTGTATAATAAATTATGTTATTGAACTTTAGTTGGAGCGTTCACTTTAAATTCAAAGTTGCTAACGAAACTTGATGTTCATGTATTGGAACTAAATGATGCACAGTGTAATTAAAAATAAAAACGGTATGAGACACTGACACACATATCCATTATGTCCCACAACCAATCCCTCTTTTTCTATTACTATTTCAAACTTCACTTTCATATTTTCGTTTCTATTCCATCCATTCTGATAGAGCGGCTCATCCATCTTAATGTTTGGATATCCTCTAAGTTCACTCTTTTCATCAGACTTATTCAATGCTCTAGATTTTGATGCCGACTGTCACAAGAACAACAATCATTAATCTAACGTATCTTTATAATCGAACACTTGCAGCAAAATCATTGATACAATGTTCGGATGATTCTTTATGAAAATTACCAACTTATACAATAATTTGTTTATAATTAACAACAATAAATGTTTTTTTTTTGCATTTTAATTTGCCAAACCTTACTAGAAACAAATCAACCATTCTGTCTTTACTCATCTATTCTCAGGGTGCTTTACATTATCTTCAGACCATCAGCATTTTCAAGGTAAATATTATCTTAAGTATTAGAATTGATCTGCTCGTATCGATGTTGTAAAAAAAAAAATTATGGACGTATTCAAAATAAGATCAATAAAGAATTTTGTTTACGGTTATTGATATACATTACTTATAATTTAAACGCAGTCTCCAAAATCAATTGAAGCTTCGATGAGACAGAAGTCAAGGGAGAATCGATCAATTGCTGTCGGCGGACATAAATTTGAATGAATTGTATGAGTCAACAGATAAAAAAAAAATTGCTTCAAGCTATAATTAAATAATTGTCGAAATGCTTGCGATAGTTGACATCAAACATGATTTGTAACTAATTGTCTTAAATTGCGTGTGATTTTATAGGCCTTGGCACTGACGTTAATAATATATCTTGCGTTTGCTATATAAGAATTTATGTTAACAATTGTTAACAATCAATAAAAAAAAAAAATTAAAAATTTACTTATAAGTGTTAATATATATTAGCTTTGCTTAAATATATGTAAACGTAGTGGAGTTTTAGAAATTATATTGATGATTATAGTTAATATGACAAGGGGTTTTTAGAGTTTTCTTATTAAACAGTGAAGCTTGAGTTTTTGTGTTTTCATTTAAATGCTAGAAACATCAGAATAAACTACAAGACAGCGTTTTATTAACGTGTTCTGCATTCTACCAAGTCAGACGGGAGCGTCAGACGAGCGCGACACCAGAGTGTCCTTTGTCATAGCGCCACCACTCCGCTACCAAACAATTGTTAAAGATTCCCACCGTTGCAAATGTTCATATAACGATGCACGATTCTGATGAAAAGACACAGTACATTACATATATTTATACTACGACGAATAAACTCTTCTTGGTACTCCTCTCCTATAGTAATCTCTGACACATTCAACTAATAAGAGCCTTCAATAACTTGACAACATAAGGCTCCTAAACATACATCAAATATTCCATCCATACCGCAACGGCTAAAGCCTTATAACACGAAAGTTTCTACTTCGATTCCGTGGCCACATTATGCTCAGTTTAATGCATAGTTATCCGAATTTGCCTGGTCTGCTACCATCTTCATAACATGTTATATGAGCATCAAAATAGTTTAAGCGAGCAAGCCCTCATTTTGTCTTTAAATTTTGAAATTGGGTAAAATGTTAGTCTATTGTAGATATAGTATAGGTTTTTAAATATAAATTAAATTCACTCCTGAAGTAATTTTTTTCAATACAATAATTTCATATAATGTAATTGTGACATTTTTTTAATGCTTCTATGGGGTAAATAATCAACTTGACCTATATACTTAAGCCTATAGATATAGTCATCATAAGCGCGTTGGCAAAGAATACAGCCTTTTTGAAAACAAGATTTTATTAAGTTTTCCTGAAACTAATTTATATCATCATCAGACGTCCACTGCCGGACATAGGCCTCCCCCAAAGATCACATCGATCGCTCCTGTGCTTTCCGCGACCTTCAACAGATCATCGGATCACGTAGTGTGATTTATATAATTACATGAATAACTACATAGATGTGCTGTAATAATAAGCCGTCAGATCTTTTGATGTAACCCTAGAAGCAGAAACTTCGTGCATCATCAGAAATTTTACACTATACACGCAAAAAGTGACGCTGGTGACGCTCGATTGAGCAACAATTCTTTGCGAATAAGTGACGTCGCGCATTTTTATGTGATGACAAATCAGAACGAGCTTCGTTTAAATTTCGTCTAGCCCGCATAGTATTTCCAAGCGTGCAGCCGTGGATTGTATATTAAAATGATTAATGTTGAAGATATTACCCAAAGAATATTTTTTTTTCCCAATTTCTGAATGGAACTCGAACGAATCTAATTTATCAGAGAAATGAACAATCTATAATATATCATCAGTGCATTATCATGGAGTGCTATGGGCTAATGTAATGAGACCGATATTTTAAGACATCGATTGTTGTATGAAAAAAGTTTATTTATGAAATGATTTTGTCTGCTTTGAATGATGATTATTCTAATGATACATTAATTTATAATCTTATACACACATTTATTATACATTAACGAATCGCTACTTAACAAATCTTAAATAAACACATTATGAAACTTCAAATTTCTTTCCCAGTCAAATTTCTTAATGAATCATTGTAAGTGGAAAACAAAGTTCGAACAGCGCCGTTGTTGTTATATCCTCTGAAGTTATTCAAGACCAATCCTAAAAGACCCAAGTTATTTTTCCGAGGATCAATGAAAAAAGTTTTAAATATTAACTTATTTTGTATATATTCAAGATTCCATATAAAATAAAAGCACTACGCAATGAATCCGTTGATATTAAGATAAATATAATCTTGAGTACAATGGACATACAATCTTTTGAATTTACAGCCGTCAGTGTTATTTCGTACTGTAGGTTTAAGTATCTAGTATCTGTATAAGATAATTTAGGAAACCAGGAAATCCGAGAGTGTCTCAATATGCGTCAAATCCTTTGCAACTGTATGCCTAATGTTCCCTTTCAGGGGTACACCGTTTGCCTTCATACAACATAGAGATGCACGTAAAGGTACCAGATTAATGTCTCTCATCTGAGTGTGTAACCTGAAGGGTTACGCGAGGGTGATAAAAATGTTTTAAACCTTTTGAAATTACGCGCCCCATTATTAGTGAGATTGATTTGATGTTTATTTAGAAATAAAGGAAAATGCTTCCATTATAGAAATTCATTCCTTCGGACTGAGTTCTTATAGTAAATTTCTTAAATAATAAATTAAACTATTTATAGGTATTTCATCCTTTTTAGTTTAATTGAAAACAAAATAAGGACACATAAATCGTAGTACCTCATAATTTACAATAGTCGTTAAAGCCTGTTGCCTAGTTTCACAACTTTACAGTCAAAGATCCGGAAGATACTGAAGCAAGCGGATATCCCTAGAATGCATGCAAAACGATCATAAAATTATTATTTTTTTACCATTTATCAAATACGAGTAACTAGCAGTGAACTTAAAATTGTTAATATTAAGTTATTTTTAGTGTTAATTGTTAACAATGGTTCGTTATGATGGACAGTAATTTAAAATCCATCAATAGGAATCTTTATATAAAAGAAATGGTTTCGTGTAGATATGATATGATATAAATAAAAATCTTTAACGTAATGATTCACTCTCGGCTCTATGTAGGCTTGGCTTAACATCTGTTTAGAGGGGTTGAGTGTAATAGCTCATGAAATGTATGGAAGCAAGCCGCGACTGTCTGCCACTCTAGCGCGACCGGCGATAAGTAAATACGTACCTACAGATCCGACCTCATTGTTAACGGCACTCGTAATTCCTTTTCGACGAAATATAAAAGAGGTTTTCGGCAAAAGAATTTTTAAGCACTCCTGTTTAGAGACACACAAAAATCCCGCCAACAGGTACAACGGTAAATACTCAACAGAAATATTTACGTGTTTATGACTACATATATTATTTCTGAAATGATTATATGAACGAATTAAAAAAAACGACACAAAATCGAACTTGCGCCCTTGATGAGAATGTTCAATATTTAATGAGCGTTCATGAAACGCGTTCAGTAAAGAAATGTAAATGCCAAGTTTATTTATGGCGTCCAAGTCTAGGAAGATAACTATTTGCTTACTGTGTAACTCTCTGAATATTTATTTATGTATCACACTGAAATTGAATTGAATTGAAGATACTATCAAATAAAACATTGATAGAACGATGCATAATACTTAAACTGTTTTTATGATAGTTATATTAAACTGTTATTCTCTTACCCTTTCTATTCTATAAAAAGTCAATTATTATGAAAAATATGCATTCGCGTGTAATCCGCTCAGTGGATCGTCCGATCCTTTATCAAGTTACGGGATATGGTTAATGACGAGGGCATTTATTCCTGTAATGCAGCAGGGCTCGTCTGCGCAGCGTCTATCACAGCTTGTGAACAATAAAGGTATACCTAAATGTCAATCTCCAATTATTTAAGTTGTCATTCAATTAAGTAGCTAATTGTTTATTCAACAAAGCAATGAGACAAGCAGAAATTTTACCAGATAGGAAGTTATGCAAAGAAGCATATGTCGCTAGTTAGAATATTTACACAGACAAGCATCATGTTTGCCGGCTCCGATTACATAGCACTTAAAATATAAACTCAAACTCGTAGAAAAGTTAAAGTAAAAGAAAGCCTCAATTTTTTTAACATAGATTAAATTATAAGTTTTCTAAATACCGAAAAATAATAACTTCTTTTTGGTCACCTTACTAGAAAAACTAAGGAGCGTTAAACCATAATTATCTAAATGGATAATCATAGGTTCAAATATTAAGCACAGAACTTCCGTAAATGTTTTAATATCAATTGACGTAGCACAAGTTATTCCTGATCAAATACTGATACTGTTTTTATGTTAAAAGTTAAAGTTAATATTACTTAAATATCATTTACCTACCATAAAAACATTTATCTCATTGGCGGATCCAACCCATACATATAGAAATCGAGAATGCTATGTTATGTGAAAATATATTCATACATCAAAACTTTAAGATTTAGAAGGAAAGAGAAGATTGAATAAAAAAAAGATAATAAGAAAGAATAACGAACAATAATAGTAAAATCTCAAGGAAAATTATTTTAACTTTATGAAAACTGAAGAAATAGCTCTTTCCCAGTAAATGTATTAAAAACATGAATGTGATTCTGAAATACATATATTCATAACTTAATGGTATCTCCATGTTATCGTGTGACGACGCGAGGATTTGGAACATTGTTATTCTGTCAGGATATCAAGGGACCCATGGTCAATGAATTTTTGCAGCGGCCGCGTTTATACGTACGAGCCGCAGCAGCCTTATCACATGAATTCTTGCGTGAGAGAAAAGTAATTCTTTTGATAATTTTACCTATAAATTTTTATTCTAATTTAAATCGCATTTCGGAAAGTTATAAATTTTATAGATTGCTAAAAGTAATTTAAAAAGGTGAATTCAAATTAAAAAAAAAATAAGTATAGTGAGTCGATAACACCGCATGCTTAAGACATAGGAGGATCAATCAATGTGTGCCATCCAAGTTAACGGTCAAGGCGTTAAGAGGGATTCTATGTCCAAGGCAACGTTTTCCGTTCCGCCGTCATCTTGCCGGTATTGAGATTGATGTTAGGAGCGAGACGAGAGCCAACCTCTCGCGGAATACTAAGAGGGGAGCGTGCCCATTCCTTGCCCAATTAGCCCCCCATTCCGACGCGTTTTGTCCCGCTTCGATCATACCATCCGACACTACGCCGCATACAAAATTACCGCCATATTTTCATGTAAGCCCCGCGATCAAAGTATTGTAGAGAGGCCAAGTTGGACGCTTTGCGATCTTCCCCCACTATTACATGCCCTAAGTGGATTTTATATTTTTCTTCGCACGTTTGCACACTTTTAGCAAAAATACATAAAGTTTTTGATAACGAAAGAAGAGTTCCGAGCTCTGGTTGAACTTAATAAAACTTATAAATATGCTCTATTAAAATCAGAGTTATTTTAAGTAAAAATTTAAATGCTTTAGTAATACTTTTAAAATTTCGCAGTTCACTTAAACAAAAATACGCTGAAAAATGCTCAATAATAGTTTTCTTATTTTTTTTTGTCATATCGAAGTATGTGCGGAAGTAGCCAGGCACTGATTAAAGAAAACGCTTCTTTATTTCTTACATTATTAGATGACACACTTTCCAAGTTTAACAAAACATTTTTTCTTACTTGGATTTCTTAAAATGATATATTAAAATTAAATACCAGAAAATATACGAGAGCACATCTATTGGCAACAAATTAGGCGATTTCGTAATAAACATCTATGATTTACGAAAATACTTAAAAGCGCGGAATTCCTTCTACAACTTCTACCTATAATTGCATACTTCATATATACACCAAATGTATAATTGATACTCAAATATAGAAATGGGTATTAATAATATGGACAAATTGGTATTAATTGTTAAGCGGTACTAATGCTGTATTACAAGTGGAATAAAATTAAAAAAAAAAAATAAGCGATATAATGCGGTCCAGGGGCGTTATTTCCGAGCGGCGTCGTTTCGTTAAACCTGCTAATTAGCATAGCTTTTAAGGGCGTAGACGGGAGCCGTGTGTAGCGAACAATAAAAACGCGCTTCCGGTAATTAGCTATAACCTAATATCGCAAGACAACTTGTCACATAAGATTTCGTAACCTTACTATAAAGAAGAGCTAAAAAAAATATATAGAATCGGTATAAATAATAATGTTAGTCTATAATTTTACTAGTGGTAGGTCTCTGTTGCCGGAGACCTTCTACTCGTAGGTAAGTACCACCGCAGATCCTACGTCTGCGGCCAAACACTAGTGTGTTTAAATTACTGTATACCGGTTTAAAAGGCGCTGTAATTAGTGTAATTACTGGTGTAATGAGACTCAAGATCTTACGTCTCAGGCAAAGAGAGCAAAGGTGCAATAAACATCGTCCTAAATAGCGCCACGTTGTTATGAGCAGGCGTATCATTTACTATCAGGTGAACATTCCGCTTGTCTCGTCACTTAATTGAATAAAAAAAAAGTTATAGTATCTGCTAGTGAACTGGAACATATCTAAATAGTTATAATTTATAGCAGATGATCGGACTAACTGGCGTTCCTTAGGCGAGGCTTGCATCCAAGAATGTACTCGCGCTTGTTGATCATGCACGTAAATTTTTTTGCCCATATTTCGGGATTTATTCTATGGCCTAAAATATTAACGGTTATTAAAAATATTTAGATATATAAATAGTTTTTTTTTTTTTTGATATTTTTTGAAGAGAATATTTCGTTAACCTCTGATTGATAGGACTGCGCCAGAACACCCCCGATGGAAAACGTTTATTACATTAAATATTCCTATCAAAGAAATGGATCCATTTATTGACGATGTTGGAATGATATAGAAATATATTTTATGCATTGTGATTTCGAAGGGAACAGTGTTTTTTATCCTTGATAACGCTATGTAGGAATAAAATAAATATTTTTAAAACAATTTCACTATTGCAACAGTAGAAGAAATGACAGTAACCAGCTATCAGGTAATCCGCTCTAAATAAATTTTGTATTACTCAGATTTTATCTTTGCTCAAATAAGACTGTCTTGGTTTGTTTAATCACTGAATCATATATCTAATACTTCTTGGAATAATAATGACTAAAGACGACAGGGTTATTAAAACAAGTAAAAAAAAAAATTGCTTTTATATTATTAAATATGATATTCTTGTATCATAAACACGAGAAACTGTTTTTATTGATAAGTAACAAATTTGAAACGTTTATATAATAATTAATAATTTAAATTTAAAAGAGCGAATTATATTTCGTAAATGACGTAAATCTTAAGGGTTTTACACCCATCGGGTTTTGCTATCTGAGCAACAGATGATGGAGATAAATGGTGAAATATATATAGGAAGAAAATGAAGAGGAATTTCAAAATACCGTGTTGTAGTCACGGTAAAAGATCATCAGTTACAAAACAAAAATCTAAATAATGTAGGCAAAAAAAGTACTTAAGCGGTAAAACGTAACTAATGGCAGGTAATGGTAAAAAATTGGTAAACACAAAGACAACGTTAGTTTAGTTGTACAAGTTTTTGTTGAAGAAAAATCTTTCAATTATAAATTACTAGATGTACCCCGCTCGCTATGCTGGCTGTGACACTCCCGCAACTCCCTTTTGGGAAGGAATTTATTAAAATCCGTTCTTAGCTGACGTATACTCGGTAACTGGAATAATCCTACCAAATATCAAGTCTCTAGGCCCTATGATTCCACAGATGTGGTCATAGTGAGATGGTGAGGCGCACTAACCTAGTAACAATTCATTAGCTCTTTTCTTGAAGACATCCAAGTCGTATTTGGACGGGAAGACCGGTGCCGACAAGTTACACCACTCTTTTGCTGGTTTTATGAAGAACGAAGAACTGAATCTCTGTTAGCCAACTGAGGATTTCCAGTACATAAGCATGGTGATTCGCCGCGCGTCTAGTCATCCGGTGGTTAAGTGATGAATCTCTACATACGTGGAAATCTTATGTTGATAGATATTTTAACAGTATATTCATAAGTCCTACGTCCAGCTGTGATCGTCCAACGAGATTCAGATGATGATGATATTAAAGAATACATATGCAACGTACATCTAGATTTTAAAATAAAATCTATGTATGTGGCAGTCCAAATTCGTTACAAGGTCAGTAATGAAAGAGTACATCGTTAGTGGGACATAACTGAAAGCCGCGTCTTCGTTCGCTCGCTTATTGTCCGATGCACTGCAACAGTACGGCGATTTGTTTCATTAAAACGGATATATTACTATTAACTGGTCCCTGGTTAAATTTCAGGATCATCGCTTGTTGTAGATATGATTTTTTTAATACTCGACTAATTTCGATTCTTATTAGTGGCGATAATATTAGTCACAAGTCTCTGTTGCCGGAGACGGTCAAGACGACTACAACTTCTATTTCTGCCGCTAAAAAGTGGTGTGTAACACTTTAGCGTATTCCGGTTGGGAGTTGCAGCTAATGAAATTACTGACGTAATGAGACTTAACTTCCAGTCTCTCAAGGTAAGGAGAGCAAGGTAAAAGTACAGTGTGTACCATTTTAGCTAGCGCCACGTTGCTATGGGTGGGCATATTACTCACCATCAGGTGAACATCCCCCTCGTCTCGTCGGTTTGTAGAATATAAAAAATGTTATAAATCTGACGCTATAACGTCATCACTGTTTTGCTGCTTTCATTATATGATACGGCTAAGGTATTATTGTCTTTTACTACTTTATCACGATGAGGTCAAATGTTAGGCAAGAATAATTTTAGTAAAGCCTTTACTTGTTACCATTAGCAAGCTTAACCATATCTAGAAATTCGTATCATTGTATTACTTCCCATGTGTCTTTTCTGTTTCTAATAATAATTTTATAAATGCCAATCATTGATCTTTTAGGCATTAAACGAAGTATTAACCTGAACTCGCAGTAATTCACAATTAATCTGGATAAAAGCTCTCATAGTATAAACTGTAATGATGATATCTGACATAAAAAGAATATCTTGTTAACCTCCTTTACATCATCATCATTGTCAGCCTTAGTTTATCCGCTGCTGGATATAGGCCTTCACCAATGTCTTCCACCAAATGCGATCTTCGACGTCCTGCATCCACCCACTTCCGATTTCATTACTATTAAGAAAAATAAAATTTTGCTTAACGCAATCACTAAACGGTAAAGTAGACCATCTTATGACTTGTTCTTCCGCTATGCTGTTTTATACAAAATTTGATGTTTTTTCTAATAAAATAATTTCCTAGTGTCTCTCCATATTTGTGTACTTGTAAATTTTATTTAAATTAATAATGATGGTAACAGTTTCTTTATAGAAAAATGACTCAATTGTTTTCGTCATTGCAATCATATTAAACACATGTGTAATGCAGTAATAAAAGCTTTAACTGAATAATAGTAATTTTCCTGTTCGATTAAACGATGACACTGTTTTATTCGCGAAATATTTTTAGCATTCGTGTTAGCGTATAACAAGGTCTATCAAATAAGATGTTTTGTGACTTGTTAATATAAAATTCACACCCATTAGTAGATTAGCAGATACAGTATGATAATCATGAAGATCGACTATAGAAAGCATGATTATAAGTCGGAAGATTTTAGAATCAAATTGTGAAACTAACCACCATCAGATTAAATCTAAACGTTTTTTTTTTTTTTATTATTGTACCATAGGAATGAGATCAGCTCTTCAAAACCATAAATTGACTATCTCATTACGGTCAAGGGAATCCGCTGGATAGAGGCAACACAGAACTGATCGGTGTAGCAATTCTTAAGGGAGGTAGAACAGTGAACACCTTCCAGATGATAATCTGATGTAGGTAAAAGAATCAATCTTATCACTTATGGAAAATCTGATAAAAGTAACACATCAAAGTAATTACTTTATTTATCATAATATTGTAGTTACTAGTATTTTGAAATTATATATTATTTGCAGTTAAGTTCTAACCGCAATGATTATCATACGGTATTTATACGTTTTTTATTATTACAGAAGAACATATAAGGACTTAAAATTTATTAATTTAACGAGCGTTTAAACCTGAAACGCTACATAATTACAAATGATACTATCTTAAGCCTTATTTCATGACTTATTATACTTTTGAATTTTAATCATAATGCATAAAAAAATTATGAACGAATTCATTACTGATCTAATTATATACTTAAAATTGTGAAAACAAAAATACAAAGAGAGGAAAAGGAGAAGCAACGTATGAGAGTATCGATAAGTTTTTTAATTAATCATTATAGTTGTGGATGCTGTATCGAAAAAGGTACTGGGTTCGTCCATATTGTTGTAAATGAGACTTCGTAAAAATTATGTTTTAAATATCGTAAAGAAACGAAGCTGTAAAGACTGCTGTGCTACTATTCGAGCTAATCCACCACGTATCAGTTGGCTGTGCCTACGATATTAACAGACGTTCAGTCCTCAACCGTGCGCACTAAAAGAAAAAAGGGGAACGGCTTTGCGGAGGATGTCAACAAGATAAGATGCGACTTTGTGCGATTTCAAGAGGTATTTGTGATAGCAATATATATATATATATATATATATATATATTAAATAGCTGTTAATATTATCGAAATGTAAAAAGAGTTGAATTGAAAAAGACTTATTATTATGATTTTTTTATTCATTCTAATTATCTATCTGTCTATACTTATTCTATTTGTAGCTATTATCCTACATGGTGATGAGGTTAGATTTCTTTGTCTTTCTCCTCCACTTGGCTCTGACCTCGACATCATCGTCAGTTACTTTGCACTCAAGCATGTCTCTTGAAACTTAATTTTTTCACTTTGCCTTGGGTCTGCCTGTGGTTTTTGAACGTGAGAGTAAGCTGTAGTGCAAAGTCGCCAAAGTACTTTCATCGCACCTTACTTTTCTGAATCTTGTCGATGATGATATAATCGTCTAAAAGTCAATACATTGATAAGGCGTATTACGATTATCTGATTTCCTTTAAAATAATATTACTATTGCGCTTTTCTATATCCAAGTATTCGTTGTACGTTTTTCTGTTAGTAAGTTATACCCCTTTGACAGTGGAAGGTTATACAAGACGTCGTATGGAAATTCAAGTTTGTCTCGAAATTATAACAGTTTCGACAGCGCAAACGACAGAAACATATTGCGTTAATGAAAAATATTTGATACTTGTTTATTTCGTCGTATAAAGGTTAGACAATTGGCTCTTCAAGCTAAAATAATCATAAACCTCGTGTAGTTATGATACGGAACGGTCAAGGTTCCAAATGTATAATCGCATTTTCGTTCATGGATCGTTCGTCCTGCCCCACCTTATATAACTATAAAATACGATATTATTTCATAGTGCTATGTTTTAAAACAAAAAACATATTTTTATGCTCTTAACAATAATGTTCTAAAATTCAGTAGTCATTGAGCGAAAAACTAATTCCCTACGTCCAACGGGCAACTTCAATTTTAAAAGTCTAACATGTGAAACAATTTATATCAGTTTTGAAGTTTGTTTGCACTTCTGTAATTCTCCGAAGTGACCGAGACTGTATAAAATATTAAGATAACGTACAGTTTGCGGCGACGCTGACTTCATTTTACTGTTAAAGCGGCCGTTGCTAAAATAGTGATGTAAACAAATGACTTGATTCATGTGCGTCTTGTGTCATAGGGCATAAGTATAAAGAGTACTGTGCCATAATGTAACTAATTAAAAAAAATATAGCGATTATCTGTACGAGATTTAAATGTATAAAATTTTATTAATAGAAAGAAGAAAGTGTATTGGATTACTCTCAACACTGAACTATATTTACAATAAATAATTATATACATTGTATTCAGTAGCTGAAGATTTTTTGTTGCTCCTTAATAGAATTATTAAAATAATTGTAGGATACCATTGCTAAAATAGTATTGCATAAAACTACTTGTTTCTACGGAAATCACATAAATGGTGAAGTATGTACGTATAACAAAAATAATGAGAAGCCGCCGGCGCCGTCTCAGACGGTGACGAAATCGACCCTCGAACTCGCTCTTGTATACATAAAGTTTGTAACAACACGTTGACTAAATAAAGAGCCGTTTGTAATTTTTTTTTTTTCTACCGATCAATAAAAATGTGCACAAACGAATCAAACTGCACAACAAATTAATTACAATTACAAAGAAGAATAGTTGATTTAGATAACTTTTACACTATCCTTTATTTATAGCCCAAAGTAGTAAAGATGAAACCTTGAAATTAAACTGGTAGCGAGTTAAAACAATGGTAGAATAATTCAAACCTTATGGTAGTTAAACAAGAATATTGAGAAATTACCGAGTTAACGTTGGAAACCGGTTTCTGCGAGCGTTCACCATATACCTACTTACCGTACGTCTTATAATTTTTTGATTGCTTATATAACAAAATTTAAAAATATGACTAAAATATTTAACTTCTTCTACGAAAGTAGGGATAAGGAAAAAATCATGGTTGAGGAATATCGGGGAATGGACTGGCATATCTGGGGCGTCCGAATTGTTCCGCCGAACCAGAGACAGAAAGGACTGTACCGCACTGATCGTTAACCTTCAATAGTTGGAGAGGTATTTTAAGAAGAAGAAAATATTTAACAATAAAATGAAATAGACTGCAGCCTTGTTGGCTATATCGTAAAAACCTAAAGATTTCTTCAAGCATCATAATTGATCACAGGAAACGTACTATTTTTAAACCTTTGTTTTGCGTCAAAGTTAATATTAAGCAAAAAATATGTTAAAGGATTTAACATCACAACAGGATGTTGCGTAATAAAGTAGGAATTAAATCAACATAGAGTATGTTTGCAATAATGAAATCAGGCATAATCCCCCCACATACTTTTCGTTGTGTGCGTTGGTGGTGTGTGCCTTTAATGTATGCTGGTATTTATTAGCTGCAATAAAACAGCGTTACTATTATATCGTTACGTTTTTTAAAAAAAATAATTTTAGAAATTCTAAATCGCATATATAAAATAACACAAATGTAGATATACTTCAGTATAAGATAAGTAAAATTAACCAAGCAAAAACACTGAAACATTGTACATCGTATATTGTACAATAACCGTTAACAAAGTTCAAGTTATAAACGGAATAAGTAATTATTTAAATGTTTTAATTAGGCTAAATCCGATCGATGGCACTTGCAAATAAAGCCGCAAGAACTTGTTCCAAGTAACTGGAAACATAAAAAACAGCGGTTTTGCGGACATTGCAGCGATGACTCAGAGAAAGTTGGTGCGAAAATTAACCTGCATCTTCAATCTCACTGGCGACCAGGCATCAACCATCAACATTTATCGTACTCTAGATACAGTTGTACAATAGTCCCGGCTGCGACATATCACCAGTATTGGCCAACTGTTCCATATGGCCCAAGATAGGCACAAACTCGCGAATCTGACGGCCAACCTCCAGTAATGGAGACGCGTGTTAAGAAGATACAGTACAATATTAAGGTAGATCAAATTTCTGTTTGTTGCCGAACGATGACCTTCTTCAATATATACAAGTCAAGTTGAGAGTATCAGCTCTGATTCCGAGGAGTATATTGGAAAGCCATAATGCGCGAAAAATTATTACCACATCGTTTCCCACAACTACGACCTAACTACCTCTTAGTTAAGAATGCATTTGAAATGCATTGTTCAGTTCGGTACATACGCATCTTATGAACTAACAGGTAAATCTTATCATCGGTAATGAGGACGCTGCATAGGACGATAGCTATACTCATAGTTACTGTAACATAACTATAATTTTGCAGTCAATTCTGAAGTTGCAAAATTTATTTACTTACAGGATAAAACTTTTTATCCTTTATTCATTCGATTTCTTAACAATTATTATGTTCCTTTTTTACTGATGGTAGGTATCTGTTATCGGGGACCGTCTAGGTAGGTACCACTGTAGCGCCTATTGCAGCCGTCAAACAGTACTGTGTAAACATTAGTGTTCTGGTTTGAAGGTCGCTGTAGCTAGAGTAATTACTGAGGTAACGAGACAAATTCTTATATCTCAAAGCAACGAGCATGTGATGCTGTTTTTATCTTGCGCCACATCGTTATGGGAAAGCGTATCACTTACCATCAAGTGAACGTGAAAATAAAAAAAAATATATAAATTTTTACTTGTACAATGTAACGTATAATTTTTTTTAATATATTAAGTGAAAAGCTATTATTTTGAAGTTTCGAACAGACAATAGAATAATTTAGTATTTGTATAGTTTGTTTAATGCTTATTATATATTATGACATATATTAGTACAGACGGTAAAACAATATGTCTTACCGTCTGTCCTAATATTAAACCAGACAAATATCTTTATTCAAAATACTATGCAACAGTTCAATGTTTTCTTGAAGACCGCCATAAAAAAAATCTAAGCATTTACATATGCAAGTAAATCCATTGCTAATTTAATATTTAAAGTTACATTTAAGACATACCGTCAAGTTTAAGATGTTGAAGACAATACCAGCGCCTAAACCGTGTAGTTGTTTAGTTCTTTCACAATTTGGCTGTGATTATACGACCTTAGTATTTCCATTTACTAAGACAACACTATTGAAAGATCTTTGTAAACCTTACGATCTCTATTATAAAGCACACGCTTGAAGTATTTGTATGAATGTGGAAATCCCACCTTGTTTTTAGATTCATAACTTCAGACCCTTTCCAAAGCCATATTTTATTCTAGACTAAAATACATATTGGTATTTCTAAGAAAATCATACCGCTTTTTTAACATTCATTGATGTTTAATTTATGAATGTGATAACTTTTTACTTTTACGTGCAGATAGATATCGTTAGAAGCTAAATGTCTATGTGCAAATTACTCATGTTCCCTTAAATTGAGATAAGAACTATTGTAAATTTTAATCTCATATTATCAGTTTAATAACGACAGTAGGCGTCGTATGAAGTTATCTTATCGCGAAGATGGAAAATGTAAACAGTTGCAAATATATGGACCTTAATGTCGTTTCCATACAAGACCTTTGAAAATTCACAAACGCAAAAAAAATTGTAAAAGTAGTTATAGTTTTGCCTTATAAAATTAATGATGTTTACTATGATGGGAAATGATGGGATGTTTTTAACTAGAAAAATAAAATTGCAGTAATAGTAGTCCAGCGTGCCAGGGTAGCACAGTTTCCGTTACGTGAGTTAAGAAAGTTCGATACTCGGTGACGACACCAATAAAGTTCATTAGTGTCCAACTAATTAAGTTAGTAGCAATTTAAACTAATGCACCTCCTATTCAAATATAAACGTATTTTTTTTTAAAATACAACGTAAGATTGAAAATGCAAATTTTTATTTAACTATGCACACGACAGTAGAGAACATTACGTGTCAAAGTTTTACCAGCCGTCGGGAACTGTACACACCGATGATTCAAATATATAATTTAACCGCACGTTATCATTATATATACAAGGGTTATAGAACGTTGAACCGACTTTTATCTAATTCGAACTAATGCATCATGTTTGCGAAGATCTTTAGCGCGTCATACGCTCCATCTCGTATTCAGGGATGTTTACACCTGAACCAAGGCCTCCGCTTACCGAATTTAATCGCCCCGGTAAAAACAACTTACGTAAGTGTCAGTTAAATGTTACACGTTTATTATAAAAAAAAAAACTACGACAAAAGTGTTAGCGTCAGTAACAGTCAATAGAATTTGAAAAAGGATGGAGGTTTGAAATAGAATAATGGTAGTAAAGTCTGTTCTGAATTTATTAACATAATCGTATTTACAATTGATTCTGTCGCGTGGAATTTTTCATAAGTTGTAACCTAAGTTATAACGTTTATAAACTTATACCTGAACATTATTTTACTAAGTATAAGCCTTAATACATAATCATATGTTAAATATTGTTAATTACTCTAACAATATTTAGAGAAATTTAATAATAGTTAGCTAAAATCACAACAGGAACATATAACAGAAATATCAATAAATTGTGCATGAACCTGCACAATTAGATAATTAAAGAACCTTGTATCTAATCTGTTGTGTGTTTAAATCGTTCATAAACTCGTCTAGATAAGAATGACAGGTTTCTGAGTATCATACGTAAGCGTTTGTATATAAAAAAAGTAGTATAAATGAAGATTTTTAAACGCCGCGAGATCCTAAGTTTTGTAAATTCGTAAAACATAGTAATCTAAACTTAATGTTTGGAACTGTGCCTGCGTCGATACTGATAGAACTGTATGTTGTAAGATCTATAATCTTAGTCTTTTAGTAGCTATAAACGTGTAGTTTTCGGGTAATGTAAGCAAGGTAGCAACAAGTTGTGGAAACTAAGGTTATTTAATTACCACCGCTGCACCGCGCAGATTAGTTAACGCTGATAGTGGGATATGGGCCAGACTTTATCGCGCTTTTATCACTACTGTTACATGGAACATGAGACATTTTTTTTTATTGCCTACTAGAAAAACACAGTAAGTTTATAGTGCACCTGTGTGTTTGTGTGTTAGGTATAACTTAATGTTTTTTATTTATTTTTAGACTATATAAATTTACAAAAAATATAACAATTATTACCCGAAAATCAGTAGGGTTTATATGGATAATAAAGTAGTCGTGGTCTTAGTTTAGCGCAAGTCACATCCAAGCTGGTCTGCAATGAGCCATCTCTTTAGCCTCACTCGGTTCATAACAAATTTCCTTATAAAAGCTAAATTCTTTTATATTTTTTATTTATTGGTATTGAACACTAAAGTTAAGATAAGAACCGGTTTATACTTGAAATGAGTTTAAAATCCTAATAATCGAGGAACATAACCATTTAATATTTTAAATTCTTCTACAAACATTTTCATATAAAGTAAGTGTTTTCATGAAACAAACTAAAAGAAGCTGATTGATTATAATTTATTAAAATTTCATTGAAAGCACCGCTACTGTCCTTTATTTTGAAGAGCTAAGGTGACGCTGAAGCTCGACAGCTACAAGGAAGTTCCGTCAAACGGCTTTGCTACTATCAATTATAGCAATCACACACATAATATATATCGAAGCATAGTGATACATTAATAGATATTTTAATGTGTTATCATTAAAATCCTAATAGTTTAACTTCTGATTTACACAGTCTCCTAAGTCAATCTCTTAGTCCCCGAACAACAATTAATATATGACATTCATTTACACTGTTAACTAATATATACTAGTACAATTAAAAGAGTTCTAAATATATTACAACATAACATTTTATCATCAAAATATATGTTTTTTTTTTCTCATTAACGAACATTCATATCCATAAGCAAAACTCCTTATCGAAAGTTATTGTGCAAACCGTACAAGGGTTAGGCCAAACGATAACCAGGCAGATAATTGGACACAAAAAAAAATATATATAAGAAAAATACACATTCGTTTAATTATAACGACGAATATAACCAATTGTGAGATTGACACAAAATGATAGTGTAACGATAACACGGTAGATAACCTCCGTAATCATTCAGGTCGACTGTAAAGCACTGGTCAGTGGTGAAGGCAGAAATAATCGCAATTTTGTAACCGTGCAGTTATTCTTAAAGTTTTTGGTTAATAATACACATTACGCCCAAAGCAATACCTACTTCTAACATCTAATAATGTTCGTGTACATTATTTTGTTAAAATTATTATTGGTATTCGCTAAAATGCAGTGTTTCGCATTTATATCACAACACTGAAAATATAACAGAGCTATTTCTAAAAAAAAACTTTAGCTCAATAGCTAACGCCGCTGTACACGAATTTACTATTATCGAGTTATTCTTAGTGAAATTTAGTATCATTCATAGTACCGTCCATTAAGTGCTTTCCGCCAAATTCAACAATCGCTCTAATAGAATATATAACGTAGTGCAATTAACAATAATAATTAATTGCATTCACAAATTGATATTGTATGAAATATATATGTTTTATCGCCTGTGACCCCTGTTGATAGAATAAAATATTCTTATATCGGGAAATGACCTACATATATGTGACTACTCGCATCGACATGTTGATACCGAAAGACATACTACACGATCGTTTTATTAATAAGAAGCTCACGTTAACACCGATAACTATAGAAGTAGCCGACGTTTACGATAACCTGGATTTATTCTTTATGTATAACAGCAACCAAGCACAGGCTGTGTGTGCTATATGTAAAATGATTCCTTAAATAAGCTATTAACAGATTGCGTCACATTACCCCCGATAAGAGTATAAAAATTTTATCTAAAAAAAAAAGATGCTATATTACCATAAGTCTTATAAGTGTAACTAATCCTTTAGACACTTTTTTTTATTTAATAGCCTATAAAAATCGTTTAAGATCAATAAACTCCGTTACAATCGTGCAAGTCTAAAGCTAGATTGAAACTGTAGACGTAATTAAAAAAAAAAATGGTTTTCATCAGTTAACTACAATCCACAACGGATTGCTATATTCGTTTTGAATACTTTATAATAATAGCGAAGTGATTGATCAAAATTAAATAGATATTGCTATTACTGTTTCATAAAATTTACCAATAGCTGTTATGTATATAAATTTGGAATTCCAAAAAATCTATTTTAAATGATATAAATAACACAGGAAAATACGTACCGATTGGTAAGACAAAATAATTATTCCAGTTTACCACTTGAAAGTAATACGAGAGCTTAGAAAAAATCTCGTATCCAATTATTTTCTACTTATCAACAATTACTAAATGTTCGTTATTATAAAAAAACTTATAATGATTTCCTTGAAAATATAATGTTATATATGAGGCCCTTATAAATAATACACTTTACTCATTTGGCACTAATAACAATGTTGATTAAGATGTTAAATCTCTTTAACACAGCAGATACAATAACTACAAGTTACTAGGTTTTGTTCAATCCCTTGTATTGTACATTTAAAGGATCCATAAATAATATTTAGAGGTTGTATCTTTTCTTCATTTATAAATATGTAAAACCTGAATCATGAGAATTGAACCATCAGTTCTACTGGTGATAGGTCTCTGTTGGCGGAGACAGTTTAGGTAACTACCGCTGTAACAATACTGAAGATCTTAGGTCTCGAACGACGACCGCATTGTGATGTATAACATCCTAATTAGCGCCACGTTGTCATGTGTATCAATTTCCATCAGTTGAACTTCCCGATCGTCTCATACCATAAATGATTTTTTTTTTTAAATAAATCCTTTGCTGATAAAGTATACATATGTTTAAACATAAAGGACATTTATATTCTATCACTTGTTTGAACAACTGCAGCTGCATTGCTACCAAAATATGAGCGTCTCCTTTTATTTCAGAATGTTTATATTCTATCCTATATTGTTATAAACTAAGGTTAGTTTAAATAAATTATGAATGTTTTATTAGTTGCATAGTTTGTAAGTTGTCTTACATTGTTGGCAATATTTGTTAAACATCGTATTACGAATTTCACAACTCCCAGCTACTGTAGCCTGTTGCCAACTCGCAACCCGATATAAAAATAGAAATTTGTTTGCGTAAATTTATTGAAAAGTTTGCAACAAACCAACTTCCAACTGAAGCCACAACAATTTGCAACTGGTACCAGGAGAACGTGACAGGCCAGGCACAAGTGAAATATGTTGGTACTTTAATTAAAACATCTGTGTAACACTTTTTATTTCTCAAAAGAAATGCTAAGTTTGTTCCAACAATCACAATGGAACTTTTTCATTAATTACCAACTAAACGTTTCCGCTTGATTTCTTTTTTTTTTGGTATATTTATATATATAAAGATTGCGAAAAGTTAATTTCCCTCACAATATTCTTGAATTAGCTACTTATTAGCTATAGGATTATAATACATCAACATATGTATTTGTAACTTAAAGTTTTAAGGTAAAAAAATTGCAACATTAATTTAATAATAACTATTAACTTTATTTGCGCTTTGTTTAGATGTAGTATTTGTAATAGATAATACAAACACTGAGTAGGAAAAGAGTGGTAAACTTGGACCTCTTTAAATTTGATTCATACATAATAGCTATTTTAATAATTTAGTCGTCAACGTATCTAGTTGCCGGGAAACCAAGATAAGAATGATAAATGCGGATTTGCTCGGGTCATCGTTTCGGTCTCGACATGTTGACATTTGTCGTAAACGATATACAGTTTACATTATAAAAACATTTATAACTACCTAACGTACATGCAACCGTCGATCTGGATATAAATTTTTTTAATATAACTTCAAAACTTTGTGCTAGAGAACCAGTAACGTCTACCTGTTTCCTAAGCAGAATAAACAGACCTATACAATATTAATTTTCCTTTGATATTTGTATACAGAAATGATAAATATTTTTCTGTTAAGAAAACTAAAACATTGACTCTTTTTGCTTGTTATTTAATTTTTAGTTGTACTTTGAGTCATACTCTAAAGAAAAGAGAGGACAGAAAGGAACAGAATCTCGTTTTACATGTAAGCGATACGGAGAAAGCATCGATCTATATCCATTATAAATATAGAGTATACTATATTAATTAATAATAAATACTGACTTGTATAGTTTTCTTATCGAATGATATAATCTCAACGAGGAACTTAACGTCTGTTGTCTGTGATAGTCTAGGTATGACCAGGGGTCTATAAAATACAATTCTCGCACCATGTACTAGACCTATAGATTGTCAGAACCTGACAAAGCAGTATATTAATTCGGAAGCATCTATTAAATCTCTATAAGCTTGAGAACTATGACCATGACATTTAAATTATACAAACGTCCATATCCTAATAATTACCTTCACGTTGTACGACCAACACATCACTAAGCGTTTTAAAAAAAAATTATAGTAGTTTCGAGACCGCTTTCAATTATGCTCTGTTAGCTGACTCCATCGAAGTAAGTTCACCAAGTTATGATAAATGCAAAATGACTCGGAAAGTGAGAAACCTCCTAACAGACATCAATTATAAATGTTTAGCGTATTAACATCATTCGCGGTTCTAGAGCATAATTTTTTTAATAGTCAAATAAATTAACACTTGATTCTCCTACTGTGGTACAGATGGAAAGCACGACAATTAATCAGTTTACCAGCTGGTAATTTTTATTTTACTAGACATTGATCCCTAACTAGGTATTATTGTCTAGTGAAATAAAAATACTACAGGCTACTAGAAAGTTTATCATTTGCTTTATTCAATATATAGAAATTAAATAAGTTTGTGGACGTAAACATGAATTCATTTTGTGGCGTGAAATATGAAAGGAAGTTACAATAAAGCAATCTGCAAAAAGTTCTTCTTATATGTTTACAGTATAACCGCATTTCTCAACGCTATGTTGGCTATGCTGCTGCAATTTCTATTCCTGCGCCCGTGCGATAAGGCACGCGCATATGTTACAATAATGAACAACCTTCTTAACCCCAGCAGTGGGACTCGGACCTTCCCTCATCGAGAGAAAACGAAGGCCAGCTATGAACCACGCCAGCCAAGTGCAGATTAACGGAAGTCATTGAAAGCTGTTGTATTTAAAACTTGCCCGTTTCCTCAGGATGGTTTTCAAAGTAAGCTGAAGCTCAGTAGGAATCGAACCCACGTATTGTTACAGATCAGTTGCACTAAGAAAGAAAGCTTATACAGTTTTATTATTATTAATTTTAATGATTCCAAAAAAAAAATATAATATATAACATTTTTTATTCAGATTCAGGGTTTTTGTATCTGAATTATTAGAGTTGAGCAATATATGCGGTTATTATATACAATGGTTATACGTAAGTTAATAAATGAAAACTGAATCTTCATTTTACTGGTGGTAGGATTCTGCTGCCTGCAGGTGATAAGTCTGTTGTTGAGACCGTCTAGTTTAGATATCGCCGCAGCTCCTATTTCTGTCGCCAAACAGTGCGAACATAACTGGGGTAAAGAGATTTAATATCTTACGTCTCAAGGCGACGAGTGTGGTGATGTATATACCATCCTAACTAGCACCATATTGCTATGGGCAGGCGTATCACTAACCATCGTGTGAACGTCACGCTCGTTTTGTCGCTTCGTAGAAAAAAAAAAAGGTATTTATTAATACAAATATTTCTTAATAGAAATTAATAAAACTAACATCTCTGTACAGAAATCTAGTATAAATAGCGGTCCCAGTGTTATTTCGCCGGCACACCTATCTTAGTAGGAAAAGCGTTTAATGCATAAAGAGTTCAGGAAGAAAGCTTTTAAGAAGTGTCCTATTTTCGAGATGGCAAATTGAGTTCGCGGCGCGTATTTATGATACATTATGTAGCCCGGTTACACTCACTTTAAGGATACACGTCCGTTACACTTTGATATGGGCATTTTGCATCGCCCATTGATAATAATTTTAATATTTACTACGAACAGTGCACAATGTGCAACGAATTTTTCGGTTTTTGCTCTAGATAATGAATTTATTAGGTCGATTTTATTTCATATAACGCTGTACTGGAATGTACTTTGTGCCCGTGATTTCTTTGAACGCGTACCACGAGGAATCTCCCCTATTTTGTAGTAATAAATTTTGTATTATTAAATAATAATTATTTCTAAAGAACAGCTCATTCTATTGATAAAATACTTGAATAAACATTTATAAAAAAAAATTAAGCTTATTACGAATAATTGTAGTGGAGTGTTATGTTTTATTATATTACAACTACAAAGGGTAATTTCTTGATATTTTTAAGAAGTTGAACTATACTTTCTAAGTTTCTATGTTTACTGTGCATTTTTTAATAATTGCCGTATAATAGCATAAAGTATATATAAATCTATTCATTACATACATTATATTTTCACGGAGACATCAGCAGAAACAGACCTCACATCTTGAGAAAAGACGTATTAGATACGTACTAAAGTTATCTTATAAATTTAATTTTATGTATTATTTTCGGTAACAGACAGTTGGATACAAATTACAATGGATAAAGTTTAAAAGCACATATAAAAAATTGCGCTTAAGCTTATTTTGATGACTGTGAAAATACTGTGTGAGGATAATCACAACCGAGAGCTTCGTTTTCCACTCTTTTACTTCAAAATGTACCAAAAATATCTGCACATTTTTCAACAGAATTTCCTAATAAGAGAAAAAATATTTTTTTATACAAGTCCATCCCCGAATAATTAAGTACAAAAAAAATTTAATTTCGACGTATTTATTCAAAATTTGAGTTCTTTGTTTGTCGAAGTTATGGGTAACATATAAAAAAGAAAATATGTTCCAGTGAAATTATCCAAGATCTCTTTCTTGCCGTTTGTCAATATATATAGACTTCTAGTGCATAAAGTTTATTTCAATATACTTGCAAAGAATTTACGAATTCTGTCAGTGTTAATATATGTAAATGCATTGCTATTTTTTTTTAGATTCATCGTACTAAACCATCGAAGCGTGATTTTATTTAATAGAAACATACAACTCACATATTATCAATAGGGAAAATCTTGAAAGATCTCGTTTGATTTCAAAACTTCTATACATGTTAAAAACAATATTACCCTACAGCGTAACGAAGGCATAGTTTTATTTGACGTCAGTTCTTATTGTGAGCTTTCGATGAAGGTATTACTCTTCTGCCAAGGTAAACGAACAATGAATTACTTATAATCCTGAAAGTATGCTATCGGATTACAGTAGTTGGAAACTGAAGGTACTTACGTGCCTATTTTTCTATCATCCATGAGTAGGGACTTACGTAAGCGGATGTTTACGTCTGCATTTTTTATCCTTAATAAACAACAATAGCCAAAATTATCTTTACCTAATTAGAAGAAATAATTATAACTAATAAGGTTCATACCGTTCTGAGAAATATAAATTATTATTTTTACATGACAGATATCAATTAACACTAAGTATGAAGAAACCTCTTTGGTACCAATAAAATTAATTATAAATAAAATAACAGTACAAGAAAATGTAGAAAATCGCACTGCTCTTAATTTTTTTTTTTTTTTTTACAATTATCGCAAGCAATTCGTTCTCTACTTTAATTTTATTTGATCAAACGATAAGCGGATAGTGGGGACATGTGGTTAAGTAAATCTACCCCGTCAAAGGAAATGTCGTTACTGTAAACACAGATAGATTGTTAAACGATTTCTAAAATTAATTACTTACAAATTAATATATTGTAAAATTGCTAACGGAGCTTTAAAAGCTACAAAAGCGTTAAATCGATCATTTGTACCTGAACGGAAGACAGGAACGAATCGATGACGATTGATATAAAATTTAAACGTATCGTATATAAAAATTACATTCAAGACTCGAATCTTGGAATACCTTCTTTAGTTATATATCTAGAAAATATTATTATCATATTTTGAGTGAAAGGGTAAATTTTTAACGTTATACGAAGACACGGTGTTTTAAAAAGGTACCACGCCAACGAGAATTACTGATTATTTTTAATTGATCGAATGTATCATCATTTAATGCATGACGATGATTTTTAGTTAAAAATTTCGTAAAGCCATCGGAAACTTTACATATTAATAAAGTATTCAGATTTTTACCTTAAACAAATGCACCATAAGCTCTTTAGTAAAGCGGCAACGCTAATTAACAAATTTTCCAAATAACGTTACGAAATTTTATATAAGATTTTAGTAACTGAAGTTGTTTTTTAATTAATTCGTTTTTTTTTTATTCATCGCATAGCCCCAGTTACTTTGTACTACAACTATGTTTCTTCATAGTTTATAATAAGTTTTAAAGTTTGAAAAAGTACTTTAGTGGAGCAACAAACCGCATTGTTCCGTACAAAGCTTTTAATAACTTAATTATATTTTATACCAAGTATGTTTATATTGGTTTAACATAAATTATTGTTGTAACGTAATAAACTAATGCCTTACAATAAATCTTTACTGTCCAAAGTTAACATGATAAAAAAATTACTTAAATTATGATACAAAAAATTATAATAACGTTAACAAAAAATTTCATTAACGAGCTGTAAATATATGCACCGTAAAGTTATATAAAATTCCTGCAACATGCGGAACCATGCGAAAACCGGCTTCGACGGGTCCAGGTTTATTATTTTTAGCTAGGTTAGTTCAAATGGTTACTGGCCAAGACTCTACCAAGTTCGGGAGCAACCGAAAGAAATTCGCGAACGCCGAAAAAGTTTTCAAACTGTTTGAAGTTTTCAATTAATTGACTTACCTGTATTACGAGAGACAGGGCTAGCAGGAGGGCTGATGAACAGACCCTCATGGTTGTTAGTTAGTTGTGGACTGGAATGGTTCAAGTTTGTGCGCGTTGCGGCGAGTGCGTAGGCACCGTGTGTGCCTCGCAAGCGTCGGACCGCGAATGCCGAATGCTCCGCGCGCTGCTAGCTGCGAGCCTGCGACCCGCAACCAGTGCAGCCATCCTCTCTGTCCACGGACACTGCAGCACATTCGCGCTTTAACACACTGCGCCGCTGAATTTGCGATCCGAAAATCACCCGACGCTCCATATAACAACTCGAAACTCTATTACATATATAAGAAATAGCGAAAGCTTTGTATCTTATTAAAAAAAATCTTTTTTTTTCTTATATACTTCTTTAGAATCGATTCCCCAAAACCAATTTATTAATACAGGAAATGTTCTACAATCACAATGGCAATACATTTACAATTGATTTGAAAACGATTGCTTTTTGAAGAGTTAATAATTCCAAGGAATAAATATTCGCAATTTACACATCAAAGAATGAACCTATAACGTTTTTTTAATAATCTGATATAATGCGAAAGATTAAAAAAAAAAATCAAAAACAATCCGATCATTTCTAAAGCAGACACAAAGCCGATAATTTTTTTTTTCAAATATCCAACTGTGCCGTTTGTTAATGCAATGTGTAATTGGTATTTTGTTTTCGTGGAGAGGCACTTTAAGTAAAAGATGAAACACTAAACAGTTCGCAGTTATATGACAAATACTAACATTAACATATTTAAAAAAAAATGCCTGCAATTCTAAATAATCGTAAGATAAGAATCTCAACAATTTAATTATTTTTAAATTATAGATAAATACCGTACTTGCGATTTAATCAAGGACTCTTTCCGTCGGATTTTAATCAATTAAGTTATTTCAGGCATTAATTAATATTAACCATTATTTTTAAAAGTTTGAGAGCTTTTAGAAGTAAGGTACTAGATCACGCATAACTTTTAATTCTATTTAAATTGTACTCTCCCAGTAGTCTGAGAAGTAGAGATTAATCCCTCTTCATTATTGTTACCAATTCTGTACCTACTCTCAACATCGCCGTTATGAAAAGAATTAATAATTGTTTTCCCTTTACTTACGAAATAATACTTCGAGTCCAAGTTGTGACAACATTATGTGGGCTGTTTATAAACAATATTTTTTTTTTTTCAAAAAATTTAACTCAGCCTGCAACTACATAAAGCTAGATACTTTGCAATCTCTCTCCTCCTTTTTTCTAAAAAGTAACATAATTTTTTAATGTATTTGATTTAGTTATGGTTTTTATATATTCAAACTTTAAGTTGAAATTAATAGGTTAAGTTATTTTAAGGTAAACTGTGCATAAAATTATACAAGTATCCAAGTAAAATAACCTATAAAGCAGCTGTGACAATTCAGAACCAAACCGCATCTGAGCCTCAGCCTGCTTTACAAAGTTCTTTGAACCCTCTCCTGCGCTTATCAAGTCGACACAGTCTAAAACTGGACGGGTTTAACTACACTTACATTATTACGCCAAATTGGTCGGTATGTAAATATGGTACTAAATAGTTATTCAGTTACTAAAATAGGTAAAATATTGCGTTAAAATGCAAAAGCTCTTATTAAAAATTTTCACTTAAAAATATCACACGATTGATTGTTGTAACATTTTCATATACTTCTATGAATATATTTATTATTTAAACATCGTAAACTTCATAGTTTTATTAAGTGTATGTATGAACATTTAAAATTATTAGTAAGTCCGCATAAACGCTTATCTTTTGAAATTTACACTTGTAACAAAAAAGTCATTTCCATTCTTACTTATTTTGCTTTCAAGTTTTTATTCATGTAATATTTATTAATGTTATTCTCTAACACAAGAAACCTAACAATAATTCTTCACCTGTGCACGAGCAACTTTTTTTTATTTTCTTTGATGACCAATTTAATTATTTTATAACTTTATTGATTACTTAAAGCTACAACGGACGAGTTTGATGCTAATAAAAATTTCTTCCTCACCAACCAGCGGGAGAGAATTTTAATACATCCCGTATCAATAAAATAAAAGGGAGACATTTACATATATAAATAGCATACATATATATATAATACTTGCAGTCATAATATAATATTCTCTTTTTTTTATTTACTTGCTTAGTATGCTTTTGAATAATGAAAAACTTATGGCCTTTATTAATTCAGCAATACATTGAAACAGTGACGCCCTTGTGATAATTCCATAACAGATATTCTGTTTTATAAAACAAGATCCATGTATTTTTAAAATATTTTACAATATATATATTAAAAATAAAGGTAAACGTTTATTAATCACTATGCATGAGGCTAAAAGTTGATGTTAAAGGGTAGTTGTAGAAAATAAGAAATAACATTTAATTAAAAAATTAAAAACAAGGTTTCATTGTGACCGTATCTATATTACTGTAAAATACATGATTTATGAACGCAAAGAAAGGAGGTTATTAGCTCAGAGATTTCACCTACATTTAAATAGCAGTCACACGTCGGCCGCATCGCGCCGAGATACAACGTCTGAACTACGGTGGCCGTAGTCATGGCAACCACGGACTACGTGAGGTCCCCAGACAGACGCCAGCTCTAAACAATGTCCCCGGCGTGTCGAGGGAAGGAACTTACTAAAGACCGACTACTTTACTAAATAATAAGATATTGAATGTAAATATATGATTCTATGGTCGTAGGTGTACGATGCCGGAGACCGTCTAGGTATTTACCACCGCAACCCCTATTTCTACCACCAAACATTACTGCGTTGCTATCTGAAGGGTGTTGTAGCTACTGTAATTAATTACCGGGCTAACGGGACTCAACATCTTATGCCTCAGACTACCAGCGCAATGTGGTGCAGTACATAACATCTTAAGTAGCGCCACGTTGGTAAGTGCAAGCATATCACTTACCATCAGTACGTCCTGCTATACTCGTCGTATAATTGAATAAAAAAAAAATCTATAAGCTTGAACAACAAAAAGCACTTACTATTTGAGTCGCATCCACGCCATGACCGCACATACAAACAGACCCTTCACGGAGAAGGCGCAGGTTCGATCCCCATTAAGCCACTGCCGATGAAAAAAAAAAAAACTTTTTTTTGTAGTTGGGCGATCAACATGTTCAAAGGATATCAATCATGTGTGATGCACTAACCAGTATTCTATCAGCATTGTAGTTAAATTGCCTTGACTGTCCTTTTGACTAGTCTCCGACACCCAGGACTTATCCTTATGGAATATCATCATTATTGCTTTATAAAATGCAACCGCAACTATAGATCACTTTGCAATTGTATAAAAATAATATATTATTATTCGCCTCGACCGCTTTATTTAAATTTGTATTGTTGTTTGTATAAATTCCCTGGTATTGCAATTGCAAAAAAACAATATATGTTTATATATATATACATGTTTATGATAAGAGTATAATTTTACTGTCTACTTTAAGACTTATAAAAAAAATTTGATAGCACCTTCATTTAAGTGACGTAAAACAAAAATTGTTCATATTTTAATTTCATTATCATGTTTTAATATAAAAATAGATTTAACGTATCATCAAGAGAACTTTAACTGGTTGTAGGTGAGTTGGTACTTAGGCAATAGGAAATGTGGTGGTCCACATCTCCTATTGCAGCCGCCAAGTAAGCTGCAAACATTACTGTGTTCCGATTTGAAGGGAGTGGTAGGTAGTGAAATTACTGAGGTAACGAGAATTAGCATCGTATGTCTCAAGGCGACGGGCACGATGTGATGCTGTGAATACCATTATAACTAGCATCAAATTGTTATGGGCAGGCATTTCACTTACCATCAGGTGAACATCTCGCTCGTCTCGTCGCTTCGTTAAATAAAGTGAAAAAAGAGGCAAGAAAGGAAATATATAGAAATGCTAATTAGTATCTCTCCCATACATTTGTATAAATATATAATACTATATACATCATATATTTATATTACAATAACGTCTCTATCTTTGTTAATGATTTGTGTCGCTGTCCCACAAAAGTTACCGTAAACAAGTAAACTGCATAAACATTATATATCGTACAGAGGTTATCATATTCATTAAATGACATATTCCTCTTTTTAAATACCTTTATTAACGATAAAAACGGCTATTTTTGCCCGTCCATGCTCACAAAAGATGGTAAAGTGAAAAAGCAAAGGTAACAGGGAGTATATTCGGAGTACCACTGTGTTTAACATAATAAACATTTCAATGATAGCAATTTATTAAAGCAGTGTGTGTGAAATCTGTGTCCACCAGTAGCCTTCCCTCAATTGAAGTAATGATGATTTATACACAATTACAATGAAATATCATATTTTGATTTACAATTTTAATAACCAATATTTAAGAAATATTTCTGACAGTAAAGATGAGCTTTTGGTGACTACCACGATGTCCCTCTTAAACATAAACCATCTCAATCAGTTTTCAGATTAACCTTTAAATAATTAAGCGTTCCTGTTAATTAAAACATAATCAATGTTGCTTTTATTAATCGTATTTATTCCATTTTTTTAAGCAGCTTGAGAACTGGATGGAATTTGTTATAACCACCTTTTTACTACTAGGCACACTGTACGAATTACGGGAGGGTATAATTTTGAGACGGAAAGCATTGAGAGTGCAGAAGGTATATTTAAAGTTGACCTAAATTCTCTCAACAAAGAGTTCTTCTTCTTCGATTATTTGGTATAAATAATGTCAGCGCGGAGCAAGTTAATTGCGCCGGCGCACTCGTGCAGGGTGATGTCACCGTTCTACTTTACGAGTCAGCCGAAGTGGGGGACGATTCGGATATCAATAATATCAAAATGCCAAGCTGCTACTTGATCTGCTGAATATGTACGAGGGGTCAAATGTAAACTATTTTCTATCCATGCTGATCTCAAAAATTGCTTATACTAAATATCGTTTTTCATTATCATCAACTAATAAACATCCGCGACTAGACATAGGTATCCCATAGATCTTAAGTTATTGAACGGGTCAAATAACTTGTTACAATTCTACAATAGTCTGACGAAAGATATATTTCATCGACTATGTAAATTTAAATCCAAAATAAGTATAAAATTTTGTTGTATAATTAACAGATATTATATCCTATTTTGAAGATTACCTGTAACATTTCTTTCTAGGACCAAACATAACTCAAGACAGACTAGAGAGAGTATTTATTTCATTACTAAATCTGCTATTTATTTTTACTTATGTAATTTTGAATATGAAGTCGTTCGTATTACATTGCTATTTATAAGTCCCAGGCGCAATATCCTATCAGTTAATAATATTATTTATATTATTCTTTTTTACATATAAAAATAATTGTGTAGATCTATGGAAGAAAAAAACAACTCATGTTGTTACACAATTCTTCATTATCATATGTAAATCTTTTTTTTTGTATTAATCTTCGAAACAGGTGATTTAATTTTGACATAACCTGTTGTAAGATAGCTGAAGGTAAAAGACAGGCTTACGTGTAAAAAACTTGAAAACCATACATTAACGAAAAAATTTCGCTTCTCTTTGATCAGATTTACTAGCAGGTAGTGAGCAGAAAATGATCCTTCCGGCACTGAAAATAACAAAAGAATATAAAATAAACAGTAAATTGGCAGTAAAACGTTTAGAGAGCAAAACAATTACACAAATAAAATAAAACCTACTCGATACATAGTGCTTTTATTTTTTTCATATATATATAATTCACTACGAATATGAAACTTTATCCAATTCCCAAACAATACAATTGTTTATATCATGATGATATTCTCAGTTTATATAGTATCAATAAATAAATAGCGATTAGATTTCAAAATAAAGATTTAATATGTATAAACTGTACACTATATTTGAAATGTATATAATTACAGTATAATTTCATATATATAAAAGCAACAGTAACGAATATGCATGTCCAGCCATGTCTACTCTTTAGTAGAGCAATCCTTCAATCCCAGTAAATGTGCCAAAGCGTGTGCGCAGTTCTGTATCGAATTTTTGAAACTTTCCATTATATATATTCGTTATAGATAAACTCATTAATGATAAAATAATGGGGTAGAAATTATACGCCCCAGTCACTACTTATGTTCAGTTCTGTTATCTATCCAAATTCGAAAGTGTTGAAGGTATGCTTAATCACACACATTATTTCTTAAACATATGTATATTTTTCACAAAAAAACATTTTTACTATAAAACAAAACGTTACCAACAAAAATACGTCTGACTTAAACATATTTGCCAAGTAATATTCCAAATTTGTATTGGATCCTGTGAATGTAGACTTCTCCGGGGTTTAACACGGAGTTGGGGAAGTTTTTCTGAAAACAAGGAAATAAATTGTTTTTGATGAGAAAAACAACACTAATAAGAAAGAAGGAAAAGGGAGGAACAATTCTTCATTTCCTTTTTAGTTCTTATTATGTAAACTGTGTTACACTCCTAAATTTTTGGAGTTTTATTTATATAACTATAGATTAAACAATTTATCACACGAAATGAAACTTGGAACAAAATTTACATCCATTAAATAATAAATGTACTATATATATCGGTCCACCAACCCGCATTGGGCCAGCGTGGTGGGAAATGGCCCAAATGTCCCCAAACGACGGACCCTGACGCCCGGCGATGCAGACAGCGCAGAACCGATCAATGGGGGATATTTGGAGGAGGCCTACGTCCAGCAGTGGACATCCATTGACTGATAATGACAATGATGATGATATCGGTCTCTGGGGCCAGAGTGTTAGTGAATTAGTAACAATTTTGCTTAATGGCTAAGGTAGTAATTTTATAAAGAGAAATTATTAGTCAAAATTGCAACTGATGATGACTATACAAATATATGTTGTCCATTTTTCACATCCAGTTTTTTTAACTGGTTATTAAACTTTTTTCGAGACCCGTTAGAATATCCTATCGATTTTCTGTCCTAACCACTGCGGAAACCACTTCAGAAAAACGGAGGTAACTTTTAATAACTAAACATACTTCACTCGCCATGCCGTTCGCTGTGATCGAGTTATCAAAAAAAAAATGTTACTGATTGTTAAAATGATGATGTCGGTCCCAGATTCATTGGTTTAGTTTTTAAGGCAAGAGATGTGTGAGAGAAAATTTAAATGTTGCAAACTGTTTACAACTGACATGATTAATGGCATCCGGATAATTTTGTGGCAGCAAACAGAAAAGCCCGTGTTTCTTATAAAACGCTCCGCCTTTACCGGTCAGCGGCACGTAACCATAGTGCTCCACACCCTGGAAATAAATTTTCAAATCGTTAGGTGGTGAAACTTAAAATATATTTACTAAACATATATCTCCTTATTTATAAATTTGCTAAATTATTATAGACTGGTCAAGGTAACTATAAAACATCATTACGACGATAATCAAATCATAAAACCTAACTAATAGACTAGCCAATCACCTCATTTTCATCCCCACTCGCCTGATCTTCTTTCGGCTCTCCATTCTCTTCATCACTTTCCTCGCTTTCGATCTCTGCTTCCTCCTCCTCGTTTCCTTCACCAGGCAAAGGCTTTAAAAAAATTGAACAAAACTTATTCAACTTGAATCTTTGTTATATATATTAGATAATCAGTGGCTGCGATCAGAAATAACTTGGTATACGCCTTATTTTATGTTGTTAAGGATCCTTCCACAAGAAAACCACACCACCACCCACAGGTTTACACCTCGTCAACGTCTACGGTGTTTAATTTATTCTTTTTTTTTATTGTTTAGACAAGCGCTTGACTACGATCCTACCTGATAGTAAGCTGCGATGTAGTCTATGATAATAAAGCGCACTAGTCGAAGTAGTCTAATCACTCTTCTCTTAAAGATCCCCACGTCATACCTGAACGGAAACACTGATGTCGGCAGATTGTCCCAATCCTTCGCTGTTCTCATTAAAAAGGTCGAAGCGAAACGCTTCGTCTTAATCTCGGTAACGTAGGGATGAATGCCTGCAGTGTGTCTGTACGTCCGATGGTATAAGGGTGGTAGAAGAATGCAATCGGTAAAACACCGAGAAGCTCGCTACCCTACAGGGATAATTCAGACTTTCAAGTTTAGTACTTGTCAGCTCATGGTCAACGACTATCATTAGGGCGAGCCTCTCTACCGATTCTAAAGCGGCCAGTTGATATTTGGCAGCACCTGCCCAGGTGTGAGAGCAGTACTCCACACACGTTCGGACCTGCGCATACAGCGATAGAAGCTGCCCCGGTGTGAAGTGCCGTCGTAGTTTGGCAAGGAGTCCAAGCTTTCTTGCAGCAATTTTTGCTTTAGACTCAATAAATAGCTCAAAGTTGAGGTTCGATGTTATTTCGATTCGTAACAACTGAAGGCGGTCCGTGCACTCCAAGGATGTATCCCGAAAAATAGGAGCCAAGGTGAACGGGCTCTTCTTTGCAGTGAAAAGACACGCTTGCGTTTTGATTGGATTGAATGTTACGAGATTGGTTTTTCCCATTTGGAAACTGCTTCCAATTTGCAATTTAATTGCTCAAGCATAGTTACTCTTTCGACCTGTGCTTGATCTCGACTGATCTACGGATTGACCAAGTATCTCTCCACAACTGTACTGTCGTCAGCATTCCCGAGAATTTTATTACCATAAAATTAGATTTAGAGAAAACGGATCTCTGAGGAACTTCCGCATTAGTCTCCATTGGATTAGATGAGCATCCTTCGACGATTACATGGAAGGAACATTCATTCAGAAAGTCCTCAATCTAATCGCCCAGGGCAAGAGATAAGCCGTACGCAGAAGCTTGTTGATCAAGCACCCGTGCCATACCCGGTCAACGGCCTTCGAGACATCTAGGGAGATAGCTATTGTTTCTCCAATCCTCTCTAAGGCTCATAAATGAATGAAACTAGAAGGTCACCAGTAGACTGATTCGGCGAATTCCGTAGGTCACTAAGGAGTTTGTTGAGTTCTCGATATGTCGTGAACCGTTTCTTGATTATATGCTACATAATTTTGCTGAGTATGGAGATAATCGAGATAGGTGGTTAGTTGGGTAGATCGGCACGGCTACCTTTCTTGGAAATAGGCTGATCGTTTGCAAGCTTCCACGATTTCAGGACTATAACAGTCTTCAGAGAAAGGCGGTACAGGCTTATCAACACAGGATACTGGAATGCACAAGTTTTAAGACTAGCCGGTAATCCATATGGTCGACTGGCTTTATCCTCCTCCAGACGAGGCAACGCTTGTAGTACTTCCTTTGGTGTAATGCGGGTCTCGTGCATTGAAATATCGCAATGAGGTAAGGAGGAGGTGGTGTAGCGCTACCAGTATTCAAACTGAATTGTCTTCAAAGAGAGAGGCAAATAATTCAGCCTTTTCTTTTGCAACGTTTTGCCTGCGAAGGCAGTGAAGGCCGGCACAAGTTCGTCGCGATTTGGCAAAAGACCAAAAAGCATTGCTGCCGGTTGATTGAGCAGAGAGCTTTGCGCTGATGCGTTTTATTTGGTCGTGGTAAGCCCGCCGCAAGACAAGGCGGCACGGTAAAAGGCTCTCGTCTTAGAAATAAGATCCGTAGCATTGCGCATTTTGGCTTCGACCCAGGCCAAAAAAGCAAGACGTTTTCGCTTTTCTGCTTTCATCGTTAAACAAGGGTCGAACTTTACCATCGACGGATACATCAGCGAAAAGTATTAAATATTCCATTACCTAACGCACCACGTCAGTAACAGCTTCAGCGCATCTCGACAGATCGCCGGAAGAGGAGCAAACACGCCTTCAAGGATAAAATGCAAACAAGTGATGCACCTCATCCCAGTCCGCTGAATTGTAACGTCATATTCTAATGACTCCGTGTGAATCGTAGTTAAGTGGAGACAAAGTTGCATAAGTGGGGCTTGGCAGTTTCGAGATAGTGGTAGAATGCCTTGAGATTTGAGTGTGGACCTCTGGATGTTAGCACGGTGTACTTTGAATGAGAGGATGAACAACATTTACTTTTTCTTTTAGCTATTTTACTAGTTTGAGGGAATAGGATTAGGGATGGATGTTGAACGAGGCACTGCAATGACAACTCCAACATTGTTGGTGCCACAACGTGGTGACGGAAAGCCTGGTCTGAAGACTGCGGGGGCGCCAGAACCCCCCCAGAGATCACCATCGAGTCCTCTCGCGCGGTCGCCAACCGGTATGATGGCGCTATTCTGTGATTTTTCGCAGTTGACGGGGCAACCTTTCGCATGTGGCTGACTCACTACTTGGGCCCCCAACTACTTGCATTCGGCCAGCGGAAAACCGTGCTTCCCGGCACCTAACGTCACATCAGCCAAAGCGCCGCAATCGGGCAACAAACAGTGCGGCTGTTTAGACCCATCCCACGTTTTAGCTACATCAGGGATCATGCCGGAACACGGTGAAGTCGTTTGACGGTATGGCTTTGCCCGATGTTGTACCGAAGCCATCGGCCGAAGCCTACCACCAGTAATTAGTAACACGTTGTAAAAATTCAGGTATTTCTATATAGGTATAGACTAAACTTTCATCTAAAATCTCATGAGAATTTCTATTGAGTTATGTCAAATTTGAATTAAAAATATTAGCGCCTTGTGGTTCAATAACTTTAGAATATTTACGTTTCTTCTACTCACGGGGTACTAGTAAGTATGTAGCCCGGTTGTCTTCAACCTTTCTAATATATTAGAAAAATAATAATTATACCCTTCAAGAAATAGTTATCCCATCCTAAAAATCCATCAACACCATATTGTCTTTCTAGATTCACTCTTATGGTATTGAATATATGAGATATTTTCATAATAGTAAACTTTGACGAAAATCATCAGGCACTAAACAAGACTACATACAATACCATATAATTAAAAAGTGATTGAATATCTTAAGTAGAAACCGGGAATGACTAGGGAGTACGATGTAAAAATTTACTAACCGCAACTATTTTATCCGGATCTGGGAGAAGATTCCCGGTGTAGAACTGCAAACCAGGTTGATTGCTGTACACTTCTAGTACTCTTCCAGTACCGGGGTGGAGTGCCCTTAAAATTTTAACTTATTTATTACAAAATTTTCATGTCATCATAATTGAACTTAATTAAAATAAAACATAATTTTTTAACTATGTTATTTGTAAAGCATTACGTTTACGTTACTTCCTTGTCATAGACGTAGGAAACATTTCGATTGGTAAATGGTAAGTAATATTATATTGTAATTTATAGTATAAATTTTTTTTATAGTATAAATTTTATATGCCTTTAAACTTTTTATTCGTTTTAAGTTTAGATTTTTCACTTGTAATTATTTTTCCATATAATAAAATAATATTAGGTAACGAAATAAACAATATGAAACTTTTTAAATTCACCACTAGCCAAAAAAAAATATTTTAATATTTAAAATAATTTGACCTATTATCATAAATATTGAGAAATATCCCTTTTTTATGTGTCACCATCAGAACAAGTGGAAAAATAAATATCCATTAACAGGATAACTTCTAGGAAATTCAAACAGAGTATGTTAAAAAACGGATAAAACATGAAAGTACTGTTGATATCGCATCCTAACCTGGCGTGAAAGGTCAAGTCCTGAGAAGTGCCTTGCGTGATGCAGAAGTTGATGTCGTATCCTCCCAGAGGAATCTTAGGGAGCATAACCTTCAAGCACCGTGGCACTCTAAAGTCATATAAAGTACCGCCAACCACTTTTTTCTCTCCTGAAATAATTTATGGTATTTTTTTAGAATATAGTAATTGAAACAAATTTCAAACTGGACGTAAAATTTGCAAACAACGAGATCGTATTAAGAATGTGGATTAAAAATAGATAAATTACTAAGACCTGCTAAGTTTCAGGCACAATCTCGAGAATATAGACTTAGTTTTGTTACCCTTTACAGTTGGTATCTTAAATCCCTTGCAACAATAGACCCATTCTCAGTAACTCAGTAGAAAACCCATAAAGTTGTAATGCTTACCAGTAACTATGCCGTCGTCATCGGCCTGTGTGTATTTGTCGGCATTTATCGTGAAAATATGATCGCACATGGACTCGGAACCTTTATGCTGTAAAAAAAAAAACAGCTTCTACTAAAGAGTATGATTATACGATTTTCTTTTCAAATAATGTTCGTGCTGTTAATCTTTATTGACTCGGAGATATAAATATGGTTATAAGACACATTGTTTACTTAATTTGTAATAAAATACTAAAAACCCGTGGAACATGTGTATCCCTTTTTTTTAATCTTGGATTTTAAACTTGTTATACCTCTTATGTTTATTTACCTTGGCAATTTCAGATATACAACCACACATCAAAACCACATACGATATGTCTGTAATTCTACCCCCGACCGTCAGGGTCTAACTTTACAGTCAATGAGTAGCTATTACCGGAACAAACTTATATCGTCAACGTACATGTCCAGCAAGATTGAAGAAAGGGGCATTGCTCAGATTGATTATTGTGGGTTCAGTTGTTGTACACTTCATTTCAATGTTGATGGTGTTGTCGCATGTGACATCGAAGCAAATTTGCGTCATCACAGTACCGGGGTAGCCTTCATTGAACCTATCCGACACGTGGCACATATACACTTTAGTGCCGACCACGTGAGATCTCCAATTGACCTATAAAGGATAAAGAACGTTATAATCTGTAGAACTTTACTAGATCGTACATCATTTCACTATTCGTCAACAAAATAAAATGATATAATAAAGAAAACAGAAAACATTATAAATTCATATATTTTATGTTTTAGCAAAGAAGCCTTTCACTACGACTTATATGTAAATGTCGACTGGAAAGCGGTTGTGTCACAGTGCAGCAAACTTTGTGTGGGAACTTTGTTAATCGTTCTTATAATGTAATTAGGGAGCTGATGAACAAATATCATGAGAACTGTCACCAGAATTACAACAGAACATCCATTTTTCATATTAACAAATCCCGTCTTAGATATTTTTAAATATAAATGAGTATTGCATAACATAGTTTAAGTAGACAATAACAATAATATGAGAATAAAGTTAGATACTTTCCATAGAAGAGTTTGTCGTTGTTGCAAATAAAACAAAAAATTTATTCAAAATAATGCAACAAATTTATGTCAAACAGTTGCTATAAAACTAAAATGATAATAATTTATTGTAATTTTATTAATTATAATTTTATTAATTAAGATAATTATATGTTCTGATATAATTATCTTAACGAAATTAAAAAGTTAATAAGAATTGGAATAATGTAGGCCTTGTGTGTCGTAGTCGACTAGAACGGTCTTAGGATTCGAAAGTTTTTTATGGGATGAAAACCGCACATCACCTTGATTTCCCTCTAGAAGCACGCCGTCTTAAAATTCTCCACCTGACTCCAACGAATGATTTTTTTTCAACAGCCTATTTACGTCCCCACTGTTTGAGCACAGGCCTACCCTCAATATGAGGGCGACGGGGCCATAGTCATTACGCGAGCCCAATACGCATTAGTGACTTCACACACACCTTAGAATAAATTCTAATTCATGTGCAGGTTTCCTCGCGATGTTTTCCTTCACCGTTTTTATTTCGTTGTTGTAACTAAAGTTCACAAATGCACATAAATATCAGAGTCATAGGTACATGCCAACATTCGTACCTGCGACCTTCGGAATGAAAGCCGCACGCTCTAACCATTAGGCCAGCAAGCTACTTGCAAGAAAGTTTAAGTCACACAAATGATATACTCTTCCTTTTATTATAATATAGTACAGAGCATATGATTAGGATGGACATTCCAAGAAACCCAACAAATGGCCAAATAAAGAGGATGTTTTTTTATTCGAAGAAGCAACATATGAACGCTACATTCACCTCATGATAAGTGATATGCTTGGCCAGAACATCGTGGCACTAGTTACAATGGTAAACTTCGCACCGCGTAGTGCTGCTTTAAGACATGAAATACGAAAATAAGTCATTACTGCAGTAATGTCACTAGCAACGGCGACACTCAAACCGGAACACAGTATGTTCGCACACTACTGTTTGGCGGCAAAAATAGAAGTTTAAGTAGTAGCAATTATTTTGGTATAGAAAAAGAATTGAAGTGAAACTGTCTGAGTGATTTTTGTTTGAATTTTATTCCTTACTGTTTACCTTATCAAATCCAACGTATCCCCCGTTATAATGGTTATGTCCCATGTTGGTAGACAGCATGTACACCCTACCCAATGGTTTGACCGACATAGTAGCATTGTGGATCAGGTTCGCGTACCTCCCAATTGTAGCGCCAAAATATGGATTTCGTGGTTGGAAATACTCTGTACAAATGTAAATAAATATTATTTTTGTATAAATAAATATTTGTTAATATAAAAATAAGAGTTTCATATAATTTTATGTAGAGGAAACGACAAATATTGTAACTCAATAGTTAATATGTTCTAGCTTGGCACGAGCACTCACCTTCTAACGTATCGAAACCTGCAATGACATCGTCAGGAACTCCTTTCTTATCAGGAACTTGAATAGAGGTTATTGTCGCACCATAAGTTATCACCTAAAGATAGAACTGAACTCGTCTTATACAATAGTTAAATTAGATTTAAAATTTTCGATAAAGGTGAAAGGTTATTATTTTTGTGAGCTTTTATATTATTATAAATCAAAGTATGTCATCGTTGTCATTGTTTAAGTCAATTTTCGTCTACTGCTAAGCATTCGGCTTCTTTCATGACCAGCTCGCTGCCACTCGCACATCTGGGAAGAATCACAGGGAACGACTACATGTGATGCCCCCTCCATGTCGTAAACTCAAATAGCAGGCGGCCCTACTACGATATGTATCCAAGTAAAATATACATATGTAATATAAAAATACCTGAGGATCAAATCGGTTTGTTCGAAATGATCGCCACACTTCAGTTTGAAGAGCTAATGAATGAATAAATATACCTGCACAACCATTCTATTCTTCGTCTTCCATGTATATCGTCGTACTATATCAATGTTAGTGCTTGAAGAACACGGACTGTCAGTAACATCAGGCGGTAGGATCTCGTTTACACTCTTCGAAAATTTTCGACTTGAAAATTTTTTACTCGAAAATTTTCGGCTCGAAAATTTACTCTTTGATATAGTCGACACATTCTTCGGCATGAAACCAAAGCCATCAACGACTAATTCAACATCGGGGATTTTAATAGGTTCAGGTTCTGGGATTACTTCTACTTTTGATTTATGTTCTGATGTAATGGATATTACATCACCACTAGCCTTATCGTCGTCTGCTTCTTCTGCCATTTTTACACAAAATTTAGATTAACGCTTTTTTTTTGGAATTTTGCTGATTATGTACAATAAATTTAGTAAAAAATTTTATAGTTAATGATGACACATTTTAAATTTTTTTATTAGTCAGCGTAACATTTTTAAGTGGCCAAACTAATTAAAAAAGGTTACTTCAAAAGAAGTCTTATATTACATGCACTTTTTTGTATCAACATATAAGTAACTCTCTGAATCTCACAGACTTTACACATTACTTCAATAAGCGCTGATCGAAATTATTTTCATATAAATGGTCTAAATTATGTAAATGATTTATAAAAAATTGTCTGTCTAGTACAGAAGTTGAAACGTAGAATAGCCATACAGCCGATACAACAACAAAATAACCGAATATTGTATATATCAGCTATTATAGAAATTTGTCGCAGCATCAATACGTAGTCAGTTCAAAGAAATCAAAAAAGGAAAAAAAATATAAATCTGTATGCTTATTCTTTTGAATTGTTGATGGTTATGGGCTATTTATTTTTGGAATTTGATACATCATCATTTTATTTCTAATAAACTTTTGTAAACATTTTCATTACGTATTGTTTATGCGGTTGCTATAGTAATGCGGTTGCTATCTAAGAATATTTTATATTACAAGCAGCAAAGCGGTCCGGGAACAGCTAGTCAATTTATATATATATAAGAGATAAGATTATTAGTATATTTAAATTGAGGTCAAAATTATTCAATAAAAAAACATTTCTCTCAGATTAAATCAAAGCATTATATGTCCCAAGGATATGGCTTCTTATGATTTAAAGTACATGCACCACATGGAACAAATTAATGTATATCCTTAGTTAAACCTATTTGATTCGTTGATATGATGAAATATAAATATCCTAGTTTCTCTTCGATTACTGAAAAAAAAGTTATTTTTACATTTTTGAAGTACATCCTGTATCTAAAATTATAAATTGTTTTAATATACCCTATTTGAAATAAAATGTTACAGCTTGGAATCTGATAAGAATTCCCTATCTTATATCCTATCATTGATAGGTCGAGGCTAAAAATCTAAATACTTCCGCTCTACTGGTCCGATTCCGAGGATTCGTAAGTTGGGAAAGAGAAATGTTTTGTGAATCCGATTGTTTAGCTTCCCAGTTTATATAGTCAATTTTAATAGCTTTAACAGTATATACAATAATTGGTATCACAGTATTATAATACTGAGTTTCACCAATTGTAGCCGTAAAATAAATAAGTATCTAACTGGCTTAAACTTTGGACAGTTTAATAAATATTTTCTTTTGTTATAAATATATAATTTTAAACTATTAAGTGGTATATTCAAACAATAATATTAATTCACTGGTTTATTCCGAGTCTTACATTTGATTTATGAATATTTTAAACAGCATCTTATGTGTAACTACTAAGGTAAGTTATTATGAATCAGTATAAGTAAAGTAATTTCTAAAGTTGTATGTCCAATATAAACTGTCGGTGGAAAACATGTGTACAATGAAAATATAATCAAACCCAAAACACTTTAACACTATGTTTATCACTAGCATCAGCCTTCCATTTCTCACTTTCTTCTAAAATGATAGGTATTTCTTCTAAATAACCAACCTCTTTACACGGTGACGGTGGTATGATGCTGATAATTGGTAAACCTATTTCTTGAAATGAGCTCATTGAAGAAAATCCACTCTCATCTTCTATGAAATTTGAAACAGCGTTAAATTCATGTAATTTGTCAATTGCACGAGTGACTTTTTCATTAGGCGAATCTGTTTCACTCTTAATTTTATCATTTTCATTTCTATATAACTGTACATCAGACAATTCTTCTTCTAAAATTGTAGAATCAGATGTAGTTGAACCATTACGTTCATTAGAGTTTATGTTATTAACTTCTGCTTTGTTAGTGTCAATGCCGTTTTTGGGAACAGTAGTTGATTTTTGTTTGTCAGAGTTTATTTTATCTTGTGGTAGGTTTAATGTATTAGATATATGTTTTTCAATTTTCGGCAGTTTCACATTTGCTTCAGTATTTTTAACTTGACAAACACAAGCAAGATCTGGCAGTTTTGTGCATAGTACTGTATTGGCAAGAGTTATTAATCTCGTCATTTCTTCGCAAATTTTCTGGGATGTGTCGTGTTCGGGTACACGAGGTAATTTAGGTTGGCCCCTAGAATGAGTTAACAATTCCTTAGCATTTTATAAGCAGAAAAAAAAATTATAGTCAATTTACTTTAAAGTTTTACTGTTAATCAATGTAGATGATTACTTCGTATAATAATTATAATAATTGGAAATTTTTTATAAATAATTAAAAATAATTGAAATCAATGTTATAATTAGTAGAGAGTTTAGAGCAACTGACTGTTGATTAATTTTTGACTAATATTATAATTATCGAAAATGTTATGAAAAATGAAAAGTGCAAACATAATTACCAAAAGCAATTGCGATCTTTATATCCATTGACGTTACTAATCGATTTACTGATTTGTCTTGTACTTATTTTTTTGGTGGGTGTTATGGCGTAATCTTGATTTTTATTTACGTGCAATACTGAACGAGAACGAGGCAAGTCGTTGAAGTTGGAAGAACTGGCAAGATCCCGGGTATTCTCCCGTGGCAAATCTTCTTTGTCGGCCTCAAAATGCTCCTTAACTCTGTTCAGGAAAGTTACTATTTGCTTAAGTAAAGCTATATGCATCTGTCTGTTTGCTTCAGTCTGAAAATAATCACGCTCACATTGACAAATTAAAAATCACATAATATTAAACATACACATATATATACATATTGATTAAAAACAAAACTCGCTAAATTCGCTAAGCATTCGCATTGCAATAACGCATTGTTTAAATTGAAAATATACATTGGTGCACCAAAACAATCGCAATAACATATAAAATCTTTTAATTTACCTGTCCTAACTGCCATCTTAATGTTTCCACTTCCATTTTTAGAGCATTTATTTCAGTATTCCTTATATCTTCATTTATCTTGTGAGACTTATCGGGGGGCCTTACTGGTTTGCTATTTTTCTCCACGTTGTCACTTTTCGAAAGTTGAGTGCAAAGCTCAATGCTTTCTGGAACCTGTAACAAGTAGGTAACAATTTGAGAATCTATGTCATTCAACAGTAAAGTATCATTATGAATAGATTCAACAATAAAAGATGTCGAATCACGCATGTGGTAATTTCACTTAAATTGTTGTTGGTACTGCAATTTCGGCAGACTAATCATGGGAAGTTGTAATGGTTTGGAAAGCGTTGCATTTTTATGCTTTAGTATAACCTACTGTAATTGTTGGAACCACATTCTGGTAAAAGTTAAAAATTCAAATACAATAGATCTAGAAATCGTGCTGTTTAGTATTTACATTCCAAAAGAAATGACAAAGGGTTGAAAAAATTAATCTGATCCGTGAGATAATTGATTTACTTTATGTAACAGTACACCCTGTAAAAACAACTAGCAACGGATTTCTCGGTAACAACTATAGTGTGAGTGCGCTTGCAAAAACTAGCTCAGCAGTATGTATTAAATCTACTGTATCAGATTCATCCCACGCTTTTGCTGAGATGTGACTTTCTGACCTGTATGTGATCTAAGAAACATGTTAAACGAGATTATTCCATTAAATGGTTCCCTTTGTCCATAAAATATTGTGAAACATCATAACTACAATAATTTTTAGTTATCATTCAATTTAGGAATTTTCGCAAAAGTAAATGCTCAAATAGCGAAAAATAGATTAAGTTAAAAACCGGTTAGAATCTTGAACATTAAAAAAATATCGTTCTTATGGATGTAGCCACTTATTCTTATCTAATAAAATTCACGCGAAATATTATACGTTATTATACACGCACCTCAGTCCTAAGGTTACGACAAAGAAGATTATACAATTATTTAACAGAAAAATCTATTAAAATCATTAAAAAATTATCATCAAACAGCCAATTTTTTTTAAACAAAGTAAATACCGAGCAGAACGTTCACCTGAAAGGTAGCATTAATCTCAACACATTTTGAGTTAGTTAAGATGCTTTACACTAAACCTTGAGCTCGTCCCCTCAAGACATCAGATATTAAATTATTTTAGAAATTATAATAGACACTTGATGACAGATAGATGCATTGCGGTCTTTCAACAAAAACTTACCACCAGTGAAACTTTACTATATATCAAATTAAAAAAAATAATTATATTATATACTATATACTTTATACATAACATTTCAATAAATGCTTGATTTACGACGTATAATGATGGAGTATGAGATTATGGTTTGGGTTGCTTATCTCTCAACTTTTCTTTAAGGCAACACACATTATAAACTTGTTTACTGGGAAGTGAACATTAACCATGGTCTTCTGTGCATGTTCGAAGGCATGCGTTGCATATGCACCATTCAAAACAAACTATTATTGCAACAATTGGCACGCATCATGGCAATAGTGAACGTGCAATAACATCGACCGCGTAGTGCGAATTGGAAGCGGTGTTGATAAACAAATATATTCATTAAAACAATTCCTAACACGTTCCATACTGAAAAGAATTTCATTGTATATGCTTAAGTAAATATTTAAAGCTATCGCATAACGTATCTATTTTGCAAATATCGCTATTAAAAAAATTACAAGTATGTTAATGTCGTGATTATTTAGTATAACCGCATTTAACTTACAAATGATTATTACCAATGCGTGGATCGAAAAGCTATAATAGGTTTTGTTTTTATTTTCGCTTTGGACTTTTCTTACGGTCCAAACAGCGGTAAAAAGTAAATGGGACATAAATTAAAAAAAATCTATCTCGTCTTCACTGTTTACAAGAGAATGATGTTTAAGGCAAAATTAAGAGTCGATTCAAATATATGAATCTGCGTGTTGATGTTTATAATAGACGAATTGTAGTTGTTCAATCTAAAAACAACCGTTCGGCATTGATTAAACCTGTTTATCAATTGGTTGTTTTCTCAAATATTTTGAATACACAAATGAGAAATGTTTGTATTTATAAGAATACAGCTAGTGTATATACAAATAGGTGTACTTTTGGGTATACATATAGGTACAAACACAATATTAAATTAGACTCAAAATTTATTTGAAATATCCTCGAGAACAACTGCAACTGCAAATAACTTTCTATAGCAACCATTACTGTAGTAACCGCATAAATATACATCATCATCATCAGCCGACAGATGTCGACTACTGGATTCAGGCCTTCTCCAAAGATATCCTTATATGTAAAAATTCATGTGAGAGGATTTGGGACATTTCCTACCACGCTGCTATAACGCGGGTTGTTGGGAACCAGAGTCTCGTTTGTTGATTATGTGCCATTAGGTGCCACAAAGAGCAGGTGAGGTTGGCTTGCGTCTCGTGAGTTCTTGTGCGACACCCCTTACATCCCGAGTAAGTAACACGAAATGAAAATATTTATAGAAATAAAACGATGAACAATCTATGAAATTAAAAATATAAATAGCTTATAATCACCTACAAATTATTCCGTGTCGAATGGTCATGTTTCCATGTCGATGCCTTCACTAGTTTCCACGTGATTGGCGAAACATAACCCATTTTCAATACATATACATATGTATATATATTGAAACTTGCCGATCAGAAAACAACCGGCGAGATATTGCAGTGGAAAGGAGTGTCATAAGAGACAATAATAATACATTAAAGGAGCAGTGTTTCCGTTCTCAATTAATTTGATGTAAAAAAAAAACATAACTGTACGATTAGCGAAAAATGCGTCGTTATAGACAAAATAACTGTGCAGGCGCAGATTTGGCTTTGATTCGTCGGTGCCGCTACGTAGATCGGACGTTCGCTTTTACTGACCACGCCGGCTAACGGCGCGCTGAACGTAATCTGAATTACTCTCGAATTAGGTCACTATGAATACGTATATACATATCAAATTACGGTGAATATGATTGAATAGCCCATAGAGGTTATTGTGTATAGAATTATATTATACAAACAATGCCAGCGGTCTGTGGGCGACGCATCTATTATGTTTTAGTGCAATGTTTCCGTCACTATGGAGACAATAACTTTATAAAAAATAATTAAAACTGTCTTTACTTATTGATTATTTAAAAAAAAACTTATTGGTCTTCAAATTTTTTTAGTGAAATCTGTATCAAGCAATATATATATATATGTACACAACCCACACAAGCAAGTATTTTAAAGCTAATATTAAATACTGCATAGATTTGAAATATAACTAATAAATAAATTTTAGAACATATACGAATAGCGAATTTGTTTTCCCAAAATCGATCTGATTTTCATGAACAAAGGCTGACATGCCTATCGCTTAAATAGGTCAAGTTAGTATCGTCCCTGAGGAGGACAATGGCTGAATATGGTCCCCGGTCATTGAAATAATACTCACGAGGCTGATACGATCTGCAGAAAGCAGACCCCGAGATGGGCTATCCCAGCACAGCGTTAGCGTGGCCGCGGTTGTGTTAAAAACGGAGAGCCCGCGACCTCTCCAAACGCCGAAGGTGACCACCGAAGGAGTTTTAGTGATTAAAAATCTCTACATAACTCTGACTTCCCCCCAGAAGGCAGTAACCTATCGAAGTTATTCCTCCCGAAACAAAAAAAAAACTTAGTATCCTATTAAATGTATTAACGGAGAAAACAATTAAAGGGTCTAGAATCATCATTACCGTCGTAACATATCATGAAACCAAAATGTACTTTGTTTTGCGTTGGTTCATTTGTAGCTGGTATTTCGCAGAGATACGATACACACATCATTCCACGTATAATTTTACTCCAACGCTCATCTCTCTGATCAGCTCTCTAAAGGTAAGCTTATTCCCTGACCCCATTTCCTTAAGCCGATGAGATCAGTTACGGTGTCAGATGTCGGTGGTGCAGAGTTTCTCTCATGCTGGGTATCGGTTGTCGAAGGCGGTGGATCGGAACCTTGTGCCAAGGCCAACAGAACAAGGGTCTCACTTTACAATTCCCATTCAAAAGACATGATGAAATATTTACCGATTGATTTAATACGATATATAATTGTATTAAATATTTATTAACATATTATTTTTACAATTATTTCGTTACTAATATGTATCATAACGATGTTTAGATTTACGGAGGTCTTTAACTTTTAATGTAAGAAGATGGCATGAAGAACAGGTTGTAGATGCAATATTGTAAATATCAGCAAAAAAATTTAATTAAAGGAAGGTCTAAACCAGTCCATTGAATATTCTCATTGGTATTGCTGATCAATTATCTCCGCACGCGGAAGTGCAACTGCATACACTTATATCTAATAGTAATTTTGATATATTATTCACGTACTTTTATTATAGAGGAACTCCGTAATATAATCTCAATCAATCAACGAGTCAACAAGAGCTCGTAGCAAGGAACTAATTACAGTTGATGGGATGTCACCGTTATTCGTAATAAGATTCAATGGCAAGTGGAAAACAAATCTCCGCGGTGAGAGACCTAATAAAGTAGTATTTTCACCATTGTTATGCAACTATGATTCACGGGGTGAGGTGTTTAACGGATTCGGTACGGCCAGCTTTCAGTCTTGATGAGCTGATAAAGTAGTAAATACATTTGCGATTTTAAATATTACTATTAACAAAAAAATATATATTCTATGATTATTAAATACGTGAAACGGTAATAGGTAAGTTTGCAAGGCGATCGTACGACGATATACGTCTCGATGAGACGCCCGTTCAATCGCCACTTAGCTTAAGCTTCAGGTGAAAGAAAATTCGTGAAGAAACCGAAATGTTCTCAGAACACCTTACGTAAACATCAACATTCACATCCAACAACCCGCAGAAGGCTATTGTTTTGGATAAATGCTTTGGACTCTCCGTGCGAGAAGAGGATCCAGACTCCATTGGGAACGTTATATTATTATTAATAAAAGCGTTGTTATTATCCCTGTTATATTAAGTACAGAGGTGATACCTGCGCAAAATTCACCATGCAATAGACATTTTTCGTCTTTCCAATAATTTATTTTTTGATGCGCAAGGCGGTGATTCTTAATACCTGCAGAATAGTCCGGAAAATTTTACAGACTGACTGAGGTACACCTAGATCTGTGTATCTGAATAATTGAGAACTTAAACAAATAAAGATTTAAATCTGTATTGTTATATCTGTACCAATGAGGATTAAGTTAGTGCATGTAACAGTCGCAATTTGGGGTTTTATACAAACATTGTCCCGGAAAATATTTAAATGCTCCATGTATTATGATTTCCCAACAATGGTTATATGGAATATAAAATTGAATATGACAGATATAAATTAAATAAGCACAAGATTGTAATAAGTGAAATTTTTGAACCGTTCATACATTGTAGTTTACTGGTGGTAGGTCTCTATTGCCGGAGACCATCTAGGTAGATACACGACAGCTACTATTTCTGCCGTCATACAGTAGTGCATAACTTTAGTGCGGTCTGATTAAAGGATTGTGTAGCAAGTGAAATTACTAGAATAACGAGACTTAACAAGTAATTTGTCAAGTCAACGAGCACTATATAGAGCACTATAAACCACCCTAAGCAGCGCAACGAAGACGTATTACTTACCATCAGGTGAACGTCTCGCTCGTCTCGTAGAGTAAAAAAAATTACTTTGTAATTTAAAAATTAAGCGCACAGTGCATTATCGCCCTAACGCCAGCCAGTCGGTTGGGCAAGCCCGTTGCGGTTCGGCGGCGACGCGTAACGCTGCATCCGGCCACGGCCCTCGGAAGCTACACCCCATGTTTAGACCCACTCATTGTTTATCTGCCAATAGCGGCTACTGTCCTCGATTAAAAATTAAATAACGTTAAAAAGCTACCACTTCAATAACGATACATAACGATAAATAAAAATTCAAAAAGTCTCAAAGTCAAGAACAAAAGAAATTATAGTTTACGAAAAACGAACTTAGTCACCCGAAAACCGCAAGCGTTGTCCTGCCCGGAAGTTGCAAAAAAAATTGTTAAAGGTTCAGATTAATGGCATACAATTCGTATTTATTCCTTACAATTTAGAGATAACCAAGGATTAACAGCGTTTAAGTTGATATGCTGTAGTTCTTAACAACAATTTACACCAAAGTTCAAAGTATTCTGATTATAAAATAATTTATATCGATTTACATATATAGACTTCCGGTATGATTACACGATTTAAAATATTATTGGGAAGGATCGTATGACAAGTTACAATGAAGGGACGTTAACCCTAAATTATAAAGAATATAAACGTAAATAAACATTGATATAATCTTTTAGTGGAATAATGAGACCTTCTCAATTCCAATGTACATAGCCTAAGTAACGAATGGAGATCTCAAAACCCTCGCGTATTTATATCTCAAGGACCTTACGTATAAGACCCGGCGAGGACCTTTACTTTTATTGAAATCACAATGCCTATTCTTTTTGTTTTTGCTCGCTAACGTTCGTGTTGGTTTAAGAATATCCCATAGATACTATGAGTGAGTCTTCTCGGCCAGAGATAAAAATTACACCCACACAAAACATTCATGTTTAGACTATTATTGTCTTATTGACTACGATGTCTATAACGGGAGAACGATCTTGTTATTAGAAATAGAAAGTTAGTGTAAAGAAATTAATATACAGATGTAACTGTAAATGTGTTCACGCTAGAGACGTAAACGAGGAATAATCATTTCAGCATTTTTTTATGTCATTTAATTTACAAAACGATAAGTACTTGCTAAATGGTAAAACACTATCCACAGCCAAAATTTAATTTAACGATAACGAAAATATATTTTAATGTATATATATTTATGAAGAGTATTCTATCGGAAATATAATTGTTAATAATTATTACTTTGCAAATTCATATAAAAATGAAACGTGCTATTGGAAATTTTTAAAAATCCTATGATTTATGGTTGTAGGTCCTATTACCGGAGATCGTTCAGGTAGACCACCGTAGTGCCTATTTCCGGCGCCAAACATTAGTGTTCAAAGATTACTGTATTCCGGTTTGAAGAGCACTATAGCTAGTGAAGTTACTAGGGTATCGGGACTTAACATATGTCTCATTCCACATCACGTTATTGTGGGTAGGCGTGTTATTTGCAAATAACTGAACGTCGGCAGCTCGTTTCATCGCTTCGTTGAATAAAGAAAAAATTAATCTGTATATAAATATATAAAATTATTCAAAATGCAAAGTTTAAGACACAAAAGCCAACATACAAAATTGAATATGGATGAATGCTGATTGAGTGAAAGAAGCAATTACTTCGAAATAAAATGGCCAAGACTCAAGCTGATAAACGATGCACATAACCACACACATAAAGTAAATCACAGTGCTCACTGAATCTAAAAAGGACTCCTGACCATACATCGTACTGTTTAATCGGACAACGGCGTCAGTCCGCCGACACCTCGAGTAGTTTCCAACCGTACATCGTATTTATTTACAATACGCATGCAACGTGCTTTCAAAGTGTTTGCATTGTATTGTCATTAGTGTGTTCATATAACTGATAAAATTGACAGTGAACTGATCGCATCAATAAATATCACTATATACACGCGAAGTGATATTTTTAAATACAATGAAGAGTGATACAATTGTTCTTAAAAAATCACTCTGTGCTGCAAAATTTTACATACGTTAATAATGTTTAAATCAGTCGTAAATCTGAACCATACGCAGCAGCCTTATATTTAACTTTGTTATCCTATGATCCAGTTAATGTAATTCACTTGCGTTCGAAACGAACACCTGAGTATTAGCCAGTTATTTCCTAAAGTTAATTGTGAGTAAGGTCTCCGAACTAACTCTATCTAGAGCAAGTATACTCCACCTGCTGACCGTCGGGTTTTCTTGGTCGATCCATCTGGTGTTACTTTATTTTATAACGTTATCAATTATTGGTCCATTATAAAACTAAAGGCTATTAAAGATTTTAAAATATTTTATACGCAATGTATCATAGTGGTTTAAGAAAATCTGAAGCAATCGCGAATACACAACAAATCATTATCTAATTTTTCTCCACAAAAAGAGTCGTGTCTTTATCCCCATTATAATTAAAGATTGAGTACCACTGATCTAGCGTAACTCACATCCAGAATTATATCGTTTCATTTTGCGTAACCGTGTCCAAATAAGACTTCAGACTCTTATGTTGTCCTCATAACGTGCGTCCACGAGTACGTTGAACATAGCCACTAATCATATATTCTATTCACGGCAAGAGTTCGTGTCGGTGCTGCTTTATCTGTTTGTGGTTAGATCCGGTAACACATTCGTATTTATTATGCGTATACGCCATTACACGACGGAACCTCTACAGCGGATGAGGTGCTACCTAAACAAAGCTTGATTAAAATTGGTAATTTGTAATCGATAGTGAGTATACTTGATTGAATTCGAAGTTACTTAACAAAAGACGCTGAAGATATACAAATAGAAAATATAATAATTAATCAGAGGCTGTTTATCGAATGGTAGCTCACTACACTATGACTATGGTAACGCGGGACCGATCGATATAGAGATCTTTGAAGGAGACCTATGAATGATGATGATGTACCCACTATATAAAACAGGTTAGTGATATAATATCACCTAAATCCATTACACAACATAATTTTCTTTGCTAGAGCCTACTGTGGCAAAATCACCTTTTTAACGTTAAATACAAGAAAGGAAAATGTATAAGAATATATATTTATTTCAACCTCCTTTGAATATTTTTTGTTACCACTAACGGCTACACTTTCACGGTCACATGATACGGTGAAAAATTAACTGTAATTGTAATTAACATTGTTTTATGTGATTGAATGTCTATTTAAACTGTTTTTCTTGTCTCTCAAAACATAACGGTGCCGGTTAGACTTTTTTAATTGTAGCTGTATCAATCTACTTTCCGATACTGCTAAGTAACTTTCATAACAATTTCACACTTTTTTGATAAGTAAAAAATGAGTTTTAGAAAGGAAAGTTCAAATGGGACCGATGGAGCGTTACAGGGGGGTGAGGTGATACATACCAACTTAAAATAAGATTTCTATTCATCTATTGAGCATACTTCACGGTGAATATTATTGCAATAGAACTATTGATGATTTTCTTTGTTCGGGTGCACGTGAATATATATTTAATTATAACTCTTCGATGTTTGACGGCATGAATGTATTACGTGGTGTTATTAAAAATAAACAAAAACAACACGTAAATAAATATTTAGTAAAAAAAAATTGAGTATAAATTTGTATTAGAATGTCCCGCTCTTCCATAATTAAGTGTAATTAAGTCCATAAGTTCAAAAATAGCATTTTACTTATCGTACTTATATATCTTTGTGTGTATGTGAGAGTGTCGGTGCACAGTGTTTGCGTGAATGTGTATAATTTTTGCTTTAGTTCAACAAAGCCTATATCTCTTCATAGCTTTTATCCTTCATCAACATTTTTAACTATTATGTTATGGTGATACATTTCTCTTATCTGACTCCAGGTATATCAAACACCAACACTGCACACATTTATACTGTCAAAGAATATGTAAATATATACTAATAACTTACTAAGGGAGCATCCTGATGCTTAGCCCTTAGTAAGTTAAGGCAGGCCTTAAGTCGAGAAGTGTAATATAGTGCAAGGTAAACATCCTAATCAGCACTTTATATATGCAGGTGTAACATTTACCACAAATTAAAAAAGATTAACGTATAGCATTTATTAGTTTTCAATGTCATGAAATAAAATAAAAACACTTTCTAATGTTGAACGTACTCTCTAGTTGTAATTTATTGTGAAATATGCTAATTGATGTTAGAGGAAAAAATCGTGGTCCATAACGGACGCGATGTAGCGACATCGGATAGTCATCACTTTCTTTGAGTGACATTTACTAACAGAGTTGAATTTTAAATGATGATATGAAATCTTGTTTACACTATACATTCATCCGGTGATCTCCGAAACTATTAGACGTAAACACTCAAAATTGTAGAGAGAAAATAGTAGAGATTTTACTTCTGCCGTTTAGAGGTCAGCTAAGAGTGGATTTTCCAAAATTCCGTCTCCAAAGAGCGGCAAGTTGTCGCCGGGCGGGAATATTTCTGACAAACTACAAGTCTAGATTACAAATCTAATTCTATATCACGGCCTGCACAGTAGGCAGAGGTTAAACCAGTCAAATTATATGTAACGACAAAATAATAAAACCTAATTCATAATACTTACCTGTTAATAAACTCATAAATGTATTTTATCAGTTTATTAACAGGTAAGTATTATAAATTTGCTTTCACTACATATATATATATATATATATGTTTTGGTAAGTATTTTTTTTCTCTGGGACCTTTGCAATACTGCACTACACACAAAATAGTAATATTTTAGAATTGTCGTTGATTTTTAATAACAATTGATTATGTTTCGTTTTCATCCTGCTTTTTGTTTTCTTATATTTGTATGATAACTGTAATAAACTATTAATCTATGTATCTACCTAACGTTAGTATTCTACTCTAAAGTCTTAATATATATTTTTATTCGAGAAAGTGACGAGACGAGTAAGACTTCATCTGAACGTGGCGCTAGTTAAAATGATATACAATGCACCATATTTTGCACGTCGCCTTGTGACATAAGGTGTTAAGTCTTGTTACTTCAGTAATTTCACTAGCTACAACGCCCTACAAACCTGGAACGAGAAATATTAGCACATTACTGTGTGTGGGCAGAAATAGGGACTGCGGTGGTAACTACGGTGACAGTATATTAAACTTATTACCGAAGAATCTAAATAGATTTTATAGTTAACCGGTCTATTTTTAAAGATTTTATCAGATAACTTTAAGCTAGTATAATAAATAATTCAGTTAATATTAAATTCAATAAATATCATCATAGAATTTCAAAACTTTATTGTTATCTTTACTTCCTACTTGTGGTTCAATTGAATTATTTTCGAAACAGAATTCATTTGTATCGAAAGCTTGTTTTATAGCAGTACCGTTTTTCCCAGTCAAAAAGCTACAAAGAAACTTTATGGTTGGTTCCCTTCCCCGGCAGATACATATTAAGTCGTTCCACACCAGCGACCACCACCTGACATTTCACAGTCAGTGTGTACACGGCTCAAATTGCCTGGATCCGGCCTGGATGACTCACGGACCTTCCACCTTTTTAACTTGTACACGATTTTATACTTAAAATCTATGAATAAACATAATATAAGATTGTTATTCGCTCAAAGTGATTAAGTCAACCTTTAATGGGTTTTTGTAAGCTTTGTGGACCATGAACTACGGACAGACACAATGAACGTATTCAGATTATGTAAGTGCGTTTGTTGTTGGGAAGAATACTTATTACCCATGGATGTGGTCATGTACAGTAACTACGGAGATCAAGTGAACAGTTACATGTTGTCATCGGTTATATACAGCCTATATTTAATAAACAGGTTAAAATAATAACTGTGACAATAAAGCACATTAAATACGAGTAATTATCGAAGTTCAGGTAACATTAGCTGCATCTATGTAATATAATAATGCACTAGGTTTATAAAATAATACTTGTTATTATATAAGCACATGTTAAAGAAATTATAAGTTTAAACTAACCTAAGCTTTTTTTTGTCGATGGGCAAATCTAAATATATCCTGATACCGAAGTGAAGACAGGAATAAGTAATATTTGTAACCAATAAACTAAAACCCCTTCGGTTTTAATCGTTAGTGCTTTGAAAGAGGCCCGAGATCACACTGGTACCTCTCCCCACTGTGTCTAAGCTCGTCGCGAAGAGAGCCGTAACCCTCTCCAGCACCCTATCGTTGGTACGGCAACCACGAGACCACCTCATACTTGTCATTCACCTCGGGCTCGCTGAGTGGACAATGAACGCCGCCACCATCAAAACCCACGAATCCGAAAACCCTTTTAATCGCCGTCGATCACAGGCAAGCCTCACCTTATTCCTTATTCCTAGTAACCCAAGACTACAAGGCAAAGACTAACCTACCCTAATTTAGTATATGCGGTAATATTTATAAACTACCTTTAAATAACAACTATTCAGTGAAATTATATAGTTATAGTTAATTGTTATTATAAAAGAAACATACAACGCTCTACAGTGTAATAAAGCCTGTTGAAAACAAAGAAATACTTCACATGAGAGAAATTTAGAATATAAACCGGTGATAAGAAGGTGAATTATCTAAAACATTTAAAGTAAAAAATATTATTTTATTTAGTGTTCAAGATATATTGATTTGATGATGGATATAATGATGAAGTAAGTTACCAGAGAACTGTAATAAGTGGTATGAGATGCGGAAATGAAAATAAACAATTTTTCAATGCAAATCATACGTTACGAGTGCGTGACGTAATGTTTTAGATCATTAACCTTGATCATTGATCGATGAAATACACCAATACGGGTAATTGTTGTCTAGCACGTGGTACGCAGCGTTCGTGTAACAAAGTGTTTTGCTTTTTTGCATAATATTTTACATACATCGGTCTTACTTTTGTATTGATTTATTTCAACAGACAATTACATACTAGTTGTTTAATCCAATTAATTTTTAGACTACTCACACATTGCCAAGGATAAAAAATTATTAAAGCTTAAATTATTAAATAACTCCAGTTTAGCTGAACAACAAAATCATGATATTACAAACATTATCGAATGACGCCTTAAAAGAGCAGTTTAACTGAATAAGGAAGTACTACTACTTCATCTATAACAGCATCCTGATTGATTATCGATTTCGTCTCCTCAATTATCAACCATACACCTAGCGAAAATGATATGAATATTACCTCAGCAACGAAAATAAAAACTTCTCACAAAAAGGTATGTAATATCTAAAATAAATAAAAAATAAAACAAGAAACTTTCTGCATAAATAGAAGCTGTCATATCACAAACAGTTATACTTAACTATGCTATTATAAAATATAAAAGATATTTAGTACTGCTATTATGAAAATTTATTAGTTTACTGCTCATATTTTAGTATTTATGAACATAAGAAACTCGTGAAAAGACCTACTTGCTTAAAAAATCTAATTTCGACGGCATACGAATTGCGCCAAAGCGCATTGGGGCCACATGATTATGATCTTCTTTTAAAGATCTATGTGGTGAGAAGAGAATAGCATAACAAAACAAGTAAAAATAGCACTTAAAATGATATCAAATACATAAAAACTTAAGTTTAAAGTTGAAAAAATAAATGTTTTACTAACGGGTTAAGTACGAAGCGTTTTAACTATTCATCTTTTACTTACGATAAAGGTTAAAATTTAAAAAGGATATTAATAAGTTATACGTAGTAAAAAAAAAACAACTTGTTTGAGGTTAGTTACAATCAACTACCTCTATTTCCGAATCTACTCATTTCATCTAAAACGAGATGTTCTGGCGACAAATCAGATATTTACATTACTCTATATCCTATTAAGAAATGTAGGAAGGGAATGACATAGATATACAAAAGTCTTTATCGTTTAATTGCACAATTGCAGTTTCCTTTTCTGCGAATCTTTCCATCACGAAGCTTTTTCTTATCATCTAATTAATCTATTCATTGTTTACTAACGAGCTCAAATGGGGGGTATTAGATAACAAATACGTGTAGTAAACTGAATTTGTTAATTTAACTATCAACATCTTTCAAATTGGATGTATTATTAGTTGTAAAATTTTAAAACGTCCTACTTTAACCTCTGATTAAAAAACTAATTTATATACATTGTCTACTTAGTAAGTAGTGTCTGATAATTTTACACTACTTTCTTTATTATTTTTACTGTTGATAGATACTTAGAATATGCCAAAAATTGCGCCTTCTTTTATTGTCCTGCTAATTGTTACGAACATTATGTACACAGTATTTACTTTTTAAGGAAACTGGGGGGGAATATAAACTAATTAGAAATACATGTTAAACTATCTATAGACAATAATACAGAATAACTAAGAACCCGCATTCCCACTAGACATCACTCGAACTAAATATATCGCAACAAATGTGCAACGTGGTTGGCAGGTTTATAGGCCTTAAACCGTTTCCTGTGAATACACGCTGTACTTTCGCCCGCGAAACTTGCACCGCCACTGACGACTTGCGAGTATTGTGAAATACTATGAACAAGGCTTATTTACGAATTAGAACAAAATGGAAACTTCAAAGCAATTTCGACTTCATTAAGATTTATATACATAGTTTTCATTGGATGTGGTTCAAAACATTTGTTCAATACAAACGTCAATCAATAAGGCCACGGCGTCTTTGTTTATATATATATATAGATATATATATACTATTAAATTATATATACTATTAAATTTGCCCGAATGAAAAATTTAAAGAAAACTTCAATAAACCGCGTTATTAGCTTTGAAAATTATTCATCATCATCAGGCTATAAACGTCACTGCTTGACTTAACCCTCCCTTATCTCTTCATCGATTTATTCTACTAAAAAAGAAATTACCCTAAACATATTCCGAAAAAAATTTTATCACAATTACTCACTTTATAAAAACAACAATTAACTGCACAAAAATTATTTGAAGCATTTTATGTAGTGTTTACTGAAAGTATTATCGGAAATATAGTTCACCTTGCGACACAAGGCGAATGATACAGCCGCCGCACAGTAGTAACGTTTTCAGTAGAGTTTTCAGAGCCTACACTAATTCATTTAAGCAGCGCCACATTTGAATGTTACTACCATCATTTAACGCAGACCTTGTGAAATGTATATTCAAGTACACGAATACATTTCAGCTATTGCCACATTCATTATAAAAAGTATTTGTTTTCATACACAAAGTGAACAGTAGTTTATTCAAAGTAATATTAATGACAACAGAAACGTTTAGCTACAACAGATTGTGTAGGTCCTTCGATCAGGCTGTGATGTATTTGTAATCACATAATCAACAAGTATCCTTGAAGATAATTAAATATAAAATTACTTCAACAAAATCTTTGAATTATAACTTGATTTTAATTCATAAAGAGAATTTACTGATTTGTATCAACTTCTATACTTATTTAAACCACAATATCTTAAATAGGTGACGAGCTAAATGTATATAGCATACTAATGTAGGTAATACAAATATTATAAATTTTTTATAAGATGTCTGAACAAGAGACATTTTTGACTTTTGCAAAATTATATAAAAAAAAAAACTTTATAGACGTAGTGTTAAATGGACGAAATATTTTCTGTGTATACTTTAAACATGTTTCATATCGTGTTATAATATGAACATGTCGCGAGCAATGTATTAACTAAAAAGTTAATAATGTAATTAAAACTTGTTCCTATATAAATTAGTAAGATACATACATTATCGACTTTTGTTAATAATTTTCCCGTTTTGCAATAAACAATTATAACGTTCACTAGATAAAGGCTCTTACACACGCGCAATGGCGGCACAACAATCAGTTATGATAATTTACTTGTTACATATGATAATTTTCTTAAACACAATACGAGCCGAATGGTATTTTTAGACTAATCGATTTAATTATGTACAACAAAATTGGTGAAACTTCCGTGAACATTATATATGTACCCCCACGAGCCTTGATTACTGCAGCTACTCTACAAATTATGGGCACTTGTGTTCTACTAAATCCACCAACCCTAGCACTGACCACCATTCCCAGATATATGGGAACAACCCTATAGAGAGAGAGAGAGAGATCCTACTAAATGATTAACACGGATACGAATCCGTAATGATCCTAGGCTTCTATAAGACTTTTCTATGGCAATCGTTTTTAAAAATGTAGTTAAATGTAGACATAAATCTGGGAACATACTAACATACTACTTAAAAGATATTACATAATACGACGTGAAGAATGTATTATAGAAATCATTTTTATTTTAATAATCGTTCATTACATATTCAAACTACCGATAGATTGGCTGCATAAATGAATATTGTCTAGATCATTATCATCATATGCAAAGAAATATTTTGGTCGATGAATATCTTTCAATTCGCACGCTAATTGGACCATTTGTACATATGTATGTATGTGTATATTTATCTATATATTTCTTCCAAAAACTTGTGCCTCATTCTGTCGATTATTATTTCAGCAAATCATCAGAATAAGCGTTTATTCTCCTCCCTATATAAGGGATGAATTAAACTAGATATATTTTTTGGATTTTCTTAATGCAATATTCTCCAGGCCAATAATTCTATCCAGTCAGAGACCTACGCTCCATACAAGCATACCCTGGCTCCCTAAACCTATCTACATAGCAATCTCCAAAGTTACTCAAAAGGTACACAAATTTGCTTTGACTATTGCTAAAGTGCCGCTAAATTGACTAAATCTCTAAATAGCTAAGTTTATTTTTAAGTGTAGATAAGCACAGAGACTTCGAGTGTGGTTTGCATACACTACTCGAAATTCACAGGTACGGTCCTGTGCCATTAGGTATTATTACATTAATATCTCAACTGCAAAAAAAAAACCTGATTATTCTCATAAAACTAATTTACATTTCAATAGATAATTCAAAAACCAATTTATAAGAACAATTAATCGAACCGATCGTAACACGATAAACAACTTTTGAACAATCGACAATTATTAAAAACTTCAAGAATGGGTTTTTTATCACAAAACTGGTTCAAAATATGTTTACATAGATTTTTTAGAAAACAGCAGCACGTGTTCTTCTTTTTCCTCAAATGATTTTTAATGGTGAGATTTTTATAAAAGAGAAAACGGAATGGACAAATCGCTGTGTCCCACCAAACTTCTTATATAAAAATTTTGCAATATAAATATTATGTTAAAATATATGCAAATTAAAACTGTTTCAGATATATATAACATGTATATATCTTCATCAGCGAAAGTCAACATTTCGCCTACAGAGGCGAATATCACACTTCACTGGGGCCAAGTTATAGCAGTCACCCCTTTGGCCGGCCCGAGGCGGCTGCTCCAGGTTAGAGCACCGGTTAGATAACTAGAGCTCACTGGAGCGGCCGGGGGCTGCAGGGGCGGCTTTAAGCTGGCTTTTGTGGTCAGGTTGCAGGGGCGGTTTTATACTGCCCTCTGCAGCCGAAGTGGAGTCGCGCAGGGAGTACCCTCTGCGACTAACAACGGGTGGCGGCGGGCCCAACATCGGATCCGGATCGGTGCCGGAAGGGTTTTCTTTCTTGGCTCCCATGGTCTCTGGGCGACGGGTTCTGGGGAATCCGTTGCCTGCACGACAGCAGGAGACCGAGAAGGGGGCGCGTTGCATGTTCCGGCATGCCCCTGTGGAGGTGGAAAGGGAAGGGGTTTACCCTTCCCTCCCGTGGTGGGGCTGCGCAAGCGGCCAACGCCGGCGGGGTCGTCGATGGTGCGAAAGCGTTCCCGTGACCCTGCTATCAGGCGATGAGTTGGAACATCGTGGAGGTTTTAGTCGGTGCAAGTCCGACATAACCCGTCCTTGCCCCCGCGAGGACGGGTACACGAAGGCATTTCCTCCACGTTAAACAAAAAAAAGACGAGCCACCGGTTTGGGTGCTGTGTTAGTCTGAATTTTAATTAACAATACATAAAGGCTCAATAACCTTAACTTTGAATTAATGCATTATTTTTTTTATACTTAAAAATGTCTCTTAAAAGTATAACACGTAAAATATTTAAACCCTCTTTCGCAGATATTTTTTTTTTTGTTTTAAATTCCAGAAATTTTGTATCAGTTTTCTTACATTGGATACCATACAGACAATTTCAAAATCATTACATGATACGTTTTGTAATAATTTATTATCGTATTATTCATAAGCAGAAATTTATTAAAAAAAATAACGTATTTAGTCATCCTTACATTGGCCGTGAGTTAAGTTAACAGCTTAAGCCGTGTACCATTCGCCACACGTTCGCTACACTTTACTTGCCGTGACCTCATCATCAAATGCGTTCGATGATACCGCAGCTACCCCCACTTGGTTACCGCTTATGCATAACTTAGTTTCACGTTTATATTGTTTATTCCGTTTTCAGACGGAAGCGATCAATTTTCGTAACAATATAAAATTTCCATTTATAACTTTCGCTTCTTTTTTAATATTGTTTGTTGACGACATTACATTAGATTATATGTTTATTAATTTCAAATTTATTTTAATAATACGTTTTCTAAGTCTCGACCAAAGATAAATTTTCTAACGGCGTGAGAAACTACTTAAGATTGATTCTATTGAACTTGTTCTTTGTAATGCATGATTTTTTTATTCTTCTTCTTCTTAAAGTGCCTCTTCAACTAGTGAAGGTTGGCGATCAGTGTGGTATAATCCTTTCTGTTTCTGGTTGACGTAACAATTCCGACGCCTCAGATATGCCAGTCCATACCCTGATATTCCGTATTTTATATATACAAGATATATTTTTATACAAACGATAAAACAATACCCCTGCAATATAAGTTTTACTAACTAAAAGATTTTTAATGGCGTTACATTTAAAAGATATTATTCCACATATAATTGTCATCCTCTATTGGATAGACTGGCCAGAGTTCCACCAAGTGCTTAGACAGAAGCTGTACATACTTTGAATGTACTGGTCCATATATTTTGGATTTTTCTGCCTCATTGGTCTCATTAAATATTGCGTTATAGTTTTAAAGTCTTTTGAAGTAATACGACATAGAGTAAATCACGACGGTCAAAAAAAAACTTGTTTCAAATCTTTTAAGAATTAGATAGTGAATATTTGTATAGCAAATTAGGCGAATAAACTCGTTGTGTGATATAACACATTAGATGTACCTCATTTATATTCAAACTCCATCTGCTTGATATTTTTGAGCGAATAAAATTTAGGTATATATTAAAATTTACTAAAGACCGATATAGACAATTTAAATTCAATTTTCTTATACATAAATCTAATAATCTTATGCAATGAAAACAAATTGTTCTCAATACAAAATTTAGGTCAAATTAATTGTTAATTTTTAAGGTCTAGTTATTACAAATTATAATATAATATATAGACAACGATATCTAATGTAATAAGCAATAGAAGTAAATTATCGTGCATCTCCATCATTATCATCCCAACCGATGGATGTCCACTGTTCGACATAGGTCTTCTGTAAGGTCTTCCACAAAACATGGCATTGCGCCGTATCCTAAGAAAATAGTCATTAAAGCAAAATACTTGCGGCCTCAGGGAAAGAATATTAAATCTAAATAAAAAAAAGTTGGCTAATACCATCTGATTATCCCAGACACAGTTGTAAAATACTTATACAATGGTGACGAGCCTTTATAAAAGTATAGAAATATTCCTACTTTACAACCTATTTACGTCCTCACTGTTGGGTCACAGACCTACCCTCAATATGAGAGCAATGGAGCCGTAGTCACCACGCGGGCCCAATGCGGATTGGTGACTTCGCACACACCTTAGAATAAATTCTAACTCATGTGCAGGTTTCCTCGCGATGTTCTCCTTCACCGTTTGTGTTTCGCTGTTGTTACTTAAGTTCACAAATGTACATAACTTAAATATTACGTGATCAGGTACATGCCAAGATTCGAACCCGCGACCTTCAAGATGAAAGCCGCACGCTCTAACCAATAGGCCAGCGAGCTACTGCAATATTCCTCGGGGGCCACATGTTGGTTACAACTTTATCAGTTTTGTTCATTGTAAATCCAAAGGTAAACAAAACTTAGTTTTTAAGGATTTCATATTTATTATTAGTTGTTCCCCGCCCGCTTTGCTGGCCCTAATGTGAAATTAAATGACTTTCTATAGCAACCGTTACCATAGCAACCGCATAAACAATACGAAATGAAAATGTTGATAGGAGTTAATTAGAAATAGAATGATGAAGGATCTATGACGTTCAAAAAATAAATAGCCTATAACCATCTACAAATCATTCCGCGTGGAATGTTCATGATCTCACGTCCATACCTTCACTAATCACGTGATTGGCGAAGGAACAAAACACATTTTCATCACTTATATATCTAAGTTTTTATAAACTTGCTTGTCTATCTATTACTGATATATTAGATCATATCCATATTTTCATTTTTACCGACGCATAAATTTCCGTATGTTTATTAATTTACTACAAGAAATACTCTAACTTAATAGACATTGAAGTGGCTCATGACCCATGCGGTCTCTGACACCATACGTAATGATTTCCTCACAAAGATTACACACACACACACAAAATATTTAAATAAACGGAAACTATCAAGTAGATATTGATAATCAAAAGAAATCGTTTAAACGGCTTGTATTTTAATACCATCCTGCGTTTCAACGTTTAACCCAGAAATCTACTGATTAAATTAATTACATTGGATACAATTAAGATCATTATCATCATTAGATAAAATCATTGGATAAAATTAGTACAAACTAAGAAAACATATTTAAAGTAAAGGAGAGAAGCCGCTCTCTATTGTCTTAAACCGTAGTAATGGCAGAATACCACCGAAGAGCCTATTTCTTCCGCCGAACAGCAGTGTCCAAACTGTTCCGGTTTGAAAGACGCCATAGCTAATAAAGTTACCGGTGTAACTAGATTTGTTACGAATCATTAAGCGGAATATGGAGCTAACTACATCCCAACTAGAACGAAGAACAACAGTTAATTAAGATTAATAGATTCGCAATTAGGTAACAATTTCTTCATCGATTAAAAAAAAAAACGCCAGCGTAACGTTCTATTAACAATGCGACGGAAATGAAAAGTTATTTTGACTAGATAAGCGTTTGATTCATTCTTCTACTTTCCCATCGTTTTATATAAATCGTTTAGAATATATTTACATATACTATGAGTAAACCAGTTAAACATATGTTGAACCGAATGAAGAATAATCTTCGATTTGTTTGTATGTTTTTTGGTGACTTTATCACACACTGACAGAGTCAAGTTCCCCAAAAAGTTTAGTTTTTCTTTTATTTAATTCTACGAAACGACGAGACAAGCGTAACGTTCACCTGATGGTTAATGATACGCCTGCCCATAACAAAGCGGCGTTAGTTAAGATACACAGCATCACATTGTGCTCATCGCTTTGAGACATAAGATGTAGTCTCGTAACTTAGTAATTTCCTCATAACCTCTATACGATATATAATGTTTATGCAGTTTACTTATTTACGGTAACTTTTGTGGGACAGCGACACAAATCATTAACAAAGATAGAGACGTTATTGTAATATAAATATATGATGTATATAGTATTATATATTTATACAAATGTATGGGAGAGATACTAATTAACATTTCTATATATTTCCTTTCTTGCCTCTTTTTTCCGTTTATTTAACGAAGCGACGAGACGAGGGGGAAGTTCAACTGATGGTATGATGTATATGCTCATAAGGCGGCGCTAGTTAAAATAGTATACATAGCACCACATAGTACTCTTCACATTGAGACGCAATATTAAGTCTCGTTACCTCAGTATTTGACTATCTACCGCCTTTCAAACCGGAACACGGTTATGTTTGCACACTATTGTTTGGCGGCAGAAATCGAAGCTGCGGCGGTCGTACTTATCTAGACGGTCATCGGCAATAGACCTACCACCAATAAAAATAGTTGTAGTAAATACCTTGATAATCTATATAAAAGATTTGCTTTATTAGTGTGGTTTAAACTTTTATCTGTATGCAGCTTTACAAACGGTAACTGAGAATGATCAATCAGCGAAAATCATTGCATGCACATCGGCGTATGTGAGAATCGAGGTGGGCCGGCGGAAGCAGCAAGCGGTGCTATTGTGGAAGCGTTCACGCGATATGAAAGGCAGATAGCTACAACCATTGTTCGATTATCTCCTTGAGTCTGGTGACCGCGTATGTGAGAACTACAATCAATTCTAGTAGCAGTGTTAGCTCAGGGTGTAATCAGGAACGCTTTGTTTGTTTGTCTGATGTATGAGAATATTTTTTTTAATGATTGTGGTACTGTATATATGATTTATTGAATTTCTCTGAATTCATTGCATTCCATTATATTTAAAGACAATGCTACTGCTAGCGATTGGGAAATCGTTAACACTTTTTTTGTACAATTTCATATTTATTCGCAATTTTGCTTACATTTAACTTTTTATTATTAATTATTTGTCTGTTCTTCGAAATTTAGTACACAGCATTTGGTTATAAAGAAAAACTGCTTCACCATAGCACAAAACGTGGAATATAATGTAGATACCTATGATTTTTTTTTTCATGGTTTATAAATTCGAGCGGTGTTAACGACGCTATGTGCAATAGCGTATATTATGACCTTATTTTATTTTCTGTTTATTCCACAACAGTCAATGTACTGTTTAAATGGTTCATATAATATATAAAATCCAATGAAATAGTGTGGATACAATTGCGATAATTGAACAACCGCTTTAGCTAAAAAATCCTTTCTTCTTTTGTCTTGTACAATACTTATTTTTAATCACATAGAAACGATGAAAGAAAAAGACTAATTCGTTGCACTATTCCGCCCTGTTCAGTTCTTATAATAATAGACAGTTACAGTATGTAACGGCAAAAATTTCTCCTATAAGAACTTAGTTAATATGAAGTACTTAATATTAAATAGTTTATATAATGCGACGTCGGCAAGGAAGAAACTTTCCAAGTGTTATATTAATGCAAAAACTTGTGATGACTTCCGCGGGATTCAAACAATATTTCAATTATAATGGATTACCTTCCATCATCGGAAAGTGACAATATTTATTATAGCCTAAAGAAAATCGTAAGTAATAGCTAACTAATAACAATTCAGTAAGCAAAAACTTTTGCTCTAAACTGAAAATAATTCAACGAAGATTTAATTAAAGCCTACGCCGATTGACAAAGTATTTTAAGTGGACTAACATATTTCAAGTATAATTAATAAGTAATTTAATGACTCGTAAAGAAAGTTTAACAAACCGTGGGATAGAGTATAGGTTAACGTAGAAAGACGTAGATTTATCTACAGACAAAAAACTTATATCTCACAATATAACGCATCGGCATCATTAAAGCAGCGTTTTATATGTACGATTAGAGTAAACTTTTACGTTGGACAAGTTTTAACCCAGTTAACCTAAACATCGTTTTAATGTAAACAGTGAACATCGAGGTCTGAACATTCACGCAGGCCAGAACCATAAGCAATAGAAGTCTTGGGAATGATATTCGCTTGATAAAAGATTTACCTAAGATACTAGCTTTATCTGATCTTATATTTCCACTTGAAATAAAAGAGATACGTGATATTTATTTGTAAAGTTGTGTAACGTTAACAATTCGTAAGTTTATACAATAGGTACAGTTTATCAAGATACTTTGGTTTCTATGCGTAATAAAAAAAAAAGGAATTTTTTCATCATCCATTGTTAAGTAAGAAATGGCTATTACGCGCTTCTTACTACATATTAATTGTACGCTACATATATCCAATAACGCTTATGAGGCAAACTAATAGTTTCGTTTAACTGTAAAAAAATTGATTACAAAATGCAACCACGTAATCTCTTAGACATTCTGATGATAATTAATTAGTATATTAAAGGAAACCAATATTCACGAATCCGAATGCAAATAGTCATTATACAAATTTATATTTTACATCTTGACATTATTTACAAGAAAATCCCATTTCCAAACTTCTAAAACGCATTGTAAGCTAGTAGGTATCCAGATAGGATCTAATAGTCTCTACCGTTCAAAAATTAATCGTTTCCACGGATAATAGTAAAGCAATAAAATAAAAATAATTACGTTACTTTTATTCAAGCCATTTTTCGTTGAAATAAATTGTTATAATATAAGACAAATATGGATGTTAATATAAAAATTAGAAAATTTACAAAGAAAATTTTGCATTAAAAAAAAAACTATTTTGTAATATACTTTGAATTTTGATATAAATATAAAAGATTAATCCTAAAACGATAAAGCAGTGACCGTATTCCATCAGTATCAAAGTTTAAAACATTTCAAAATTTTGTGTAAAAGCCGGTTGAAATCATTACGAAAATAATGTAATGTATTAAATCAAAACAATATTAAATTCGTTTATAATATCGCAAAGATAGATAATTTATACAAAACGTAACTTATTATTAAAGACTTAAGCAAAAAGATACTTTCACTTGTTTTTTCACAATAACTTTATAATGGAAAAAAAACTGCAACACTAAGTAAAAGAAATTATTCCGTTTGACATTTGTTCGCAAAGCACAGCGGTAACATAACCAGTAATCCCGCGCACGTGAAGAAAATAGCAAAAAAAAACTTACATGAATTTGAGTATCAGCTTTGTTGTTTGATGGTCGTGATTTTGATGGTATATCTTGTCTTTGACCAGGCATAGGCGCCCTAGTACTATACCGATTGGAAAGCCTTCTCGCAAAATTACTCTTAAAATCCTCACATCTCATAAAGGATTCCACCGATTTGTTAAAATCTTCCTCAAAACTATCAACAGTCGAATCCCGACTCGGCGAAAGCATAGCTCTTTACAATGAACTAATATAAACGTTCGTCAAAGTATTCAGTCTACATGTGAAATTTGAATTTCAAATGCAACAACAAACTATTATTGGTCGCTTCGCTGGGAAACACGGCTGTCAACTGTAGCGGTAAACATACACTGAACGAACCACAGACGAAAAATATTCACGCGACCAGGTTTAAAACCCAGTATTTACTACCAAGTACGCGCACTAGGTATTCAAACAAAAAACTTTCAGATATATATGATGCTAAAGTTTTTGTACTATTTTAAGAAAAATAAAAAGTTTCTAAACTATTGTAAGAAATTTTTGTCTGCGTTATACATCGCGTACTTTATATAATGATTAGTCTTAATCTGGCACGAAGTGTACGCTAAACGAATAAATTTAAAAATATTTCAATTAAAACCGGAAAAATGAAAAAATAAATATATCGAAACATTTACAATTTTTTTTAATGATTTTTCTCTCCATGCTATCTATACAAAGGTTTACTTTGCAACTTAACTAGTTGCTACTAAAAATACTTTGAAGTATTTAGAAACTTGATTTCTGATCAAGGTGTATAAAATACTTCTATCAGGACACCATAGTGTCAAGTTTTATAAGTATGATTATTGCCAGGGATTGACTTCCAATAGAAATATATACCTCGTACACCCGTTCCGATATATACAAAATGAATGAGGTTTAAAAATTAAAATCGAATGTAAAGCGATTTTTATTTCTACTTACTTAAAAAAAACCCTCATGAATAAATCATTTTTAAACATATTTAAATTTAGTAATAATTCTTATTGGTTGTAATATACGAAAAATTTAACGCCCTCTGTTAGTCATATTATAAACAAAGAAGTAAAAAGAAAGGTTTTTGTTTTGTAGTTCCTTTTGGAGTCAATAGGTAGCGCTGGAGAAATCTAGTAAATTCACCATTTGAACTTATATTTAGAGCATTTTAATTTATTGATTGCAAATTGATATATTCAAGATTCCATCTTTTTCAAATATTTGTTTACATAGATTGAACGTTATAGCCATATATATAGCTAAATCTCTTCTGTATATACATATATCTAAAATTGGAAAGAGGTTTTGTTAGTTCGCCAATTACTTGAAAACTAGTGAACCTATTGACATGGGGACATGACCATTCGACACGGAATGGTTTGTAGATGGTTATAGGCTGTACATTTTTTTGAATTTCATAGATCCTTCATCATTTTATTTCTAACTTTTACAAACATTTTCATTTACTGTTATGCGGTTGCTGTAGTATCAGTTTTTATAGAAAGTCATTTGCGGTCTTATTTTACATTACGGCCAGCAAAGCGGGCGATAAGCGGCTGTTATATATATATATAATGCAAATTACTACGCCCACCATATTTCTAAAATTTCTCATTACATTTCTGTTGACATGAATTCGAACAAATAAAAGCAACGAAATTATAAAACCTAATCCCAAAAAAATATGCAATAATTACTAAAATCTTTTTTTATTCTATTTAGTTCATTTAATTTTTTTGTTCGGTAATATTTAAAACGTTGTGATATTTTATATAATTTGACAAAAAAATCGAGAGACAAATATAGTAAATGTTTTAAATCATACTACATATATTTTTTAAATATTTCCCTTTCCTAAAGGACTAATTATATGTTACGGCTCTTCGTAATATAATTACGTTTCGTGAAACTTTGGTGACACAGTACTAGTTACAAAATCAAAAGGCTCGAGACGCTTTACGACACAGCCATTTGCGTATGCTCATTGTAAGTGTTTTGTAATTTTTCCTCACTTACCGCTGTCCTGTTACTCTTTTATAAGTCTATTCGACAAAAATGACTAAATAAATATAAAAGATGGCTTAGTGGAATCGGAATTGTACAACGATTCATTAATGCCAGCATGAGAAACGAACTATAGTTTTGAAGTAAACAAATGTTTTCAGATTTGTATTGTGCTTGAATGTTGAGAAGTGCATTCTTTAATGATTTATTTATATAAGTAATTTTTTAAATATTATGGTACATCAGATTGTTTTGTAATTTAATTCTATATTTACAATCAAAACAAACTTTTTCTTATATTTTATATAAGAATTAGATTGTTTTGTAGCAACATAACAGTTTAAGTACGAATTACATTTTTAAAGAAATTTCACATTTTTAAGGATATGAAAAAAAAACAAACATTAAAATTATACGTTTTTATTACAAACGCAAAGGCACTAAGTTTTTATAGATATGACAGAAAAAGTAATAATTATACATAAAAAAATTGTTAATATTGTTTCAACTTTGATTATTGATTTAATTTAAACTCTTTGTGAAAAATATCTCTATTCTTGTTGCGCCTCTTCGTATCTGACGGTTGACTTCGAAAATAGTCAGTCCTTTTGTCCTAGGTGGAAGTTTTTTTTTATTTATTTACAAATTTACCTAGAATTGTGTACACAAGATACGACGATAAATTTCTCTTGTGATTTACTTTAAACTAATGTATATACAGTTAATAAGGTTGTTCAACTAACGGAGGAGAGGAGTACATACGAAACCACTAGTGTTGCGATAGTGAATTATTGCCAAACTGTTATTAAAAACGGCGGCGAGTGGTTACGTTTCTCAATTTGTAAATTATAACATTATATAACTTGTATCTAGATGTGTATAACATGCTGGTGCATTGTTCGCTACGGTCACTGGCACTATTTATGGTGCCAGGTTTATTTCTTTTTCCGGAACATGACAAAATTAACGAAAGAATAAAGTAGCAATAACTAGTACAACAAACATTTTTTTTATATGTAAAATTTTATTCACACTAGTAAAATAGTTATCGATCGAAATAGAATCGATATTACAGAGACATTTCATAAACACTTTTATAGCATACAAAAATTTTAAAATATTTTGCAACAATAGTTCAATTATAAACAATTCACTCAAATCGTATATATATAATCTGTTATATTCGTTATATAGAAAGTATTATATGTGTCATAAAATAAACGTAAATACAGATTTCAACAAATAGTTTAACGAGAAGGTAAGTATATAAGGATACAGCAAAAATACTTATCCTTATTTCATAATGTTATCATGTTTCACATTATATTGTTTATCTCGTTGATGTTTATTTACCAACGTTTCAAAAGTGTTTGTGCCCTTGTGTCAAGGGGCTACATAGAGTTTAAGTGATGCTATAATTTTTTTAAATCTGCTTATGTGCACACCAACATAGTATTGTCGTCGCCGTAACAGTATTGTTATCATTAGGCTACACATAGAACAATACCTGAATATTCCGTGAACGCGTTTCATCCGTCCAACGTCTCATTGTCGTTTAACGCCATGTGAAATTGAGGTCAACTGTTAGCTTATTGTATATAAAAAAATACTTAAACTATTTGCCCAATTGTTAAACTGTGTGAGAGTCATCTGACTTTAATATATTGTTAAAAGCTTCAAACGGTCAGTCTGACGGATCGTCAACGAATAGATGATTAAATATTTGGAGAACCTTGACCGCATGCATTTGACAAACATAAAAGTTCGACAGTGTCCATATTGCAAGCCGTCTCTATCATAAAACACACAATGGGACAGCCTAACACTTTTACACGGAATTATAAAAAAAATTACATTAGAGATGTCAACTTCTTAAAATTTCATATAGAAATATTACCTCCTATTATAAGTGATCAATAATACTCAACACAAATGTAACCATACGTAAGTTTAATAGGATTTATTTATTTTCTTAAGAGAGAAATATTATCTACGTATTTTGACTTACAATTTGAATATATTATACGCGAACATTTTATCATTTATGAATGAATATGCATACAAACATTTGTTAATACTATATTTACCATCGAGTTTACCTGAGGAATAAAACAAACTTAAATAGTTTTCAGTTAATAGTAAAGAAATTCCTAATGCAATGGATAGAGCCATGATTCAAATGGGTACACCGTAAGGAGACTGCCCTTTATATGCCAGCAACCTTGGCCCGCAAAAAGAGTGCCTTTCTCGTTGCAAGTCGTTGACTCAAATCTATGTCGTCAGAGTCCACCACTTGGAGCTGCGCGTGCGCCGCAACGTGTAATCACTTTTGATTTAACATAATAATACAAGTGAAAATATATCTACACAATTATCTATATGAAAAAAAAAATTAAAACTCATTATTTAAATAAATTACTTAATAATATTGCGATGTCAAATCATCATGTTTTTCACAACATAACTTAATGACGCTCTAGCTAAGTAATATGAATTCACAATAGTAGACTATTATTTTTAATGTTGATTTATAATGTATGAAACATTCTTTACTATGTTATATTTTTGATATATATCTAATTGATCTAGTGGAAATAAATTTTTAATAGTTTTTTTGGGTAAATACTGAGAAGACAATATGAAAATTATAGAGACCAAAAAAAAATTGCGTACGACCTCGACGATCCCAAGTTCGGAAAAGCGCAAGTGGATGTGGGTCAGTGGACTTTGTTACACAATTGGATGTCCGTTTCATCTCATTCACCGTTGCTTCTCGAATCTACGAGACATTTGTGTATAGGTCGGCATCTTTGTGCACTGAACATTGAAGAAGATAAAATTTAAATAATTTCCTATTAACATAGAAATATATTCCAAAATAGAACCGAGTTTGCTATGTAATAATATTGAATAATCCTTTTGTTCTTGTCTAAACGATCACGGCGGAAACTAAATTCCTTTTAATGTGAGAATCCGAAAACACAGTTTTTAGATACCGGTAGTTATTTATTACATGCATGCAAATTCTTTAATTTGTTTGCAATTCTATTGACACTTATTCGTTTATATATATCTCTTATGATAATTAATATAATGAAGCGTGATATCACAAAACGGAAGTCGAGAACAAAATTTATGACAAATATAGTGGGGTACTGTAATGAACATAAATTGTAAGCCATAAATGAATAACTGACACGGTTCCAGCCGGACTCTCCAAGATATTTCTAAAAACATTATAAACATACGGGTATATTTACGTTTTACAAAATATAAATTGTACAATATTCATAGTAAGTATCACGTTTTTCATTTCCGCTTGAAACTAACCAGCATTTGCGATTCCCGTCCATTTCTGGATGATACGAACCCATGACTTTTCTCCTTTTAAAACTTGTTTCATTCAGTGATATAACCCATCATGGTATGCTACACGAGTTAATATAAAACACAAAAAAATTAAATAATGATAGAGTTGATATTAACATATTTATTCGAAAATATAACATTACGGTAATCCACAGTAATAATACTGTAAACTAGTTTTTTGTAAAAATTATAATCCGGAATTTCTAACAAAATGGATTTTTTGCTGGATAACGAAAATTTCACGCCGATTCGCTGTAACCGGTAATAATTTAAATCAGTTACGGCCAATTGGCTGAGTTAACCATAGATCACAGTAATTGGACTATATCTGTCTATATAAAAATGTAAAAAAATTAAAGTTATTAACGAAGTTTATTAAGTGCACCCAAATGAATGGATAAAATTCGCGGTTACTTTAGGCAGTTTCTACTAATTATCCTAGGACTTGAGGATAATAAATAGTAAGCGTATAATACTATATGTGATACAAAGATTACAATAATTACTTTAATCATATTAATACATGAGATTCCCTAATAAAGACAAACTTATACACTACTTAAACATATCACAACATTTGCAAGTAGGAACCTTCTACAATTTTTTTAATATAATCTGCTTTTGCCCTGGTTTCTTTTCAAACAAGTAATCACTAACCTATATAGTACATAAAAAATAAACAGTTGCTTGCCATAAAAACGATTTGTACTACGACAATTGTGTTCAAAGGAAACGGAAAACGCTTGTCACGACTCCAATGTAGAGGAAAACTTACCACTTGGCATTGTATAATCTGCGACAGTTTGTTATACTTTTATTTATGTAAAATATCGACCTTAATCACCAACGCAATGTCTGCTTTAATTTCATATTTATATAATAGTTACATTTGTTATCTCATATGATGTTTTAAACATTTATTAAAATATCCAACTGATAACCTGCTAGCGCTGTGCCTGTGATGAAGACATAAAAATTGATACATATATCAATATCTATAGTGTACTGTCTAACAGTTTCCGAGGTTGTATAAATCAAATAATTTAACCGATTTATGTAATAAATATTTTTTACATAAAATTAAGTTAAATTAGCTTAAGTTCTGCTTCATAGCATAAGCTGTATGCCAATTAAAGTCGCATGATAATAGGTCAAAGGGGTGACTTATTACGACGCGACGGGGTTACCACTACTGAAACTAGGCGACGCAAACATTTTTAAAATTGATGTATAATATAACCGTTTAACAATCTATATGAAATAAATAATCGGTTATTTCAATATTAAAACAAAAATTATTTTATTTATTCATATAAATAATCTTTATATAAATTACATAACAACTTAACGAGACATGTAAATACAAAGCTGTAATTATTATATGATACAAACCTCTTTTAAATATTTGATTTAGTACCTAGAAAATTAGGTAAACGGAAATGAAATCGTTGCTTAAAACAAGTTAGGTCATGTCTTAACAAATATATGTTAGAATTAGTAATTTATTATTGCATAAAGGATATTGTTTAAACATAATTAAAAATGTTTATTTAATGTGCACAATAATTTCACAAGTGCACATATTATGTAAATATATCTATGGAAGTTAGATATAAATAAAGAAAATGTTGTTGATCCCTCGAAATATTGCAGGCTCTGGGGCATCGGAGTGCAGCGACTATATCTGATCGCTGTAAGTATTGTTGTGTGAAGCAAAACTATCTGTGCTGCGGCATCAGCTCGTAGTCTAGTGAAGAACGTGAAGCTGAGAACTCGTGTTCACTCTGCATCCGCATATTTTGATACTAATTTTCACCGAAACTTTCAGCGGGTAAGTTATATATAACATTTAATAAAACTTTGCGAATTTTATATATTGCAATGCCATTATATTATATATGGTCATTTATAACAATGTGTTTATGTAATATAAAAGTTTAATTTCTATGTACGTTAATTTTTTATTTACGTAAACAAGTGGTTATTTAACGATGAACGGGACATAAATCTCATCCTTGTCACCTTGATAAGAGTAGGACGTGTGCAAATTTTTTATTGATTTTTTACGAAGATTAAGTAACGTAGCTTTTTACACAGGTGTCCAATCTCGATGTTATATTTTTATTGGGAAAAACATCGCGGATCTGATTTTACACCTATTCATTCCATTAAACTTTTTTTTACGGCTGGTATTTATTAGTAAAAAAAAACATTCATTACGTATTCTATACGAAGTCATATCTACATGAACTATTTTGAATAATTTCTCATAACTGTGCTGTAACATTACTTAAAAGTGGTTTAAAAAAAAAGCGTAACTTTATGAAATGCCGTTCTTCGTATTGATTATATTAACCAGTTTCGAAAACTATTCGACAAATCAAACCAGAATTGTGGTTATCGGTGCATATCAAATGTATATTTGCAACACGATAACATACCTTAAGCATAAATGAGACTTTTAACCGAGTCTATCATTATGATGCAAATCTAAAGATTTCTCAATAATCGTATGTACATAGTAAGCATATGTCATAAGACGCGCCAAAATCTATTGAAATGAGCATGACATATTCTTTGACCTCATTAAACTTAGAAAATTTCAGTCACTCCAGTTCTCTGCACGATCTGATCTTAATTTAGAAGATCTGTAGACGAACTAAGGTCATCGATATAGCTCCAAAGAATTGCTAGACTCTAGTAACAAAGGGCAGAGTCATTTCCAGCAATATTGTTGAAGTCTTACGTCAGTAGCTTCACCTGATGGAAAATTATATATATGTAAATTATTTTTGACATAACTATACAATTATTTGGTAATTAATTAACTACAACTTATTGTTGGTAATGATTATTAATTGATAATTAATCGTAGATGATTATTTGCAGAAGTCACCTTTATAAAAAAATATAATAATAAAGATATTTTAGTACTCTCCGACAGTTACTTCTAGTATCCGAAGTTTTTTTTAAAATTTATTCGAAAATTTACAAACGCGCCCAACTATTTAAATATGCAATTGTAATATATTTTTTATTTAATTCGACGAAGCGACAGGACGACCGAGACGTTCACTTGATGTTAAGTGATACGCTGGCCCATAACAATGTGGCCCCAGATGTGGTTACGATGATACTACATTACGCTCATCGCCTTGAGATATAAGATGTTAAGTCTCGTTACCACAGTAATTACAATAGTTACAGCGCCTTTAAATCCGGAACACAGTAATGTTTGTACATTACTGTTCGGCGGCAGAAATAGGCATTGGTATCTACCTAGTTAGTCTTTTGGAAGAGAGAGCTACTCCCAGTAGAAGGCCTACCAGCAGTAGGGATAAATATATTAATGTAAATTCTATAGCAGGTTTCATTTAATATCCAATCAAGTATTGGTCACAACACTTTGATATGGACCATGATTAGAAAGTAAAAAGATTGATTAACAATCTGATAATGATTAATTAACATTACTTATATATTTATTAATCGTAACAGTGAAAGCATCCTCTTTTTCTAATGCAATTAAACTCTTAATATATACTAGTCATACCGAATACTAGATATTCTACTATAAAATACACATGTAGTAGACTAGAAAATTTATTTATAATATGTACTAAGAGAAGTGTATACATACGTAATTGTAGACATGTTATCCAATTTATCACATAAGAGATACCATCTTAATGTCTAAGGCGTGTTGCAAGTTAACCACAACTAAGTACGGTGCTGACGATATTTAATTAGCAGAGTCTAAAATCTGTTATATCAGATAAGAATTGTTATATTGAAAACAAGTTCAACATGTCCTCTCTATAATGTATTAAAAATCATCCCTCGATTGATCATGTCAATCTTTAATTTTTATTAAAGATATATATATAATGAAAATAGTTTTTTTTGTTTTTTTAATTGTTCCCCCCTGCGGGTTGTGGGTGAGGGCCTTTTATTTGTTATTCACTTACCATCTCTTTATATTATATATCTAAATACCTAATTATCATCTTTCATTCTATTCATCTTTTGTTATCTACTTATCTTTCATACTTTCTCTTCTTTATTATTCTACATTCCAATTCCTCTCTTCATTCATCTTCTCTGCCTGAAGTGGAGACCGCCTCGTTGTATTTCTGGGGGGGACGGGGAGAAGGAGAGCCTGAACTGGTTTTGTTTATTCGCCAGTCACGTGAAAACTAGTGAACGTATCCACATAGGAACATGACCATTGAACGCGCAATTATTTGTAGACATTTATAGTATATTATTATTTGGGATTTCATATATATTTCATTATCTTATTTATAATTTAATTTATAAACATTTTGTTTTTATATTATTTATGCAATTACTATAGTAACGGTTGCTATAGAAGTTGATTTGCGATCTAATTTTATCTTACGGCCAGCAAAGCAGGCGGGGAACAGCTATATATATTAAAATTATATAACGATATTATATATGGTATTTATATCAGGTTCATAATTTTTTATCATCCTTCGTTGTCGTACTTTATAAATAAAATATATACATAAAAAATTGTAATAATAAAAAAAATCAACTAATATTTGATTTTTATTGCTATTGAGGATTGTTAGATTTCCATCACAGCGGCAATTGGTCTTGGTTTGATTTCCACTTCAACTATGTTGAATTTACTTCAACCCCATCTGACTTCGTAACGTGTATATAACACCAACTGATGGTAGGTTTTTACTACTGGTGGTTCGTCTCCTCTGCAGGAGACCGTCTATATAGATGTCACTGCAGCAGCGCCTATTTCTGCCGCCAAACAGTAGTGTACCAACATCGCCGTGTTCGGGTTTGAAGATCTTTGTAGCTAGTGAAATTACCGGGTAACAAGATTTAACATCTTGTCTCAACGTGACAAATGCAATATGGTGCTGTGTATACCTAACTAGCGCCACGTTGTTATAGGCAAGCGTGTCATTTACTGTCAGGTGATAATAAGTTTATCTCGTCGCTTCCTTGAATATATATATATATATATATATATAAATATATACAATATATGCTATATATCCTCTTACTCACTCTCACTTATAATCATTTAAGAATGAAGATACAAAGGAAGTGTTTCGCACGTTGTGTCCACCTTAATGAATTCGTCGCTGATAAAAAATCATATGTGTGAAGTTAATAACTAGTTTAGTGTTATTATTGTACTGGAAAATACCTAAGTATACATAACAGGCTAATCGCATTATTAGATGACATAGCAGTATGTTTTTATTAAAACAATACCAATTGTATATCCATATGTATAAATGTTACGAATTTTTTTTAGTTGAATGAAATAACTAGCGTAAGATTGAAAAGAGTCAGGGCATCTTATACCGCGAAATAACAATTCTCTCTTATTGTTTAACCAATTGTTATACATTTTCTATATAATTCGAAGATATTAAAATTATCTCGGCTGGATTCGAATGTAGATTGTTCGTTACATAAGCTCTTAAAATTGCAGTTGGCTAATAGGCCGTTGGTGCGGACGGTTGCTCAACGTTTCACGATGCTGGAAGACACTGAGCCTAGTAAGAGTTGTCTGAACGATGTAAAAATTCCTGATAAACGGCAGGAGTAAACAAGTAACATTAATGAATTAGATTTGATGAATTAGTTATTTGTTATCAAATATTTTCGTTTTGCTTTAAATTGAAAATACTTCTACTAATATGATATATAAACACTTCACATTATGTATATGTTCATTACTGGATACCTTAATTGTTCATTAGTATTTTTTTAAGCAAGAAATTTCTTTGATTTAACAGATATATTCCATGCAAGTTATTTTTTTTCGCTTTCTCTTTATCATTAATAGCTTAATATAACAAATGACATATTTGCTTTCCAGGTAGTTAGATCATTACTTATTTATATGATTGATGTTCATGTAGTAGTTCATGTACTTTTAAAGTCTAAAAATTGTTGTAGCGGTACCAACCATAGATTTATAAAGCAAAGCAGACCTGACATGAAAATAAAGAGCCAAAAACTTTTATAAGCTTTACTCAAGCATACTTATACGGTTCAACTGTCCGGATGCAGCGGCTTCAATCAAATAATAATAAAAACCTCCTTCTCTCTCTCTCGTTATTATAATACCCGTTAGGGAGGATGATCCGAGATTTGATCTAGTGATTAACAAAATAGTAATCAAAATTTAATTCCACAAACAAATATAAACCGGTAACAGTTTAAAAAGATCAGACTTTCTTCTTCGGAAGTGCCAATGTATTTGATAAATCTTGATAAAGATGAAACGAAGCTTTCGTTACAAAACTGCTTGTAGAGTTTGAAGAAATATACCATTATTTTTTTTACAGAAACAACATGTCCAAGCGATTAACAAAACGTTATCTCACACCCTCCGACGAGTATGAATGTCCTCTGTCTTCAGAGACAATGGCTGTAGCTGAAGAGCAGTTGCGAGAGACTGAATATTCACGGAGCCAGGCGCTCGATGCACTTAGAAAATGGATGGAGCAAAATCCGAAGTTCATGGCTGTTAGAATGGGTAAGAGAGAATAATGGTGAAATGAAGTAATTTTAAGGAGAATCGAACAACAAGCGACAGAATTTAAACGTTCAATGAACAGTACGTAACAAAAAAAACTCTTGTTAACTATTGGACATCTTCATATACTAACACTCCAAATACAAAATCCAAAAATTCGAGACTTACTTGGTAATAGGTATTTCTATATATCTTTATTGATGGAGTGGAACATGCTGTAAAATTGTGAAAAAGCTCCAAAGAAAGTGAATTGGAATATTTAAATAACTCACGCCTATATAAAGCTAAATAAAATTTTCTAATATTACATATGTCCATAAGACCATGAAATGAGACCTTTGGATTAATTCGTTACTTCTTTGTGTAGATTCAAACTTCCTCCTCCGGTTTCTGCGCACGAAAAAGTTCAGTGTGCCAATGGCGCAAGAGGCGATCGAGCGATACGTATTGTTACGACAATCCTGGGGCATAGCATTCAACCAACTGGACCACACGTTGCCATCTATGGCAGAACTTATAGACTTAGGGTAAATATTTATCTAATATCTATACAATAATTTTAATTTGTGGAAACTGTTGAAGCAATACATTAAAACAAAAAAATTGTATTACATTTCCATCAAATATTGAATCAGTTACCGCATCCATCTTTGATAAAAATAAAACGCATCTATGATTATTCGTTTTATACCCAATAACCTTTTTTCAACTTCAGATATATTTTCGTCAGTCCACGTAAGGACAAGGCTGGAAGACGTGTTGTAATATACAGACCAGGTAATGAATATATTTTTACAAAATAAGATAATTACTAATCCCGAAAGTAAACAATAAAAAAAAACCGGGAAACTAATACAACTAATATCTTGCAGGAGTATTTGATCCGTACAAATACACGAATCAAGATATGTGTCGTGTAATGGCAATTTGTTACGAAACACTAATGGAAGACGAGGAGTCTCAGGTTCGAGGCCTTGTACACTTTGCAGACGGTGGCGGAGTTAGTTTCCCCCACTTGACACTATTCACACCGAAGGAAGCAGTAAGAATCGTTAAAAATGGCGAGGTGAGTGCTACTTCATTTCTGTAAAGATCAATACCTATTATAAAGCCTTTATTATAACTTTTCAAATCAATCTTCTCTTTTCTATAAATGGTACAAAATTGAGGTCTGTGATCTCCCTGTTCTGTTCTCGTAGATAGGGTTGTCGTTTTTATTTTGTTTTGAAGTAATTGTAACTCTTCGTTTTCTTTAATCTGTATCAATCCACTTTTATACTTAAAACATTCTTAGTTACATGGCTTTCATACTTTATCATTATATGTCCTGCGGCTGTGTTTATATCTTCCCGATTATTTGAGATAATTTTAAACAACATACGAAAGGGTTCCGGACTAATATGTCTATATTTTTTTATTCTACGAAGCGATAAGTTAGGTTCAACTAAAACTTAAAGTTCTCTCTTAATATGTGGTCAGTATACGAATATAAAGCATAGGCAAGTATTATCATTTGATGTTCCACAGCCATCGATGTACCTAAGCCTTTGATGACTAAACACAATACACTATTTATACTCCTTTATCTCATCTAAATTTTACCTTGTTGACAGCGCACAATACCGCTGAGGCATAAAGAGATTTATGGAGTAAACGTCCATCCAACCATCAAATTCGCTCTGGATTTCGGAATGGCTCTTATCTCAGAGAAAATTAGAAAACGAGTAAAGTTGTACACATCAGTGGCAGATGTAGAGATTGACAAGGGCCTGTTGCCGCAAGAATATGGCGGAGTTATACCCATGAAAGAGATGATTGGTAAGGCCCCACAAAAGTTTTAAATTTTATAAACGGTAATTAAAAACTGCAGGTACTCTGCGATAATTATGACTACAGATTAATCACCGATACATTACTCAAATTTTATTCCATTTTATTTAAGAAGTATGAGGTAGTGTTAATGATTATAACCAAAAATATTCTTTTGCAGAGTCGTGGAAGAAGGAATTGGCAAGCAAGCGCGACATTTTGTTGCTTAACGACAAGATGGCGGTTCGCCTGGAGATGTATAGCGAAGCGGCACGGGAGGGCGCGGTGTCAGCATTGCGCTCTGGCACGAACGGGTGCGCGACAAACGACACCGTCGGAGATGCTATGAGAGGAATAACAGGCAATTTTAGGAAACTAGAAGTAGATTAGTACAGGACTGGATTACACGTATTTTTTTTTTATTTTACACTACGAAGCGACAGGACGAGCGGGTCGTTCAGCGGATGGTAAGACATATGCCCGTAACAAGGTAGCGCTTGTTCGGATGATGTATAAAGCACCACATTGTGCTCGTCGCTCCAGGCATAAGATGTTAAGTCTGATTATTCCAGTAATTTCACTAGCTTGCAACCGCAACATAGTAATGTTCGCACACTACTGTTTGGCGGCAGAAATAGGCGCTGCTGTGGTAGGTACTTACCTAGATGATATTCGGCATCAGAGACCTACCTCCAGTAAAAATTTCTATTGTAATATGTCTAGGTATAGATCTTTAACATATCCAATTAAATTGACATATTCGGCTGATTGCAGAGTATTATTGACTCCATCTTCATTCCAACATATAAGTAGTTGAACCCATTTTATATAAAAACGACAATTGATTTTTTTTACTAAGTTCAGGAAAAGATTTTCAATATAAAAAAATGTTATTGCTTTTATACTTTTATCTTTGAAAAATTATCATAGACTAATATTGTTATAATTCAATTGAAATAATGAATCTAAAAATTGTTTAACAATAAACTTCTAAGCACATTACATACTGCTATAATTTTAATGTATTGTAAATATAATTACACAGTACTGTTAAAACAGTTGTTTTACCTAAATTTGTGATAAATTAAAATTTAATTACAATAAATTGTTAATTAATACCTGGTATAAATGTAGAGAATATTGTATAAATAAAACGATGAAAATAATTTAATTTAATTTATTAGAAACTCATTACCCATCTATTTGGTAGTAATACACAAACCGCCTACAATTCGGCGCTTAAAAACGAATACTCCATACAAAATTCATCTGATTTTACAGTAAAGTAAATCACCACTTACATTTTGGTGTTAAAATTTATTCATTTGAATTAACTTATTGACATCTCTTTAGCTGTTAACTTGGATTTTTGCACACGATTACCATAACATTTCAATTTTCACTACAGCTACAAAATAGCATTTCCTTCAGTGGTGTCTCTTAAAATTAAACCTATATCAATACTCATTTAAAAAATCTAATAACTCTCAATACTCTGCACAATTTAAAAACAAATTAAACTCTTACAAAAAATCTATTCGCATATCCTAATAATAGGAACCAGTAATTTTAATTTTACACTAAACCTGTTAAATATTTTGTATTTTAGAATACATGTGCAAAAATCCTTACAGATACAATGTACAAGGACTGAACGATTCGCGTCGTACATCAGACTGTACTCGTTTTTTTTTTTAATTTTTGTAATTCCTCTGAACCTCTGAACATTCTCAAAATTTAGCTGACAAACGATGCATTTTTGAAGACAATAATCCGTCACATAAATAAATCCATAACATGTGCCTCTTTCATATAATTATTTCACATAAACGAAAGCATTTATTTAATCTGTCAAACTCTTGTCAATCTCGGACAGACTGTCAGTATTAATATGTAACTGTATTAAAATGAATATAGTTTTTTTTTTTACTTAATATTTGGAATAAAATCCGGCACAAAATTAATAGCTACTACTGCGTACTTCTCACATAAATTACGTTTTCATACATTTGATTAATGCTGAAGGAGCGCTGTATATTATTATATTGTAGATGATACATGTAACATGAAATGGTGATAGTTCAATTAAATATTTAGAACGGGCTATACGCGCATAAAATGCTCGAATACTATAAAAATATAAACAACTACATTCTGAATTGAAATACATGCATTGCTTACAAAGCGAATGGCCCAAAAATACGGTAATAACAATTTATAATGTATACATTACGACTATAAAATCTTTATTTCTTACGCAAAGGCTTTATATTAGAACATTTCGAAAACAGTAACAAAATTAACAATTATGCATTATCGTGCTACAACTATGTAAACCAGTGAAAAATGCTATACAAGTATGGATGCGTCTCCGGCGAGCAGACAGCATTGTTGTATAGAAAACAGTTGGGTAGTTGACTCTTCGTTCATCCATCTACGAACCTACCATGGTCAATTGAATGAAACCGCGGAGCAGGGAGCCAAGCAAAGGAGAGGTGGCCCGCAACATTTCCGTTTTTAGAACAGTGAGAGCGTTGTGCAGCAAGCACGTTGCGCTTTAATCTAGTAATTGTTAATTACTGTAAGGAACTACCTTAATATAAAACTGCACGTAATTGTAGAAGAGAATGAAAACCATGTAGATGGTGTACAGAACGACGGACGATTTTATTAAGCTGATGATTGATTGAATTAGTTTTCTTAGAAATAGCAATTTCTGCATTTATTAGCTTTGGATTTATTTAATATTCTCACTATTTTTTTTTTGTATAAACCACATTCACGTCTTGTTGTGGCGGTAGGGCTATGTAACCGTGGCTTGATTGCCTAGGGTGAAGCAAAAAACCTACTTGACCGGCTTGAAGCGTAGGGCCGGCCCTAGATGGCCGCTCCAGGTGAACTCACCTCGGATGTGTGACAGTGGGCTGCAAGAGGAGGTTTGTCCTGCCCTTCGCATGCGAGATAGAGTTTTTAATTAACCATCAAAGCGTTGTGTTTCATCTCACCAGCAGATAACAAACACGTCTTCGTAACAATGCTGTATGTTTTCTGGAAGCCACTAAAACCGATATTTCTGTGCCATGTAACATACAACATTGCAAGGAGTTCTTCCTGGTGAAGACTATGACCGTCCAAAAAACGGAAATCATTATCAGCCGTCCACAGCTGGACATAGGCTTTCCCCAAAGATTACCACTTCGACCGGGTAGGGATTTATGAGAGGGTTTGAGCTATTTCCCACCACGCTGGCCCTACACGGGTTGGTGGGAGCCAGAGCCTTATTTGTTGATTAACAGGGTGCACCAGGAGCAGGTGAGGTTGGTTTGGATCCCGTGAGTTGTTGTGCGGGAACCCTTACACCGGAAAACGGAAGTGTTACGGGTAAACCAATCCCTCATTGTTGGCTCCCCACTCCGCGGTTTCATTCGATTGTCTACGGTAAGTACGCAGTTGATTAAATGAAGTAATGTACGCAACTTCATTATTCATAACAATGATGTATGTTTTCCTTCGGTACACAATATTATTTTTATTGATGTGTAAAAAAAACCTTTATATCTATCGTATATTTAATTGCACTTGTATTGGTGTTTGCTGTGAGGTAAGCCTTATTGCTTTGATATGTATTATATATAAATTGAAACGCAATTATTGTATATCTCCTTATTTGCTATCTATTATGTACAAAAAAAAAAAAAACAGAAACCGTTTCACTCAAAGGATGATCTATCATAATTATAATTTATCAACACAACCTATAATGTGCTAGGCTTATGTACTTGAGTTTGGTACAATCAAATTATAGTTTCATTAATATGAAGGTTATGAGATAGGAGACCGAAAGTAAACTTTATATGGGAAAATATAATTGAAAACCAAGCAAAGTAAATCTAACCTAAATTATGGATTATTATTCTAATATGAAAGGTAAATGTTATTGATTTATGTTAAATAATTTCATGAAAAAGTTTGTAAATGCCGTGATGTGTAAATCTTACAGTCAATTTAAGTCAAATCAAAGAACTGATTATTATCAATTAAGTGAAAACAAAAAAAAAAAAACTTTTATTGAAATAGGAAAGTGTTTATAAAATAAAGTAAACAGAGATTTAAATATTGATTAAAAAAATGTGCAAGTTTTAGTTAACTTAAGGCAAATATTGAATAGTTCAAGAGTAAGAGAGATAAAGTAAAATTTGTTCGCCGAAATCGTACTGTAGTAGAGAGCAAATGGAGTGGAAGTGTACTTCTGTCAATCACTTACAAGTCTAAATATACAATGTTTATAACTAATTTAGAATATAAATATATCATGTCTACTCGCAACTTAAGTAAGACCCCGTGGTCACTTATACGGTTACCGTTGTATAGAAGGTGTATTAACGAGTTAAATATTTATACCAATACTTAGAAGTTTGGTATAGTTCTTACAGGCTAAATTATAGTAAAACCTACATTTTAAAAATTATTTAAACACTTTAACTTATATCTAAATTAACTTAATCTTAAATAAATCGACCAATTAACGTTGGTGTTGATCTAAAACTAAACTAAATGCCGTATTGAATCTAATACACTTGTAAAAACACTAACAAATTACATCAACCTGTGTATAACTATCCTTTTGGCACGTGATTTGGCAACACTAGTTATAAAAACGCCACTGTGCGTTCGCGATAACATAAAACAGAATATTTCCTTTGGCACTAGACATCACCCGGATTTGTCAACAGTATAAATGTTATTTATAATCTGTCAAAAGATTAAAACAACAGCGGGATGTTGGCTGCTCATGTTGGCTGTCATGACAACTCGTGAGTATATAAACCTTTCAATCTGCAATACGGAAATGTATATTTCTCCAGTATCACGTACCCACACACTTCATACGGTACAAACTTTGACGTTTATTCTCAAGTACTAAATAAACTGTCTAGGAATGTACTAACATATCTATAAAATATGATGAAAACGCCGACAGTAATGACACAATGCCACACTGCAGTAGCACTCGCATTAATTAAATGCCTTTTTACTGTTTGATTTCAGGTTTTACAGTGGTTGTTAATTTAGAATCCACTTCGCGAATCGTTTAATGCCCGATTATGTAACGGAACGAGTTAAAAGTCGATGTTAAATTTAACGATTATTAATATGAATTAGTGCATCTTTATACAAATTTCTTTAAAAATTAACGATCCGGTAAAGGTCTCAAGAAACTGCTGGATATCGGCGACGTAGAACCGATTTTCGTAGTGACCTATGACCATCAGTGGACCGGTTGATAATAATTTTTCTTCTGGTTAAACACGAAAATGTTCTAAATGCATTGTGAACAACACGTATAATGTTAAAGCAAATATTATTTTATATGAAAAGCACTTTTGGTTTTATTTTACACACTTAAATTGTATTATATGTAAGTTTTTTCTTAAAATCCAGCAGTTTTAAAGAAAAAACAACGTTTTTTATAACTACTACCGCTTATCTATTTCACGCAAATTTGTCTAACTAGTTTCAAGCAACCGTGTCATTATCGATAAAAATTGTCACATCGACGTCTAAATTTCCGTAGTTTTGAAATATAAGAAAATCATCACAAATCTATTTCATTCAATATTTAAGATGGCATAAGTATCTTCATCATAAAAAATTCATCACATAAAAGGAAAGTAGTAAAAGAGTAGCTCTTAACAAAGTAAGCGGTAGCGCTTACTTTGATGTAAATTGACAAGTTCATTCTTTAACGAAGTTGTTTCATCTTTCATTACACTATCGTACCTTTACTTATAACATGGTACTATAAACTCGTTTTAACAGATGTAATTTTAAGTTACTGTTTATGTTATTTACTCCCAGAATAGACATAGAAACATCAAGAAGAGTTAAGACTTCCTTAGTTAAAATGAAGAGGTTAAATCTAATGCCGAATGGCGTTCATTGTGAAGAATGACAATAACGGTTTGTTTTTAACTTAGTTATTACTTAAACAGTAACTTCGCACGTGACGTGTTTCTTAACACCATAGTTGCTGAGAAGAAAAGGCGTAGGAACTAACTCGACGCGCCGCCTGTGAAATCCTCGATTTAAGGAGACGCATCGGTCTACTGCGGCGTGAGACACTAAATTGTAGAAAAAATATATATAATTACATAGGATTTGATAATAGATGAATAAACAGCACCATCACTGTTCCCGTGGCTGGGACTTGAAGCTCTCGGACAAGAAAAGAGTCAAGGTCATTTATCCGCCACGCCTTCTAAATACGAGTTCGCGGATGTCTCGTGTTCCTGTCTACTAAAGTGATTGTTCTTGGAACGTGTTGGTTCTCTTATCATTATTTTCTTTACCGGAAGGAAAAAAGTAAAAGCAGTTAATATAAAATTGTTTAAATAGTAACTACTGATATTTTTGCCGTGAACTGCAAACAAGAAATTTTTGCAATTTTTTTTAGTGAGTAATCATTGTAATAATAATTATTTATTTGAAGGGATCATAGCTCAGCGAAGTCGATATGGATTACTTTATTGTGTCAGTCGTATGACCTGTATGTGTCGAAGTTGGCTTCGTACCCTACTCAGCTTCTCCTTCCGATAAAGTATAACAAATCAATTGTAAATTTATGTAAATATTATATAGTAAAGATTTTAAAGCATTACAAGATATAGCAATAGTAACAGAAGTTTCTAGAATTGGTGTTTTATATATGTAAAGGCAACAAATAGATACACTATTTTTTTTTTCGTATATTAGCATTACACCCAGCGTACGGCGTATATATAAGCTAATGATGTACGTCCATGCGCGTATATACGTACCCGGTTTGCGCGCTGTTGGCAGCGTGCGCGTCTGCGCGGGTCAGACCCAGTATTGGTTGCGACGCAGCATGGGATTGGCGGTGACAGCAACGCCGGCGTAAGCAGACTCGCTCGCCTCATAGCTGCTCCACTCTTCAGACTACACAGACGTTATATTCATTTAAGATTAGTATGCATAAATTTTATTTTTCAACCTGCACAAAAGTTCCCTTATAAAGCATTTACCAATAACGAAGTAATTAATAAAACCATACACACAAAAATAATCTTTCAAAAATAATATATACAGTATAACAAGCAGTATTATCACTGTGACGCACTTGTATTTTTACGGTGGTCCCTGGTTCGATTTCGAGGTTACCTGTTGTAATTTCGTTAGCAGCATTTTTTTGAACCCATCTGGCTAGCTACCACCACTCATATTGTAATCCTCCCGCCATTGCTTTGTTTCGTTTATGAAAGCTTTAGTATACTAGGCGAGTACGTTTTACTGTCCACGGCTAAAGCACTATCGTTAAAAAGCACTTGAATTTGAGGTCGAAAATTTAAAGCATTTTGGATAAAAAAAATCAAACTCACGTCTGCACCGTAAGGATAGCGCGCGTTAATATCAGGAGGCGCGTCGGGCAGTGGCGTCACCTTGCACGCAACGCTACCGGCCGACGGTAACGGTGTGCTGGCACCAGTAGTCACTGATTGTTCCGATGGGACATATCTACAGGACATAAACACTTTCTTTTAATATATCAGATAAAATTTGATTATTAATAATAAATTTTTTACAAATATTTACAAAGAATCAAAATATCATCCATATAGAGATAGTTGATTCATACAATGTAAAATCGCTTTAGCAATAATTTGCTGTTTACCGTTTTATAGGCGGGGTAGCTTGCGTTGGTGAAGGCATTAAATGTTCAGGAGGTCTCGGCAATGGTATGGGGGCCACAGCCCCTTGGCCCTGGCCGTGTATTTTGACGAGGGCATTCCGTTCGCGCACTATGTAACGTCGGCATTTTAATAATCCTGCTATAACTACTATAGCCAAAACTATTCCCGAGAGCGCCATAACGATCGTCATGTAGTAAGATGTCGATTCACTATTGTTTACCTAAAAGAAAATTGGTAGATAATATTACATTGGTATTTATGAAATAGTAGCAAAAAGTCTAGATAAAACCAAATAGAAATCACTAACCGGCACACCTTCGTGGCTCTCGGGATCATTGGGTCCAGGCAAATTTTTCTTAGATCTACTTCCTATGAGTATCTTCATATCCCCTGCTGCTGGTTGAAATATTGAGGCAGCTAAAAGGAACCGGAATGAGTCCTCGTACCCATTTAGATCACTCATCTTCTTTTTAGTAACAAAGTAAATAACTCCCGCTTTTACATCTTCGTGTGTAAAATATGTCACTTCTCTCTCCCTGGCGCTGGTCTTCTCCCCCGAACTTCTGATGATTTTTTTTATAGTCCCATATTTAGGTTTTTTTATAATCGTGTATACCGGATCGCTCGCTGTCAGTTTAGCCAGTTCATTAGCGTCCAAGCTATTAAGAGTTAATTTCGCTTTTTCCTCTTCTACTTTCAATTCTCCTAATACCATCAAAGGTTGGACGATAACCTCTATCGTGAATGGCAATGTGGAGTTGCTGTTGTGGGCGTAAGCTATAAGTTCGAAACTGTCGTTGGCCGTGGTCATATCATTCTGCATGTATATTACAATTTTGTCAATAAGATCTTTGTGTGAAAAATAAGTTACGGGGCTCCTGCCGACGTAGACCATTCCATGGAGTGGTTGACGTGTGATATTATACCACACTTTAGACTTTTTAGCGTTAGTTTCTACGTGTATTTGATCAGTAGTGACCGTCGCTACATTCGATCCTTGTTGCAGAAAGATTGGATAGAGAGAGGTAGCGTTGAGGATAACTGGTACAACATCGATTGTGAACACGGTATAAGTGGGTTTAAATTGCCCATCCCATACTCTGAAGTAAAACGTAGCCGTTTGCAGCATCCCGGAATGTTCGTATACTACAAGGCCGTTGTTGATATCCTCTTGAGAGAACTTATTGATTGAATGCGCGTCATCCATACTTTGGTTCTTTTCGAGCATTACAATTCTGCCTTGAGTGGGACCACTTATGATATCATATAAAATCCCCATTGGTTCTGTATCGGCATCTTCGGTTAATAGATCGTTTCGAGTGATTGTATAGTTTTCTCCTTGCACGACTTGTATTTGGGGCGTATCCGTTAATAACCTAAAGGGTTGGTCGTTAACCGGAACTATTGATATAGGTATTGTAACGTTACACAAAAGCACATAATCGGGCAAAAGATATATAGACATGTCTATTTTATCTTCTAAAGAGTCGGAACCATCGTGCTCATAGTTGACTACTCCTGTTTCCAACTGCGCTTGTGTAAGTGACGACATTAAAGGATTTAAGCGACCATGCGAAGGCTGTGACCACTGTGCCTCTATCTGAGGCTGCCGTACCCCCGCCTGCGTCTCTAAATAACCGATTACGTTAGTAACGTTAACAACTATTGCGACTTTATCCCCTTCTCGGACTTTGGTTTGAGGTATGTTCACATATTTTGCGAGACCACCTGATGAGACGGAGATATCTATATTGAATGTCTGATCAGTTACAGGTTTCGCGAGGGCCGCTTCTACGGTGAAAACGAAGGAATCATTCGTATACAAATCGGAGAAGGGATGGGTGTGTTCATAGTACACCATTGTATTGTTAATGTCTTCTTGAGTAAATACTTTTATTGATCTGTGGTGATTATCACCATTCAGCATGATAAGTCTTCCTAGAGTCGGCGCGCGTACAACTTTGTAAGTAATAGTTCTAGTTGGGTCAGAACATTTGGCCATTATGAAGTAATTATTAAGTGGTTCCCTCATAAGTGGGAAGACGCGGAGATTGTGTTTTCTTACCAATTTGAGGGATACGGATTTGGTCGATATGAGGAATGTAATTTTTGAAAGCTCGTGAAGGCCGTCGGTTACATTAAAGATCATTTTACCTTTAGTTCCATCTGAAAAAAAAAAGTTTGATCTGTTAGATTTAAAGTCCAGTATTCAATACCATGTACTTCATTAGGTTTTTTCTATATGATAGATTAATAATCACTCTTTAATGTTTCACTAATATGTAATTATAAATTATTTTTATTTGCCTTTGAGCTTTCGGTTAATAAAAACATCTTGAGGACACCTGAGACCATGTGTTCAACATTAGAGCTTTATTTTACAAATATAGATATAAAATAAACTAACTGGTATGTACAAAGATAACTTCGCCCTTATCGATATCGGCCTGCGTAAATCGATGAACCGGCGTGTCGAGATCTACCCTCAGAGCAATGTATCCTGACGCGATATCCACTATGCGTATGGTAACATTTTCAAGCGGTGTATCGATATCGTTCACGTCTGAAATATATTACAGAATTTATATTATATGTCACATTAGTATGTTGGTTCAGTATTAGGTCTCTGTTACGGGAAACCGTTTAGGAAGGAACCACCGCAGGACCTTTTCTTGTTTGAAGTAAGAAATCTAGTTAAATTATTTGGATAAGGAGATAACATGTTAAGTGTGTAAGTGGTGACAACAATATAGTGCAATCAATATCTATCCTTCTTTCTTATTGTTATAAGCAGACCTATCACTTACCATCAAGGGAACTTCCGGCGCGTCGTCTCGTTATTCGAAAAAGAAGTTCATGTTCCTACAACATAAGGAACGAAAGACTCAATAACCTTAAAGTTGCTACGCCATGAATTACAAAACCATATTTATGGCCATGACGTAAGGACATTTTTGAAGATCCATAGTCACAGTATATTACCAAAATAAGATCTAGTCTAGTATAAATAATAAGTTACAGTACCACTTAGTAAACCCTTTTTGAAATAATAATGATTACTAAATAGCTGTATTCGGATTTATATATACTCACATAGCTCGTTTCTCGTGAATGTGAAGGTACCACCCTCCCATACGCAAAGGCCAGTGTTAGCAGCTACTATGGGCGTCTCGTCGTTCACCGGCGCTATGCTCACGCGCATGTAGAACGGTTCACTCTCCTTTCCGCTCTCCGTTAAGGCGACCAATTTTATAGAATCCGCTGCCTCTTCGGATCCGTCATTTACATACTGCGCAGATTGGACATAGATTAAAGAATTTAGTCTCTGTAAGTTTACAAGAGACAGCAATACTAGAAATAAAGACTGTAATCATCATCGTGAACTCGACCAATTTGTTTATTGACAGATGAGGGGCTGATGGTAGCTAGTTTTTAGACAGAATAAACTTAATGTGCTGTAAGCAATATTTTAAATTATTTCTGCGTTAGACTTCACTTTAAAATTTACTTAATCTTGGTAACATTAAATAATAGTGCCAAACCCTGTTATAGGTAATGATCTCACCTGAATATTACCAGAATTTAATTTCAACACAGGTAAGAGTCCAATTTCTTGATCGCCGAAAACTATTTTTCCGTATTTCGGTTTTTCGATCACTTTATACGATACTACTTTTCCGCGGTAGTATTCTGTAACCATTTTAAATGAATCAGGTCGCAGGCTGACGGCTTCTCCCTCCACAACGGTTAAATTGACTGATGTTACATAGAAGTGTTCCGGTATAATGATGACGAACAATTCAACACCTCGCAGCCAAACAATCCCATTGGTGACATCCATTTTAATCTTGTCCTTAGTACGATTTACACCTGACTGAACGTATGTAAGTCGATTAACGTTAATAATCGATTGGTCGAACACCCGAGTATGGATCGGTTCTTCGTTATAATTTTCTAGTTCTAATACACCTGCGGTGGATGTTATTTCGAGCCAACCATAGTAAGGTCCTTCTGTTACTTGATATATAATATTTGATGGTTCGATCTGCGGATGCATGACCTGTGAAAAATTAACAGTTTCATCTGATTATTTACTATTTTGTAAGCACATTTATACCTTTTCTTGAAATTTGTGGAATTTAAAAATTGTGAAAAATACTTGACAGATTATGAAGTAAACTTACCTCTAAAACGTCTTTGGTTATGTTAACACTTGTCGATTCTTCCACTATTAGCGGCTTGATCGTTTTCACGCGCAAAGGTTCCCAATAACTGGACGGATATATTTTGATAGGATAAGTTCCTTCGCCCCATGTGTCCAGGCACATAACTTTAAACCTAAAAAAACTTTGGTTTACTCTTTAATCTTTATTCTTAATTAATTTCTATATTATCTGCCCCGCGTGTGAAGGCAAGTGTCGAAAATTCGACGAATTTAGTAGTATTACAAAGTAATAAACTTTTTATTAAAAAAAGACATTTACGAGATGCACAACAGTTGTGTTAGTTGATTAGGGACTCACCGAAAACAGTCACTAGGTATATTAGGTTCTGTGTGTTTGTAAGAGACTCTTCCAGCCACCACATCAAGCTGTGTAAAGCTGGACGCTCCCACTCCTTCTCCTACTACGGTTGACCCATGCTTTGGCTCTTGAGTCACCTCGAAACGAATGTCTTCTTCGAGACAGTTCATATTTGTGTCCACCTATCGTAAAAACGAATATATATACATACTTTAAGTGAAAATTGACAAGAAAATGTTTCAAGTATAATGTTTTTTTGTTTTACATGTTATGTGGTTAAAACAACTATAGATTACATTTGTGAGAGAAGAGTTATTAGGCTTTTATACTTTTTTATACCCAAGATGGCAAGCAGACATACGGCCCGCTTACCATCGCAAGTAATTACCATATGCTATGGACGCCTGCTGTACCAGACTCATGACAAGTACGTTGCCGACCCAGAGAAACTTTGTCAAACTTATTTGAACAACCCCGTAATGTAGTTATTTTGGATAACCTCGACAGGGAGTTCATTCCAGAGTTTTATGCTTTTTGGTAGAAAATGTCTCTAGAACAGGATCGTAAGTAAACATTGTGGTTTTAAACTATAAGCATGAATAACCTATCGAAGGCGAGAGGTGCGGTGGTAAGATATGATCTTGGATGTAATATCAAAAAGTTCTTTGGAACACATCTCATTATAAAGACGGTGAAAATTGTTCAACTTAGAGGCACGCCAGACAGAAGGGCCCTTAAGTGGCTGGGTCCACTTTAGTCTCCATCTTCAGCTTAAGCATTACAAAGAGAATTATGCATAAAGGTGGCCAGCCTCAACAAGGGAAGATTAAGCAATCACTGTTTGAACGTCCATTCGGCCTGCGTGTTTTGGAGCCAAATTGAGGGAATGAATTTGCTGTACCCTATCTTTCTTAATTTCATATTTTTGTACTTTAACTCCTATAATATATCACCGCTTACCGTCAGCAGGTAGTATCAAATCAAGTGCTAGTCAATACAATCATAAAATGAAAAAAAAAACGAACAATACCCACTTGCATATCTTTAGCAGTGATTACTACAGCCTTGCCATTTTCTACGATCGACCCATTTGTAGGATACATTCGTATAAAGGGCGGTGATGCCTGAATCTCCAAATTGCCATTAACATCAAACAGGCCGTCCGAAATCCAAAACGCCATCTTGCCATATTCTTTCCCTTCGTGTTTGAATAGTACTAAATTCTTATTTATATCGTCCTGCGAGAACTGTGCTATTTGCTCAGTGGGGTTATCAGCTCGAAATACACCACCGTTCGGGGGGTCCTTTGTGTACCTTTGCACTGTGTAAATAATATCAGATGGTCTCGTATCTAAGTCTGCATCTGTATAACTAAGATCCCGTGCAGTAATAAGCCGGGCACCGCCGTGTACAATGTGGAAAACTTTTTCATTGGCTCTCACGGGGCTGTTATCGTTCTTTAGTATAATATCTATGTGGAATACTCCAACGTATTGAAAGTCTTCGGGTTCAGGACTTAAAGCCATGAAGTGGAACGAGTCGTGTCTGCTTTCGGAATCATCATGCGCATAATACACGCGGTCGGAGTTAAGTTCTTGTAGGGTGAAGTATGTTGTATTGTCTCTGATTACTTTCAGATTGTCATTGATTACTTCAATCTTTCCGTGTCTCGGCAGATGTGTTATATTGAACACCAGATTAGTAACCGTATCCGTTCTGAAGTTTAAATGGCTAGCTGGTATAGCCATTCTGGAGCCTTCCATCACCTGTAAGCGTTCTAGCGTCGTGTGAACTCTCGAAGGTGAATGGTCGGAAATAATATAGCTTGGAGTATGTCGGATCGTCATTACTCCTGTAACATTTTCGCATTCAGAAGCTCCTACTACAAAAGCGAATTCATCGTGGATATGAGAATATGCTCTTCTGTGTAATCTGTACCATAAATGATCCGTGTCTATATCAAGTTGTGTGAACGTTCCATATGACTGTAAATGATGTTTTCCCGACGAAAGATGTAGTATTCCATATTTCGGTGGTTTAAGTATAGTGTATACGATCCGATCCCCCGGTAAAACGAGCGGTCTCGTTTGGAAACGTAAATGCAGGGACGATATGAACGCTTCCCTGGTGTTATTTAGAATCAATTCCTCGTTCGTAGATTGGTAAAGTTCAAGTTTAATAAAAGTCAGACGAAAATCGTAAAGAATGTTCGTTCGAATAGTCCCAACAGATGCTTTGAACTGTAAAGTAAAAAAAAAATAATTATTTTCTTTATCTACAATGGGTCAACACTAGACCTCAATTATACAGAGTGTTAAGTAACAATGAAAACGTCGATGATGAATATGTTTGTCAACAAGAAACCGCCTGTTACTAAGCAAGCCGTTAGCCACTGTGCCGCCCCATAGGCAGTAAAACTTCTCTGAATAATGTAACATTTTTTTGGAATGTGGTTTAGCTTCCATACCTTAAACTCATCATATAACGGGTTGCCTAAAAGATGCATGTATCGTACGCGACCAAAGCTGACCATCTCACTGGTGAATGAATCCACTGTCTGCCAAGTACTGTCCAACACCCTCAACCTTTCCACCACACCGAACTGGGGTGGTTTTACGATGTCATATCTGTGTTAAAGAAATGCAAGTTAGAAAACTTTAAAACAATCACACTTATCGTTAGTAATTGTCTTCTACACAAATAAGGCTTTTAAATTTGTAAAATATACAAATCAATAAACACAAGGCCTGTATATTAAAAACACTCACCGAACTTGTGCATTGCTCTCTTCTGCGTTGGTAGCGAATGTTAGGTTATCAGCGCTGATTATTGCGTAGGAGTTATGAACGAGTTGCAGACCTGTATTGTTCACGAGCCGCACCTGAAGAGGCACTATAGAGATACGTAGCACGATAGGACCACTAGTCTCTATACCGTCAGAAACCTGCATAAAATATGAAATAAATTTAAAGGGCTATCATTAGATTAAAGACCTAAGTTGAATTAAATATTCTTAAAAAAAAAACTGGACATATTTCTTCAAGATTTAACTGTAACCGAGTAGTTTGAAGCAAAAACTATAAAATATAATATATCGACAGCATCATCAGGCATTATAAATTCACTATTGGACTTAAAGCTTTCCCTAAGATCTCTACCAACTTCGCGACCAACACCTGAAGTGATGACTTTTGACCACTTTTCTTCTAAGAAGACCTCCACAATAATTTATCAATGCCAAATTAATAAATTATTTTAAATTTATAAACAAGTGGCAATATCAATAATGTCTGTCATCTTTTTTCTATACAATTTATAAAAAAAAAATATTCTCACCTGCAAAGTCAACCTCAATGAGGTCTTATTGAGTTGTTTATCATTGCCAGAGCTGTGGACGTAAGAAATGATACCAGCATTGATATCTTGCTGAGTGAATGAATCTACCGGTTGTCCAGACATCTCAATATGACCGCTATAACAAATTATTGTTTAAATAGTATTTAAAATTAAGCTATACTGCTCACATTCTGTAAAGAAAGGGTGAAGTTCAATATACTATAAAAATTTACTACATAAATAGAGGATATACAAGGTGAAAGGTAAAAGGTGTAAAAGATCTGGAGGAGCTAAAGTATAGCCCGTATACGTATGAAATACTTTATCCGAAAACGATACTTCTGGAGTTATTAATTTTTTATTAGCTATTAACAATTTGATATTTTATTTGGTTACTTGGTTTTATTATAAGTGTTTTTTTTTCTAAATTTTAGAACCTTTATGCAATTTCTTATACCTTGTCGGATAGGTATTGAAGTCAGCCACTTAATTATGTGCTTTATACGTATTTTTTATAAATACAATTTTATTTTAAGATTAAATAAAAATGTAAGTACAGACACCTTATTTATTGCTGTCAAAATTTTCAAAGAAGCTAATTTAAAAGTTTTAGCCTCTAAGCAATGATTAACAATTTAATTTAATAAAACAATGATTAAACAATAATTATTACATTAAAATTTGAGTAGAAATAAGTAAGAAATGAAATGATTGAATTTTTTCCTAGAATATCGGGAATATTTTGAAAATTATTTAAAAAATTAATAACTCCAGAACCTTTGTTTATGGATGGGGTATTCCATACATAGATAGATAGGATACGAGCTATACTTTAGCTCCTCCAGATCTTTTACACCTATTACCTTTTACTCTGTATATGCATTTTAATTTCATCGTTTAGATATTTAATTTGTACAGTAGTGAGCAAATATTACTGTGATACGTATCGAACGGCACTAGAAGGTAGTGAAATTATTAGAGTTTCGGGACATAACATCTCGTAAATGACAGCAATGTGCGCATCCTAACCAGAGAGGCAAGCATCACTTTCTATAAGATGAACTTGTAACTCGTAGCAACTACATTTTTTATTGAATTATAAACATATATGTTATTTGGTGTAAATTAGTAATTTTTTTTTTCAAAAGTCGTTATAATTTTAAGTAGGAGTTGACTAGTGATAATACCTATTAGCCTCGTTCTTGCTATGCGAAATGGTGTATAACAAATCTTCCGGCGCAGTGTCTGGGTCCTCAGCTTTAAGAATGTCGGACGTTATCACCTTCCGAGTTCCCTGCATAATATTTACAATACATGTATTTCATATTCAATAATAACGATTTAATGAAAAAGTTATAACGTCCTTTCAACATAACAATCGATAAATTCTGTCATATTGACTTACGCTTAATAAAGTACTAAAATAAGAGTCAAATAGACCAATCCGTAATTGTTTTATCTTAATTACGGTAATTTGGAAGAAAACCTTATTTGAAATTTAATATTTAATACAATAACTATTATATTATTAAATAACTGTCCTTTTTAATATCAATAATAACTTTCCATAAGCTTTAGGTACAGTACAAATACAGTAATTATTTTTGTACATCATTATCATCAGATGATAGATATCCTCTGCTGCATATAGGTCTCCTCTGTAGATCTCTACACAGGTCGGTCGTAGGCTGACCGCATCTAGGCGTTTCCTGAGACCATTATCAAATCGTCCATCTACTTTGTTACACTTAAAAATTCTGTGTATATGTGAGCACACGATAATTTAAAACTGTTAGAAATATCAGATAGTTTTTTTTTCATTCAACACTATGTCCAGATACATATATCACATCATTATAATAATCTTATTATAATTACATAATAATGATATATCACATAATTATAATGATCTTTTCATAAAAATTATTACTTTAGTATTAAAACGGAAGGCGCAAAACAATTTAAAAATGTTGAGAAAGTCATCATTGGAGGCTGCAAAGACGCTAGTAGCTGTTGTACTTATATTTGTTGTATTTTATATTATTTTTTTATTTGTTAAAATATTCTATTTTCATATTAGGTATTATGAGGACTGTAGGATCGTTACTACATTCCTTACGAAAAAGTTACTTATACTGTTAATTAACAACATGCTTATATAAATTTATAAATTTCTACAAGGTTTGGATCCATATAATAAAATTGATCAGAATGCATAAAAACACTGCTAACATTAAAAATTATGCTTACTGTTAAACGAAACTAAAGCCTAAATTAAAGTTAAATCCATGCATATTACTGTAACAGTTAGATATATAAACATTTCAAATTTAAATCAAAGTAAATAAAGAATACTAAACCAAAAAAATATTATATGAATATTTTGCAAATATCTGCATAATTTAAAAGTTGACAGAGTATGGAGAACAGTTAATTATCTGGCTGTAGTTACTAACCAGTATTTATAATACTTTAATCAGGATTTTGAAGTTGTTGTACATTTATATATATATACATTAATTTTTAATTATACCAATCGAATGATACAACTAATTGTATTAAGGCTAACTTCTTCAGTTAGCTCTTGGTATCAAATACCAAGCTTAATTAATGTCAGATTAAATATCATCGAATTTAAAATATTTATGAAATAAAAGTAACAAAATATAAAATAAATACTCACTTAATGTTAATTAATGGTTAAATGCAGTTATTCAGTGGGCTTGTGACAAACAAAGCATGCAACTACGCAAAGCAACCCAAAAAAACTAATTGAATCGCTTTCAAAACTGAAAATAAAAAAGGTACAAAAACATGAGCAAAAAAAATCCTAAACAGAAAGGATGAACAAAACAGTTTACAATTTAATTAAAGATTATTCATTAATTTTCAATTTCATTTTTATGACGTTAAACAGTACTAATGTTTTCTCTACAGAGCCTCAAAACCTCTCTCAAGGATAATCAAGGCCATTAATGTACCATACCAGCCAAGTACAGGTTCTTTATATTTTAAATATCCACAAAATTTGCTGTTGGAACATGTCTGTCTTCTCAAAATGTTTTACTTCGTCGGAAACTGACGATCAGCGAGGTTAGAACTCGAGCCTCTTTTAGAAATATAAAGCGTACGACTTACACCTCACGCCTTATGAACCAAACACTAAGCTATCACATATTCTCAATTTACAAATTTATATGCAATAGAGTTAGAATTATTTATAAATTTACTATATTTCTGTAAAACTACAAAAGGGATGATGATGAAGTAATAAATACCTGTGTGAGCCTCAACACTTTTCCTGGCGGTAAAATCAGTACAGGTGCATCGTTAACCGGCGTAACATTAACGTGTAGTGCGAAAGCGTTTCGACCCTGCAGGTAACTGGGCAGTGTGAATCGCGATTCCGGTATCAGCTCCATTTCCAGAACTATAGCATCCTGGTGATTCTCAGAACCATCATGGACATACCGCACCTAAAAGTTTATCCAACACATTATTACTTACTGAATCAAGAGTTTTTATCTAACATCGGTAGCAATAAGAATGTGGCACTGGTTAAGTTAATGAAACTCTATCGTGCTTCTAGCATTAAGACAATTAGTCTCATTACTACAGTAATTTCACTAGTTACATCTTCACTAAATATATTCATACAACTATTAGTGTAAATAACAGCTGCGGTGGTCCTAGATGATCTCCATTACAGAAGTGCCACCACTAAAAGCTCAGGCTTTTATAAAAGATTATAAAGTTTGACGAATAACCAACACAATATATATTAAATTAATTATTCATTATTATAATCAGGATATAAAATATAGTTAAAAAGGTTATAATAAAGATATAGATAACCTTATCTCTTGACAGATCCATGAGAGTAAAGAACTGTTTAGGTTTTCCTTCAGTGTCAATGTAATTAGCATATTGTGGCAAATTTCTCTGCAGCGACAAATCAACTGCGATCCGCCCATGCATCGGCGATTGTGCAACATGTAGTACAACACCTGAAGGTCTCACTCCATACTTATGGTGATCCAGTACAACATCGATGTTTTGCGTCGTAATTACCGCCACACCACCCTCTTGTACAGTCAATGGATAAAGCGATACGAGTTCTAGATCACTGCTTGATTTTGAAAATACCTAAATTATAAACAAAGTGAATGTTAAAATAATGTAATACATTACTTTATAATTACTGAAACAATAGCTAATTGATAATGATTCATCAGAGTACGGAGAAACAGGAAATAATATTCTTTTATTCGCGAGTCTATAAGATAAGCAAGGTGTTCATATGTTCACTTCCATCCCATTATAAAAATTACGTTAATTAGGATGTAATACATTGCACCACATTATGCTCGTCATCTTATGAAATAAGATGTCTTGTTATCAGTAACTTCAAGTAAGGGAAATCTGTCACCAGTAAAAACAGACAGTATATTATAAAATCTTGGCGATATGCTTAGGAACAGATAAATAAATATAAAATATTCGAAGAGTTATCCAATTGAAATATTCATTTTCAAAGTCACCTTATATTTTTCGGCGTAATCAGGATTGATGCAGAGTTCGGAGTTACATTTGCACGTAAAATGGTCTAAGCCATGCTGATCGCAAATTGCACTAGGTAAGCATGGCGGGTTTCCAGGGTTGGCATGGCACGGATACCACCACACACATTTAGGGCTGACTCCGTAAGTCACAACCGCATTAGGTAAACCATACAGCTTATCGTCAACTTCAATCGGTTTGAGGCAACCCTGTAAAAAGAAGCAGATGTACGGAAATAACGAATTCTGCTGGAATATATTTTCATTATAGTAATTGTTAATATAAATTTTTTTATCCTACCATAATACTTAAATCAGCAGCTTTGATTCCTCTAGCAAAAGCACGTTGACGTTTCTCATTCTCTATTCCCCCCAGGTAGAAAGAATCTGAGAGATCTAGATATCGCGTACCTCCACTCTCAATACGTGTGCTCATCGCTATATTGTCCACTGACAGCTGGAATAATTAATCATATTTAGAGTTATTTATTAATTAAGCCTGCTTTAGGGATTTTATGCGACATTTTACTGTAGTTACAATTAATGTCTATTAGGTTGGGGAAAAAGTTTCTTCGCATTTTTTAAAAAAAATTCAAAACATATTTTAATAGAGTTTATTTATATTTAACTAAAGTATGTAGGTACCATTTTGTTTGGTAACTTTTTGCTATCTTGTAGGTAGGGACATGATCCCATTGCTATAACAATTTTGGGATCTCTGATCGAAATACCGCGACAAGTGGTTTTGGCGTGACGTTAACCTGACACTGCCTAAAGAATTCTGAAGAGACCGAAACAGGTGGCAAACTGAAGGTACAAGGTCAGGACTATACGACAGATGCATTAACACCTCCTAGCCAAACTCTCTTACTTTTTGCTGAGTAGCTAAATATGTGTGAGGGCTAGCGTTGTCATGATGAAAAACCACACTCCTTCTGTTCATTAATTTCGGCCGTTTCTCTCAACTTCTTGCTTTAATCTCATCAGTTGTTCGCAGTAAAGTTCAGAATCGACGGTACTGCCTGGTGGTAACGGCTCATAAAGAATAATGTCCTTCCAATCTCACCACACACAGCATTCCGCACAACCCGGGTTTCGCCACAGGCCTGACCGGCCTTTGAACACGGCCTTTTTCGCACGTTCTTGTCGTACGTGATCCACATTTCATCACCAGTTCAGCTTCTTCAAAAATGGTTCGGTTTCATTACGTCGTAATAAAGAATCACAAACGAGTATACGGTTCATTATTATTTATCAGTATATCAGTATTTTCAGGTGCTGAGCTCTCTTTCAGATCATGAGGTACCCAAATATCGAGCTTTTTTGTATACCCAGTTTTTTTCAAATGCGTCAAAACTGTTTTATGGTCAATTCCCAGTTCTTCAGCTACGTCGTAACTACTGATATGCCGATCTTGCTGCATTTTTTCAGAAATGGCATCCATTTTATCCGTAGTAGTGCGACCAGAGCGATGTGCATCTTTCACATGAACAATTTTTGATTGAAAACGCTTAAACCAAATTTGTGCTACTCTCACAGACACTGCACTAGCTCCATAAACATCGCAAATTTTTTTCGCGGCTTGCGTTGCATTTTTACCCTTTTTGTAGTAAAATTTTAAAATGTATCGAATTTCTTCATTAGAATCACTCATTTTGACAGTACGAAAAACAAATAAAAATCACAGATTTTCCTAATTTGAATTTGGAAGTATGTTCTTTAAAGTTTAAACTTTCAATGATACCAAAACTAGCCAGATACAAATAGTATAGCTATATATAAAGAGATTTTATTATAAGTTCATACATACTATAATGCGATAAGACTTTTTCCTCAACCTAATATGTAAATAATAGCCTATAATAATTCTTGTAACATTCACAATCAAACATATCTTAAGATTCCATAACCATTTTTGCTACCAAACAATAATACAAAAAATTTTATAGTAATAATATAAAGTTATATTTATTGATAAGCATAAATAATAGCAAAAATAAGTTGCACAAAATATTAAGTTGTATTACAATGAAAGGTTTTTCAAATGAGACTCATAAAAGTATTATAAGGTTATGTATTATGCAGGGTTTATGTTCACCTAATATGAACGTGGCAGTAGTTTAAAGGTGAAATACACTACGCACGTTGTGCCTTTTGCCTTAAATCATAAGACATTAAGTCTCGTTACCCTTGTAAACTTATTATCAACAACACTGTTCAAATAAGAGTAATGTATGCATATTTGCATTAATAATGTTTGTATGTTTTGCGGCAGGAGTAGATGCTTCAGTGTTACTTATATAGAGTATTTCCAGTAAGGGAAATTCATGACCAATAAACTATATCAATTATCACCAGCATGGATACCTATACCAATCGCCAAGCAACGTTGAAATTTGTTATGAAGTGTCTTAACACAAAAATAATATTTATTCAAATAGTTGCATGATCAATAAGTAAATATAAAGTCATTTAAGTAAATTTATACCAAAATTAGAGACAGTGTACAAAAACATGAAGCCATGCTAAGAATTGGTTGGACTGGCCAATGATAAGTAATGGACAACAATTGGTTTAAATGATAGTGATGTTAGGACTTATATATATACACATAAATTTTCATTAAAATTTAGACAATATTAGATTCTATAATTTCAATAATTTGATAAAGACTGAACAAATAACTATAGTTTTAACATTATAAACTTGGATTATATGGCATGGCTGAATTGCCTTAAATTTCAATGAAATATTTTATTTATTTACATACAGGTTCACTAGATTATTTTGTTTAAAAATATATCAAAACTTATTAAACATACTAAGAAAACATACAAATCATTTAATGAACACTTGGTAAATACAATCATCTTTATATTTAAACTTTGATACTAAATAAAAAGAGGTTATGATTTAATTGTTAAACACAGGTTATTACTTTGGCAGATATCATTATAATATAAAAAAATGTAATGAAATTAGCAAGAGCAGCAGAAGTGCAGGGTATTTTAAAAAACAGTAAATATAGCAAAAATCGATATTTTATATGACTTCAAACAAAACGCTAGCACACCCTACTCACTTGAAACATAATAAATTCTTTGATTAATACTTTTGCACATAATACTAAATTCACCGTGTTGGAAATCTTATTCATCGCAAAACATAATCGCTAGCAGAAATATTACCTCAATAAGTGAAGGGTTGAAAAGTAAGTGCATTTTGTGCCACTGGCCATCATTAACCCTAACACTGTGAACAATTTGGCCTTTTGCCATCTTGACGCGAACCATACCATCCAAGATTTCCACTGCAAGGAAATCTGAGCCACGACCGCCACCAGAATTATAAAGCAGTATGGCATTTGTGGTTATTGTTTTGAACTCAATCTGCCACCTTAAAACCAATAATTCTTTCCATTACTTTTTGTCATTATGAAAACAAAAATAATTATTGTCAAGGTGGGCCAAGCATCTGGCAAAGGTTGAAGGAAACCCTTTGTTTCAATATCACCTGATCAGTCAATTGAATATCATGATAAAGATATAAACACAAAAAAACAATAATTAATATGCTTAAACTAATTGCAAGTATAAAATTATTCCATTATATAAAATATATAAGATGTATTTACCGTCCTCCAGCTCTGGAATTGATTCTAGGTAAAATTAAATAAGCTCCTTCATCAACAAAACTTATATCAGAATTTACATCAGCATCAAATTCTGGAGCGCAGTTCCAAGTAACCCCTTCTACATGCACAGAACCACTTCGACTACGAGCTTTATCTATAATTTTCACCCCATTATAGTAGACCTGAATTAATAAATATAATAGCTAGTTAATACGGTTATAAGTGAAAGCAATCTTCTAAAAAGGGCAATGATTATTCATCATCATCATTATCATCAGCCGATAGATGTCCACCGCTGGACATAGACCGCGCGCAAATATTACCACATTGGTTGGGTAGGAATTTATATGTGGGGATTTGGGCCAATTCCGAACGTTCTTGCCCAATGCGGGTGGGTGGGAGACAGAACCTTGTTTGTGAATAGCAGGTTGTAACACAAGCAAGTAACATTGGCTTGGATCAAATGAGTTGTTGTGTGGGAATCCTTACAACCCCAGGGTGATTAATGGGGTTATAAATATTAGATATACAAACGGCCCACTTAATGTATCAAATATTTGAATTCATTTATTCAATCAATTTAGATTAAATTATTTTTTGTTATCACATCTGAGAATTTTTAAAAAATTTTTACCTAGGCATATAAATATCAGACAGTATTTAAAAGGAATTATAATAGAAGTATTACCAAAATATTATCAGTATACAATCTTAGGTTAAATAATAACAATAAATTACATACATCTTCCATACAGCCGCGGAAATTTTCCATGTGACCAAGGAACAATTCTGAGAAATCTCCCTGTCCACCGAGAAATATACCAAAGTGTATATTTAACTCGAAAAACCTTCCAGGCAGTCGCTTTTTTACAGTGCTGTCATCCACCTTTAAAGTAATTATTGAGGACCAGTGAACTAATAATTAATATGTATATTAGTAATTGATACAGCATACTAGGAGGAATCAAAAAGTAGTGAGAATGAGATAAAATATAATGACTATTGATAACTTAATAATTTATTTTTCTACATAGTCACAGAGTATTTCCACAGCTACAATCCCTTTAAAAAAAAGTTTTGTCTTGATCCTGCAAAAAACTCTCCATGGGCACCCATCACCTCATTATCGTCTTCATACCTGTTCCCCTTAAGTGTTCTTTCAATTTGGGGAACAGATAAAAATCACTAGGGGCCAGATCTGGTAAATAAGAGGGGAGGTCAACCAATTCAAAGCCAGCTTGCTGAATGGCAGCCATCGCAAGTGCAGACCTGTGCGCAGGTACTTTGTCATAATGAAACAGCACTCCCCTTCAAAATTTTCCTCTCCTTTTTTCTTTGATGGTATTCCTTGACTTAAGAATTAAAGGTGCATAATATTGGCCTGTAATAGTGGTTCCACACTCCAGGTAATCTCAACAATATCCCTTCCGAGTCCCAAAATATTGAGGCCATAACCTTGCCAGGAAATGCTACAGCACGAAACTCCTTCGGGGTTGGTGATGATGGCCATTTCCATTGCGAAGATTACTGTTTTGTCTCGGGATCAAAATGATCGACCCATGTTTCGTCCATTGTTACAAAACGAGACAACTTTGGAATCTTCTTGAAACCTGTCTAACAATATCTTCGAAATGTCAAGTCAATTTTACTTTGCCTCTAAATCGCAATGGATGCATGCATTGTTAATTTTTTTTAAACAAAGGTATTTAATAACAGCTCGCACTTCGTTTTTCACCATTTTTGGGAACACATTCCCACACAAAGCAAACAAATGACTATATTCAGAAAAAAACAAAAGGTATTGGAGATATTTTTCTATATTAATATTACAACTATGTATCTGAACTACACCAGTATTTTTTTTTCTTACCAAGGAGTATATATATCATTCTCGCTACTTTTTGAACCCTCCTTGTAGTTCATTTATACTTTCAGCTAAGAAGTTTTTTTTTTTTCTCTGGTTTGACACCAAATAGAATACAAACAAAGATATATATTACTATAGTACAACATGTACCTTCATAGTGAGATTTGCTTCTCTTCTAATTATACTAACATAATGCCAGTGTGTGTCATTCAGGTGAATTCCTTTTGGTGATGAAAGCTCACTTTCACCTGCACCAAGATTAATGTGAAGTTTCAGACGTCCACTCTCCAAACGAATCTAAAATATAACCATAGGAAAAATTTGTTGTAGACTACATATTTCTATACATGTAAAATATAATATTGCTTTGACAATAGTATTATTTTAAGAAGCACACTCATCAAAGTTTTGTTATTGTAATTAGTCTAACTAACCACATGAAATTGAATTGTACTGACAATAGCCAGAAGTGTTACTTTCAGCATAAATAACAACAAAACATTCTAATAAAAAGCAAAAGTGAGCAAATATATAGGAAAATCAGATGATGGTAAGAATGTGCACACTAATAATATGGACTGCATCTTCAGATTACAAACGATTAAGCTCTTTACTTGGATAGTTTAATTTATTAAACTTATCTCCTTATAAAATCTTTCTTACTTACCATACAATAATCAGTTTTTCCAGCAGCCAAAAGAAGTAATGCATCAGATAGATGAGTACGAAATTTAATGCTTATATCTGTAGCTCCTTTAGCTTCTTGGAGTGGGTAGGATATGTAACTAGCTCCATAAAAAGATGCTGTTAAAATTAAAAAGAAATTACTGATGAATGTTTGTTTCATATAAAGTTTTATATTATACAAAATAGCTATAACAAATAAAAATTTGAATTAATGTAACCAAATACTATTATTATCAATAATATATACTAACCTTTATCATAAGCAAGACCAAAAGTGAAAAGTGACATAATTAAAAATAGCTCCATTTTTAATTAATTTGCTACAAGTTGCATGTACATGGCATGTGACTAAAACACCAAAAGACTATAATTTTCTGCTAATTGGAGGTTTCCATGTGTCCATTTAAACATTAAGGTTTGAGCGAGTGTAGACATCTTAATAAAAACAGTTAAGTCGACAGGTGTGGCGTCTCACTAAGTTTTTATAAGTCCATAAGATATTTACTTGAAAATCTTGTAGTTTTTACGTAGGATTTAACGACGTATTGTTACTAAAGAAAAAAGTAAAAAAAAGTGCTACGACAGCTGCACGGAGAACAATACATATTAAAAATAACAATATCCAGCTTTAACTAATAACCCTGATTGACACTGACTGTCATGGCGAGATCATTTAGTGCATTTAGTTGAATTGTTATACAACTTATTTTGGTGGTTATCTATAATATTACTGCTGAGAATACCTCAAATATGCTGTTAAAATTAGTGGGATTATAAGAAACCACTCGTATCGATAGATGGCACTGTGGTTAAAAATTTTAAATCTGAATTTATGTAGTTGAACAAATTTTTTGGATTGTGACACGTGATCGTTTCGATTTTGGATTATCTACATTAATAGTACAATTTTGCCAACATCTTAGTTTTTTCTGGACAATGTGATTGACCCGGCAAATTCATTTTGAACTCTGATGATACTGCTTTTTTGCATTGATCCTCACATGATAATCCGTTTCAACTTGCAAAAATTTTAAAATGTTTGTTAAAAGATGTTACTACCTACAATTTGACAAATAACAGATTGTTAAGATTTTGCTTACAATTTTTAATCAATATACATAGCAACATATATAATACTCTTGAAACTATTTATTACTCAGGAGCCCCCCTTACTTGTGGCTTGAATTCCGACGCCTCCGGAAAGACTGACGCCATGCTGTGCAAGCGTCCCTTCCGCGGGGCCATATTTTAAACGGCGCCAATTTACAATTAACAAAATTAATGATACCGATATTTATTTAATACAATATATTTTATTATTTTTTGATGACGCTAAAAGACGACATTCCTGTTAACGAAATGTCCCTAATCCGCTTCGGCTATTCTAGTGGTTTTCACATTTAAATTCCTAAATATTCTAATCAAAAAAATCACATATTTGAATTCTGTTAATTAATGATATAACATGATTTACGTTGAATAATTAAGTATCAAAAAAAAGTATTATGAGTGCCTATATGCGCAATATAAATAACTAAAAATAGATTTTTTTTTACGTTTCTAAAACTATAAAATCAACTCATAATTTTGAAATAATAACAAATTTATACTTCTTGTAAAGGTTGGAAAGATTATACACCTATTGATAAAGCTTTATGATATAAGTTAATAGGTAATGTTTTTATTTAAGTATTATTAGGTATGATGGTGTTTTCAGTCCCTCATTCAGTTGGCTTGAAAAAAAAATCCTTCGTCGTAGGTATATATTTGTGGAGTTCAGCTTTTCCTGTAATTATTTTAGGAAAAGAACGCCCTGTTCAGAAAACCCTGCAAAATTTATATTAATATTAAACCAAACGTTAAGTACATAAGAAATTTAACGCCATTAAGAGTATAATTGTGCATGACAGCATAAAACAGATATGAATGCTTAGCGTCATTACTATAGCTTCCGAAACATTTTGTACAATTCCACAAAAATAATTCTCATTAAAACATAAATAATCCTTTTACTGGATTACTCCGACGTAATTTATATTAATGTTACTAACGCGCTTCTAAGCAAATCGGCACGTCTTCAAAACAATTACATCCGTTTCATCTTCAGCATAGGTAAGTACGACCACGTCTCATCCTACCTAAATGGCTGCCTCTGTGCAATCGCAGTGCTTTCGAACAATGTGTTTAATCCATTTTCCCCTGAATACATGGAATAAAATTTCAGTATCAGGTAATTCTCATGAGCGATGTCTCCGTTTTACGGATGGACGGACTCTTCACAGCATGTTCCTTTCCTGTTATACAGCCTTCCTATATAACTTATTTCCTTCTCAATCAAAAAGTTTTGCAGCTGCTTGCTGCCAAACATTCGCGAAGTCCGAGGTAAGCATTATTTCAGCAACAATTTAAGCTTAAGCTCTGGTAGTAGTAGTACCTTATTTTGAACAAATCCAAGTTTACAGTGTTCTGGTTCCAAATTTAAATACATGTCTTCTCATTTGTATTTCCTTCTTTAGTTTATGTCTATTCATGTATGTGGGAACGGAACGTAACTGTTTAGACGGACAGGTAGGAAGTGTCCGAAAAGGAAAAAGAACGGTCAAGATGGACGAACATAAGAAGTGACAAAAAGACTGTTGTAACGATGATTAAATTAAAATAGTTTATTAATATTTCTTCAAGAACCTTTAATTAAAATACCACATCCCATATGTATATGATTTTTCAGATAAGTAACTTTTAATTGTTTATATTCATGTTTGTACTTATACTATCAGCAATATTTTACATAGCTGTCTTGTCACGTTCCTGAAGGTTGATTGGCAGGATACCTTTTTCAAATTAAAGTTTGACGGTCAGATTAAGAGAACTAATCCAATCTTTAGTATTTAGGCTGATGGTACTTAAGCCCACTCCACTGATTCATATAGTTTAACCATTTTTTACGTTGTCTATGCAGAGCATGTATTCCAGGAATAGTTATAACCACATTAGCAGAAATAGTCATACACAAGTAGCATGTTTCAATCGTAAGTTTTAAAACGGTGATCGCCACATTTTAAGTGGTATATTTCATTTGATATCTTTAAAACGTTGATCACCACACTTCAAGTAGCATATTCACTTATTATTAGAAAAAACTGATCACCACAATTAAAGTGGTATATTTTACTGAAATTATTGAAATTTGTTATTTCATTAATTTATGTGATAATTTAAAAATATTTCTCGGGTATTCCCATTCAATAACTGAAATAAACAATTAATAACAGGCGCGGCCGGCGGAACTAATTACACAATTCGCTCTAGTCTGCTCCGAGATATAATACATTAGGATCGAATATTTTCAGCTACGATTTAATAAGATACTTGAAGATAATTTTAATTGACAAATAATTGTGGCAATGCGACTATTCGATAGCATGACCTTCATCATTACTGGATTTACAAGAATCTAAATGGTTACTGCCATCGCTTTTCTAATTAAGTATAAAAGTAATTAATCTTTTTAGAGCTCCTGCAGAGTAAATATCTCTGCCGAGCTTCTCTAATACGAAATTGATCATCGCAACTATATGGTTCTTTAAGACACCCTGGTCGAATATTTATTATTGCTACGTATATCGATAACCTGTCTTATCACTACATGATACCAGACGCTGTGGTAATCAGATAGCAGACGACTATGGTTAAACACTTACAGCAACTGATAAATAGAATAATAGTATCATCATCATCAGCCGATAGACATACACTGCTGGACATAGGCCTTCTCCAAAAATCTCCACATAAGAAATAAGAGTATACAGAGGATTACGAGTCGAACTTTGAAACATTTTTCACAGAAATACTTATTAAAATATTATCTTTGCATACGTCGGCTTACAAAGGTCGTATTACTTTTTTAGGGTATTATCTCGGGTACCCGGAATGACTTTTAAATTAAATACATTAATGTAGTCGACATTATCCAAACATTTAAATCTTCCAATATAAACAAAATGTATGGTATGGTTATAAAACCAATCCCAAAAGTTATATATCTATAGCTCTACTACCATCTCCAAATTAAGTTTTTGACAAAAATTATTACTTAATCAAGTCCCAGTTTATTTCAATAAAACATTTTTCAGACTGAGCAATATGGTATTAGCAGACGTAGGTTAACTACAGACGCGTGTGTAGCGCTCCATAAATATAATTTTGACATATAGGATAAATCGCAAAATGCAATTAGTATGTCCTGCGATTTGTCCAAGAGCGTCGGTTGAATAAACGAACATTTTTAAATAAACTGAAGTTACATGATACAAAAGGCACATCTCTGGATCTTAGTGCTAATTGGTGATTTTCGTTCAATGTATTTCTTTTGGTTGGGGCTACAGTAATACGCCCGAAGATAATTGCGGATATTGCATCGTCAGTTCACGTTGTTGAGACTTCACTGAACTTTGTTAACATAACTATCCCATTCGCATTCATCCACACCATGATTAAAACTTGTTAGCGATTATAAAATAATTCAGTTATACTTCCCAAGTTGTCCATTCACCAGAGGTGTAGCTATTGTGTATAAAATATGCATAGAACTCTACGAAAATTTTCGATATAAAACTAGTACCTTTCTCAGCTACACTGTCTTCTTGGCCACTAATCATGAAGAGTATACCTGTTAGAAATTTTGTAGTGCTTTTACTTTGTACGTTCTAAACTGCTTAAATAATAAAAGATGTGCTAACGCTATCTATAACACCCAACAGGTAATATTTATCGCATTTTCTTCTAACAACTGGTCCCAGGTGATACACGAGCAGCGTCCACGCTGCTTTTAATTTATAGGTCGGAATGTTTCCTTGGGTATTAGATATTAATTATTTAACGTGGTTTTATTTAAAGCTCGGTAGTCAACAGATAGACGACGTACGTCATTGTTCTTCTTGACTGGTACTATGCGACTGACATAAGATAAATCATACTCCTGAGTTCTGTATCATCTAATTTCCCTTATGATGTCCTTAATGCGTACATTGAGTCTGTCGTTAAAAGATAATCTTTATGGCTTATACATTATCCAGTAGGATTATTATCAACTAGTATCTGCATGTCTGTAACATTTATTGTACCAAATTAGAGTTCTATGTTTAAGAAATGAATACATGATAATTAGTTAACCAATAATAAATGTACACAATGTTGAATCATATATTTATTGCACAATATACATAGCAAAGCACCAAATAATAACTTTCTGAAACGTTAGTTGAGTACATTATCATTCACAATTCGTAATTCAAACATTATATTTTAAATACCATGGGGTCGAACCCGATAAAACAGTTTTTTTGCGTCGCCAAATTTTTTGATAACTATCATCGACATTGGACTCAGAGCTCGAGGAACTGGCTTCCACGAGCAAAAGAAAAAAGAAAATTAGAAATAAATCTCAAAAACACAATACCACAAAATAAAAATTACATTGAACACGCATAGACATAAACCTAAACATATACATATATAAGTAGAAAAAATAAGGTGTAAATAAGGATGGAGAATGGGGAGACAATATTGGATGAAGAAGGATTGAATAGGTGACTAACGGTGATGCGACACGGTGACTTTTTTTTTTTTTTTTTTTTATTAACGTGTGTAACAAAATGCTAACGGATTGCACACCCCGTACCAATACTGGGCCGGTAGTGGGGTAGTGTCGGACTCCAACCGACTAAAAAGCTTCACACGGTATTCCATCTCTTCCGAAAAGAATGCACGAGGGTCACGGGATAACGCTCTGGGCAGTTTTCCGCAACCCCCGTTCGGTGCCCGGATCGAACGGGCCCGCCTCGGGGGGGGATGTGAAGCATCCCTCCCAATTGACAAGATCCCTAAATTATCCCTAAACGGCAACGCGTCAGAATACGAGACGCGTCGCCAGATACGCCCCAGGAACCCTTTCCAAGGGGGGCGCCGGACCGACGGCCCTTGTCGATCGCGACGCCAGGTTCCTCTGCCTAAGGAGGCAAGCGGCGGTCGTGCGCTCGGCTCCACCCGTTGGCGACGAGCTGTCTGCGCACTACAACAACCGCCTCTTGCCCCCTCGGCGCCCGCTCTCTTTGACGCTCGGTCTCTCGCTTCTGCGACATAATGATATCGCAGAATCGGGATACCGCGTCCCATGACGCCTCGCTTCTGACCATGGTCCGTACCACGGCCGGTAGCGAGAGGTCAGTCCCTATCGCCGCTACGAGCGCGGCCCTATCCTCTCCCCATCGCGGGCAATCGGCCAAGGTGTGGGACGATGTGTCCACCGGGTGTCCACACTCGTCGCACGCCTCGTCCGTCCTAACCCTACAGTGACGCTGGTGCAGATAGCTCCCGAAGCAACCGTGCCCCGTGAGTATCTGCACCAGGCGGAAGTTTAAAACTCCGCTGTCGACACGGTGACTTAATATATTACAACTAAGAGTAAACTTAAATAGAGAAGAACAATATCTAATCTCCTTTGTTATATTCAGACATCACTAGGGTAATGATCTGTTTGTCCATATCGTAATATTTATGTCTAAAATACCCAATTTAATGAGAACTAAATTTATAAAAATATGGTGGTTAATTTATATTTCCCTTAGTCAACATATAATAGATTATTAAGTCGTGTTTTAAACAGGCGACTATAATTAATTTTTTACGATTTCAGTTTGGTATAAATACATCTTGGGTATATCAGAATATAATGAGGTTAACAGTAAACAGATTATTGTAACCTTAAATCTATCAATGATGTAATATCGTGTGGTACTGTTCATATTTTAATTACGAAATATTATTAAATATCACCCCCGAGTTTCTTGCCGTGTTCTCCTCAGCAGAGGCTAGATTAGGAAACCAGCACTAAAATATATCGGAAAATTAATCAGTTATGTTGTTTTTTCCATAAAATTCATGCTAGCATCAATATGATTAAAAGATTTTTAGAGAGAAATAAATTAATTTCAATTAAAAGAAATTTTTGAGTAGTTAAACATGTTCT